>CM023486.1:72721854-73043638 GCA_013339685.2 Hyalomma asiaticum | reverse complement strand
ACTTCTGATCGAGTCAAAATTTCACAAAAAACCCAAGACTATAGTCTTACCTTTTCCTTGGCATTGTTGGCAAATGTGAAGGACCGTATTTTATTCAGGAGGCGCGCAATAAGTATAAGGAATCCTCTAGGTTCGGCCAAACGTATTTAGGGGGGCGTGGGGGGTCGTACGTTCTGATCGCGCAAAATTTCACAGAAACGAAAGACTATAGTCTTACCGTGTTTTGGCATTTTGGGGCAAAATTTGAGCAGAAACCGTATTTTTTATTCAGGAAGGAGCGCAATAGTAGAGGATCTCTACGATGCGGGAAAACGCATTTTTTGCGACTTCTGATCGAGTCAAAATTTCACAAAAAACCCAACACACGAAACTGCCCGATATAAAGCTATATCGTATTTTGCTCGATTTTTATTAATTTCCCAAGGCTATAGACTTGCCATTTTTGAGAAAAATGCGGCCCCGTCAAATCGAACGAAACTGCCCGATATAAAGCTATATCGTATTTTGCTCGATTTTTATTAATTTCCCAAGGCTATAGACTTGATATTTTTGAGAAAAATGCGACGCCGTTCAAATCGAACGAGACTAGCCGATATACAGCGATATCGTATTTTACTCGATTTTCATTAATTTCCAAGGCTATAGACTTGATATTTTTTAGAAAAATGCGGCCCCGTTCAAATCGAACGAAACTGCCCGATATAGAGCAATATCGTATTTTGCTCGATTTTTATTAATTTCCCAAGGCTATAGACTTGATATTTTTGAGAAAAATGCGACCCCGTTCAAATCGAACGAAACTGCCCGATATAAAGCTATATCGTATTTTGCTCGATTTTTATTAATTTCCCAAGTCTATAGACTTGATATTTTTAGAAAAATGCGACCCCGTTCAAATCGAACGATACTGGCGGATATACAGCGATATCGTATTTTGCTCGATTTTCATTAATTTGCCAAGGCTATAGACTTGATATTTTTTAGAAAAATGCGACCCCGTTCAAATCGAACGAAACTGCCCGATATAAAGCTATATCGTATTTTGCTCGATTTTTATTAATTTCCCAAGTCTATAGACTTGATATTTTTTAGAAAAATGCGACCCCGTTGAAATCGAACGAAACTGCCCAATATAATGCTATATCGTAATTTGCTCGATTTTCACTAATTTTTTAAGGCTATAGACTTATATTTTTGAGAAATATGCGACGCCGTTCAAATCGAACGAGACTAGCCGATATACAGCGATATCGTATTTTGCTCGATTTCATTAATTTCCCAAGGCTATAGACTTGATATTTTTGAGAAAAATGCGGCCCCGTTCAAATCGAACGAAACTGCCCGATATAGAGCAATATCGTATTTTGCTCGATTTTATTAATTTCCCAAGGCTATAGACTTGATATTTTTGAGAAAAATGCGACGCCGTTCAAATCGAACGAGACTAGCCGATATACAGCGATATCGTATTTTACTCGATTTTCATTAATTTTCCAAGGCTATAGACTTGATATTTTTTAGAAAAATGCGGCCCCGTTCAAATCGAACGAAACTGCCCGATATAGAGCAATATCGTATTTTGCTCGAATTTATTAATTTCCCAAGGCTATAGACTTGATATTATTGAGAAAAATGCGGCGCCGTTCAAATCGCACGAAACTGCCCGATATAAAGCTATATCGTATTTTGCTCGATTTTTATTAATTTCCCAAGGCTATAGACTTGCCATTTTTGAGAAAAATGCGGCCCCGTCAAATCGAACGAAACTGCCCGATATAAAGCTATAACGTATTTTGCTCGATTTTCATTAATTTCCCAAGGCTATAGACTTGATATTTTTGAGAAAAATGCAGCTCCGTTCAAATCGAAGGAAACTGCACGATATAAAGCTATATCGTATTTTGCTCGATTTTTATTAAGTTCCCGAGGCTATAGACTTGATATTTCTGAGGAAAAATGCGACCCCAGTTCAATCGAACGATACTTAGCCCGATATACCGCCTATATCGCTACTTTACATGCCCCACGATTTTTCATTTAATTTTCCCAAGGCTATGACTTGATATTTTTAGAAAATGCTGGACGCCGTTTCCAAACCGAACGATAATGGCCGAATTTACAGCGATATCGTCTTTTGCTCCGATCTTTCATTAATTTCCCAAGGCTATAGACTTCCTATTTTTCGAGAAAAATGCGACCACGTTCAAATCGAACGATCCTTCGGCCGATATACAGCTCATATCGTAATTTTGCTCGGATTTCATAATTTTTGCCCACGGTATTAGACTTGATATTTTTGAGAAAAATGCGACCCCGTTCAAACGAAGGATACTGGACGATATACAGCGATATGTATTTTGCTCGATATTCATTAATTTCCAAGGCTATAGACTTGCCATTTTTGAGAAAATGCGACCCCCGTTCAAATCGAACGAAACTGCCCGATATAAAGCTATATCGCATTTTGCTCGATTTTTATTATTTTCCCAAGGCTATAGACTTGATATTTTTTAGAAAAATGCGACGCCGTTCAAATCGAACGATACTGGCCGATATACAGCGATATCGTATTTTGCTCGATCTTCATTAATTTCCCAAGGCTATAGACTTGCCATTTTCGAGAAAAATGCGACCCCGTTCAAATCGAAGGATACTGGCCGACATACAGCCATATCGTAATTTGCTCGATTTTCATTAATTTTTGAAGGCTATAGACATGATATTTTTGAGAAAAATGCGACCCCGTTCAAATCGAAGGATACTGGCCGATATACAGCGATATCGTATTTTGCTCGATATTCATTAATTTCCCAAGGCTATAGACTTGCCATTTTTGAGAAAAATGCGACCCCGTTCAAATCGAACGAAACTGCCCGATATAAAGCTATATCGCATTTTGCTCGATTTTTATTATTTTCCCAAGGCTTGATATTTTTTAGAAAAATGCGACCCCGTTCAAATCGAACGATTCTGGCCGATATACAGCGATATAGCATTTTTCTCGATTTTTATTAATTTCCCAAGGCTATAGACTTGCCATTTTCGAGAAAAATGCGGCCCCGTTCAAATCGAACGAAACTGCCCGATATAAAGCTATATCGTATTTTGCTCGATTTTTATTAATTTCCCAATGCTATAGACATGATATTTTTGAGAAAAATGCGACCCCGTTCAAATCGAAGGATACTGGCCGATATACAGCGATATCGTATTTTGCTCGATATTCATCAATTTCCCAAGGCTATAGACTTGCCATTTTTGAGAAAAATGCGACCCCGTTCAAATCGAACGAGACTGCCCGATATAAAGCTATATCGCATTTTGCTCGATTTTTATTATTTTCCCAAGGATATAGACTTGATATTTTTTAGAAAAATGCGACCCCGTTCAAATCGAACGATTCTGGCCGACATACAGCCATATCGTAATTTGCTCGATTTTCATTAATTTTTCAAGGCTATAGACATGATATTTTTGAGAAAAATGCGACCCCGTTCAAATCGAAGGATACTGGCCGATATACAGCGATATCGTATTTTGCTCGATATTCATTAATTTCCCAAGGCTATAGACTTGCCATTTTTGAGAAAAATGCGACCCCGTTCAGATCGAACGAATCTGCCCGATATAAAGCTATATCGTATTTTGCTCGATTTTTATTAATTTCCCAAGTCTATAGACTTGATATTCTTTAGAAAAATGCGACCCCGTTCAAATCGAACGATACTGGCCGATATACAGCGATATCGTATATTGCTCGATTTTCATTATTTCCCAAGACTATGGACTTGATATTTTTGAGAAAAATGCGGCCCCGTTCAAATCGAACGAAACGGCCCGATATAAAGCTATATCGTATTTTGCTCGATTTTTATTAATTTCCCAAATCCATAGACTTAATATTTTTGAGAAAAGTGCGACCCTGTTCAAATCGAAGGAAACTGCCCGATATAAAGCTATATCGTATTTTGCTCGATTTTTATTAATTTTCCAAGTCTATAGACTTGATATTCTTTAGAAAAATGCGACCCCGTTCACATCGAACGATACTGGCCGATTGTTATGTTGCCGCTCATAAGGCGATCGTGCAGAAGGGACGACGTAGCACCGTACGCTATACAAAGCTTCTTTCTCGGCTCTCTCTCTGCATGGTCTTGGACAGCAATTATCAATGGAAAGCAAACTGCTCCCATTGAGCGGCTGGTCTCCCACGCTGGCCCCCAGGGGTTCCTGGTACGAGACCCTTCCCTTTCGCTGAACGTCGCTCGGGGGGGTCGCGGCTGCGCGACCGTACTTGCCCCTCAGTGGCCGTTTCGGGGAAGAGCAGCTCGGACGCGTAGGAAGGAATGCATGAGAAGTGCGCCGCCGCTCGGAGCGACAATGCGCTTGGCCCAACCAATTCTTTAACGACCGGCATGCGCTCTCGGCGCGCCGACTGGAACAAAGGGTTGAGTCCCAGCAGTGCAAGGTCCGAACTGCGGGAAAGGCGAAGACACGCTGTGTTTCCTGGAACGACAGGGTTCGACTGGATGAGCGTGGGAGATGGCCCGAATGCCGCAGGGCTGCTACGATACCGATATTTCGATTGTGAGAATATCTGAGAGCGTGGGATAAGGAGAGGGAGAGCCATGATGGGAAAGAATGCCAAAATGCCTGTTTAAACTGCAAAGACGCTGCTGTCGGGATTAGGGACAGCCCACTAGGGAGTGGCTTAATCTGAGGATAAACAGATTGGATGACGGAAGGTTGAGGCGGACCAGCAGTGGCCACCTCCCCTCTTTCTTTGTTACCGCAAGGTACTAAAGACTGGACGGGATTCGTTTCCCTTCAGTCTAGGCTGTAATCACTTAACTGATCGATCAGTAAGACTCCGTACGATGCAACTTCTGTCTGGGCCGTAACCACTCGGTGGTCGAACAGTGAGACTAAGTTCGTTGTATGTATTAACAGTGTTCTAGGCTCTAACTTAAGAAAAGTTAAGTAGAAGAGTAAGACGCTGTTGATGTCTATGTTATCATCAGTGTGCTTCGGCAAGATGTACATATGACTGTAAATATTTGCTGCAATATACCTTCAAGTTCATTACCTCCAACCTGCCTCCTGCTTCATCGACGTCGGTCATCTCCTTGACGGGACTTTAATCCACATCAAGGAGAAAACGAACAAGAAAAACATAACTGGCGCAGTCGGACAGGGATCGGCGAAGCTCTACAGCAACATACACTGGACCAGTGCCGAGGAGACCGAGGGGCAAGGCATCCGTCAGCCACCAGCGGCAACGTCGAGACGATCCCACAGCAGCCAACTCCGGCACCGTGGAAGAGATCCAGGAACGACAGTGCATACAGCAAAGGGTGAGCAGGATTTCTTGCGTTTTTCTCTAGTTGGCATGGCAGTTTATGTGTAGAGCACATGGTGAGAACACGCGGGGGTGCTGAAACAATGGAGTCTAATGGAGATGAAGGTGCGAGTGCGGTAGCAATGGATCGGAGTCGAGAGCCATCAAATCATGGTATTCTAAATTCTGATCAGTCAAATGAGGCGAGAGTGCCTACTCAGAGGCAAGAATCGATGCAACAGGCATCTCAGGTTTTGCCGAATTCAAGTGAAACTAGAACGCTCGAACTTGAAATTCAAAAGCTCAATCTCCAGATTGAGTACGAAAAGCTATTGCAGGCTAGAATGAACGCGGAACGTCTCAATGGCACGTTGTCCAACTCTGGGTCGGAGACGGGCGATCGGGGGCGACGGTGTTTCGATTCTGTCCAGCAATGTGCAAAAGTGCTGAAAGGGTTCCGCCTGCCGAGTGACGCGGATGTGCCATTATGGTTTGACGAAGTAGAAAAACTATTTGCTACTTACCAAGTACCGTATGAGAGTCGCGTGCATTTGGTTATACCAGCACTAACGGAACGAGTTCGTTACTTACTGCGTAACCTCAACTCTGAAGAGAGTGCAGATTACGAGGCAGTTAAAGCAGCAGTACTCACGGAACTGAGGCTTTCGCCGGCAGAGTATCTGCAGAGGTTCGAAAGAGCGGTAAAGCGGAAGGAAGAAACGTGGGCGCAGTTCGCGTCCCGCGTGAAAACTTATTTCTCCTACTACCTCCAAGTGAGAGAGGCCGACACGGTAGAAGTGATGGCAGAACTCATGGTTGCTGACCGCATAAAATCGGGCCTTAGCACGGAGGGTCTTGAGTATGTGAGACTAAGAGAAGGCGAGGGATGGCTTAGGCCAACTGAGATCGCTAAAGTGCTGCAAACTTTCGAACAAGCGAAAGGAAAAGGGCGTGCTTCAAAGCAACCAACTGTAGAAATGGGGCAGAAGCCGGCGACACGAGTAGAGAAAGGGGCTCTGAAGTGCCACTTATGTCACGGCTCAGGCCATTTCGCTAAAGAGTGCCCGAAGTCTAGTGATAAGGAGAGCAACCCGAAGAAGGCTACCGAGCCAAAGCGGAAGGTCCAAAAGGTAACGTTATCCCACGAGACGGAAACTGAAATACCTGATGGAGTACTTAGCGCAAAGGTGAAGTCTCTAAAACACGAGGGTGAAGGCACAAATAAACTGCAGTTAATTCCCGTATCATGTGCAGGTATATCCGCAGATGCAATTTTGGATACAGGGAGTGAAATAACTGTCTTTCGGGAGAGTCTGCTTCCGAGAAGTTTAGTAGAGCCGTCTGGCAAGGTGAGATTGGTGTCTGCTTTTGGTAAAACTATCGAGGCAAGGCTAGCTACGTTGCCGGTCAAATTAAATAGCCCGCGAGAGGTTACGGAGCCTCAGAGCGTCGACCTACTCTGCGCGTTAACTGATGAGCTCGTCGAGGGCACAGATTGTTTGTTGACCGAGGAAGATTGGAAACTTTTGTCGATGGCCAGCAGCCCTCTGGCACCCTGTCGAGCACCGGCCGAGCCTGCTCCCGAGGCAGAACAAGCAGTAGAGAAACCAAAGGTCGTGGCATGCAATCTTACTGTGGAGAAGAAAGACGTTTCCGGCGAAGATGCGCAAATTGATGAAGAAAGGGAGGCATGATTAGGCCAGAGAGAAGAGTTCCGCAAAGTGCAGTTGGGTGACACTACGCTAAAGAAATGTTGGGAAGATGCGCGTAGTGGGAAATCCGGCATGTTCATTTCAGACGGACTGTTATATCACTGCGACTCAATAGCAGGCACTCGAGTGAGTCAGCTAGTTGTCCCCAAAGATAAGCGCACTGAGGTGATGCACGTAGCCCATGAGTCGCTATGCGGGGGGCACCTGGGGCCAAAGAAAACAAGAGCTCGCATTAGGTATAATTTTTTTTGGCCAGGTATGGCGAAGGAGATATTAGAGCATTGTCGTTCGTGCCATGAATGTCAAATTCGGTCAGACAGGCGTCGCACAGATAAAGTGCCTATAACTCCGCTCACTAGACCCGAGCACCCTTTCCAAGTTGTCAATGTAGATGTGATCGGACCCCTCGACACACCGTCAGCGAGAGGGCATAAGTACGCGCTGTGCTTAGTGGACCTTTGCACGAGGTGGCCGGAGGTGGTTCCACTGCGCTCTTTGACTGCTAAGGCGACTTGCGATGCACTGATTGAGATATTCAGTCGCACAGGCGTTCCGGAGATGATCTGCTCCGATCAGGGCACTAATTTCAAATCTCAGCTCACGCAAACGATGATGGAGAAATTAGGTTGCACGCCAAGGTTTTCAACCCCAGAACACCCAGAGAGTAATGGAGTTGTAGAGAGGTGGAACCGAGTACTGAAAAACATGTTGTATCATGTCATTCAGAGAGACTCTAAGAATTGGGACAAATTGATCCCAATGGTTTTATGGGCTTATCGGGAAGTTCCCCATGAGGTAACCGGAGTAGCTCCGTTTCGTCTATTGTATGGAAGGAATCCCACGGGACCGCTTCTAATATTGCAGAGGACGTGGACGGGAGAAATGCCGGTGCCCACAACATTAAGAGAAAGCCCCGCTAAGTATTTACAGCAACTTAAGGAGCAGCTCGAGACGGCCGCTAATATTGCTGAGCTAACTAGTGCAACTCATCAGGAGAGTTACGCCAGTGCCTATAATCGCAGCACCAGGCTCAAAGCTTTTAACGTTGGCGACCAGGTTGTGGTTTTCGACAATGATCGGAATTGTAAGATGTCACCTAAATGGCTAGGCCCATTCACAGTGGTTGGACGTGAGCGCGAACACTCTTACCGCGTTGAAACATCTGAGGGAAAGGTGAAAAGTGTCCACGCCAACAACATTCGACCTTACTATACAAGGGTCAGTCATATTGGGGTAGTCTTCGATGAGGACCATGATTTTGGGGAGGTGGAATATACTCCACAACCAACCACTATAAAGCGGGAAGAGCTAGTGCTAACGAGCGAGAAGGTTGCTCACCTTGATGCTGACGCGCAGGCGGAAATACAGGCGGTGTTCCAAAGACATTGCACACTCTTTGACGGCACTCCGGGTATAGCGAAGGTAGACGAACATAGGATAGAAATAGAACCGGGCCACCAGCCAAAAAAGGTGTTTCCTTATCGGGTGCCGGAACTATTAAAGAAGGAAGTCAGCCGGCAAGTTGACGAACTTTTGACTTGGAAGTTGATCTACCCCACGGAGAGTGAGTTTGCACACCCGGTAGTATGCGTCGGAAAAAAGGATGGGACTATCCGCATGTGTGTGGACTACAGGGCGTTAAATGCCGTCACCAAAGCGGATGCGTTCCCTATGATGAATCCTCAGGAATTGATTTTCCGAGTAGGCAGAGCGCAGTTCATTACGGTAGTGGACCTTAGGCGCGGGTACTGGCAGGTACCGATGGAAGAGAAGAGTCAGAAATTCACCGCGTTTGTAACGCACGAGGGTCAGTACGCATGGAAAGTGATGCCTTTCGGGCTAAAAAATTCCGCGGCAACCTTTCAAAGAATGGTGAATAAACTCTTGTCGCAACATCAAATGTATGCCACGGCATACCTTGATGATATTGCTATTTTTTCGAGCACTTGGGAGGAGCACTTAAAGCATCTCGACATTATTCTTAATGTCTTAGAGAAGGCGGGACTGAAAGCCAGTCCGGAGAAGTGTCAGATTGCGCGATCCCATATACATTACCTGGGGCATATTGTCGGTTCAGGGACACACGCACCAGACCCTGAAAAAATAGCAGCGATTAAGAACCTGGTACCACCGCGCACCAAAAAGGAACTACGCAGCCTGTTAGGACTGTGCGGTTACTATCGCGAGTACGTCCGAGGATATGCAGAGGTGACGAGCCCGCTCACGCTGTTAACAAAGAAAGCGGTACCTAATAAGATACCCTGGCCGGAGGAAGCTCAGGCAGCATTTGAGATGCTCAAACAATCTTTGTGCGAGGTCGTGGCGCTAAACACCCCAGAGCCATCTCAGCCCTACTGGCTTTTCACAGACGCCTCAGCTACGGCGGCGGGAGCATGTTTGGCGCAAATGTCAGCCGATGGGGAAGAGAGGCCTATTGCCTTTGCAAGCCACCGCTTCTCACCGACCCAGATGCGTTGGTCGACAATTGAGAGGGAAGCGTTCGCAATAATATGGGCCTTAAAGAAGTTTGACTACTGGCTTTTCGGTGCCATAGTAAACGTCGTTTCCGACCACAATCCGCTGTCGTACCTTACAACTTCTACTCCGCACGGGGCGAAATTGACAAGATGGGCGCTGGCGTTACAGCGATATCATGTCTCGGTACAACATCGGAAGGGTATATGTAACGGGAATGCGGATGCATTATCGAGGCTCCAGAATAGTTTGTGGAAGCCATCAGAACAACAGTGCCATGCCAACTGAGGGGGGGACGTGAATGTTCCTGCCCACTCGCTGCTGTATATTGTGGACTGTGTGATTGACAATCCAAGAAACAGACACTAGTGATCTTACTGCTTGAAGCAGCAATGGTGTGCTTGATCGTTTAGCATGTATTTGTTTTCGTTTCTTGTATTCTCCTGTCGTGTTGTCTCGCAATTGTGTTTGATGTTTGTGTATACTGTTGTATGCTTAGAAAGTCCAGTGACCTAATCGCGGCAGTGATTTATCGTACCACTGAGCGTAGAACAGCCCAGCGTACTCTTAAGGGGGGACGTGTTATGTTGCCGCTCATAAGGCGATCGTGCAGAAGGGACGACGTAGCACCGTACGCTATACAAAGCTTCTTTCTCGGCTCTCTCTCTGCATGGTCTTGGACAGCAATTATCAATGGAAAGCAAACTGCTCCCATTGAGCGGCTGGTCTCCCACGCTGGCCCCCAGGGGTTCCTGGTACGAGACCCTTCCCTTTCGCTGAACGTCGCTCGGGGGGGTCGCGGCTGCGCGACCGTACTTGCCCCTCAGTGGCCGTTTCGGGGAAGAGCAGCTCGGACGCGTAGGAAGGAATGCATGAGAAGTGCGCCGTCGCTCGGAGCGACAATGCGCTTGGCCCAACCAATTCTTTAACGACCGGCATGCGCTCTCGGCGCGCCGACTGGAACAAAGGGTTGAGTCCCAGCAGTGCAAGGTCCGAACTGCGGGAAAGGCGAAGACACGCTGTGTTTCCTGGAACGACAGGGTTCGACTGGATGAGCGTGGGAGATGGCCCGAATGCCGCAGGGCTGCTACGATACCGATATTTCGATTGTGAGAATATCTGAGAGCGTGGGATAAGGAGAGGGAGAGCCATGATGGGAAAGAATGCCAAAATGCCTGTTTAAACTGCAAAGACGCTGCTGTCGGGATTAGGGACAGCCCACTAGGGAGTGGCTTAATCTGAGGATAAACAGATTGGATGACGGAAGGTTGAGGCGGACCAGCAGTGGCCACCTCCCCTCTTTCTTTGTTACCGCAAGGTACTAAAGACTGGACGGGATTCGTTTCCCTTCAGTCTAGGCTGTAATCACTTAACTGATCGATCAGTAAGACTCCGTACGATGCAACTTCTGTCTGGGCCGTAACCACTCGGTGGTCGAACAGTGAGACTAAGTTCGTTGTATGTATTAACAGTGTTCTAGGCTCTAACTTAAGAAAAGTTAAGTAGAAGAGTAAGACGCTGTTGATGTCTATGTTATCATCAGTGTGCTTCGGCAAGATGTACATATGACTGTAAATATTTGCTGCAATATACCTTCAAGTTCATTACCTCCAACCTGCCTCCTGCTTCATCGACGTCGATCATCTCCTTGACGGGACTTTAATCCACATCAAGGAGAAAACGAACAAGAAAAACATAACTCCGATATACAGCGATATCGTATTTTTGCTCGATATTCATTAATTTCCCAAGGCTATAGACTTGCCATTTTTGAGAAAAATGCGACCCCGTTCAATTCGAACGAAACTGCCCGATATAAAGCTTTATCGTATTTTGCTCGATTTGTATTAATTTCCCAAATCTATAGACTTGATATTTTTAGAAAAATGCGACCCCGTTCAAATCGAACGATACTGGCCGATATACAGCGATATCGTATTTTGCTCGATTTTTATTAATTTCCCAAGTCTATAGACTTGATATTTTTGAGAAAAATGCGACGCCGTTCAAATCGAACGATACTGGCCGATATACAGCGATATCGTATTTTTCTCGATTTTCATTATTTTCCCAAGGCTATAGACTTGATATTTTTGAGAAAAATGCGGCCCCGTTCAAATCGAAGGAAACTGCACGATATAAAGCTATATCGTATTTTTCTCGATTTTTGTTAATTTCCCAAATCTATAGACTTGATATGTTTTAGAAAAATGCGACCCCGTTCAAATCGAACGAAACTGGCCGACATACAGCCATATCGTAATTTGCTGGATTTTCATTAATTTTTCAAAGCTATAGACTTATATTTTTGATAAAAATGCGACCCCGTTCAAATCGAACGAGACTAGCCGATATACAGAGATATCGTATTTTACTCGATTTTCATTAATTTTCCAAAGCTATAGACTTGAAATTTTTTAGAAAAATGCGACCCCGTTCAAATCGAACGAAACTGCCTGATATAGAGCTATATCGTATTTTGCTCGATTTTTATTAATTTCCCAAGGCTATAGACTTGATATTTTTGATAAAAATGCGACCCCGTTCAAATCGAACGAAACTGCCTGATATAGAGCTATATCGTATTTTGCTCGATTTTTATTAATTTCCCAAGGCTATAGACTTGATATTTTTTAGAAAAATGCGGCCCCGTTCAAATCGAACGAAACTGCCCGATATAGAGCAATATCGTATTTTGGTCGATTTTTATTAATTTCCCAAGGCTATAGACTTGATATTATTGAGAAAAATGCGGCCCCGTTCAAATCGAACGAAACTGCCCGATATAAAGCTATATCGTATTTTGCTCGATTTTTATTAATTTCCAAATCTATAGACTTGATATTTTTTAGAAAAATGCGACCCCGTTCAAATCGAACGAAACTGCCCGATATAATGCTATATCGTATTTTGCTCGATTTTTATAATTTCCCAAGTCTATAGACTTGATATTTTTTAGAAAAATGCGACCCCGTTCAAATCGAACGGTACTGGCCGATATACAGCTATATCGTATTTTGCTCGATTTTCATTAATTTCCCAAGGCTATAGATTTGATTTTTTAGAGAAAAATGCGGCCCCGTTCAAATCGAAGGAAACTGCACGATATAAAGCTATATCGCATTTTGCTCCATTTTTATTAATTTCCCAAATCTATAGACTTGATATTTTTTAGAAAAATGCGGCCCTGTTCAAATCGAACGAAACTGCCCGATATAAAGCTATATCGTATTTTGCTCGATTTTCATTAATTTTCAAGGCTATAGACTTGATATTTTTGAGAAAAATGCGGCCTCGTTCAAATCGAAGGAACTGCACGATATAAAGCTATATCGTATTTTGCTCAAGTTTTATTAATTTCTCAAATCTCTAGACTTGATATTTTTGAGAAAAATGCGACCCCGTTCAAATCGAACGAGACTAGCCGATATACAGCGATATCGTATTTTACTCGATTTTCATTAATTTTCCAAGGCTATAGACTTGATATTTTTGAGCAAAATGCGACAGGGTACAAATAGTCCCCTATTCCTGTAAGCACGTTTTCACTGGCAAAGTGCCAGTGTGCAGTTTAAAGAAAAAGGTTTTTAACTCCCGGCGCTACGTGCATTCTTTTAACGCGTTTCAAAACGTCCTGTTCTGGACCTGTGTAGGTACAGCTGCCGATATAGTGGCACGGGTAATAAAATATCAATGAGGTCCATCAGCCAAATATTCCAAAGAAAATCGAACAACCAGAAAGCGAAACGACAGAACTACTACCTTTAGATAACCGCGTAATGGCCCTTCAACACTTTCTGACGAGACTACAAATTGAGGCAGCACATTACACATCCTTAGCTGTATAATTGTTCTCAGAAAGAACCACTAACCAGCGTAGAACCAGTGGCTCTCGCGAACCAGTGCAGACGCTGATCGTTTTAAAGAAGAGTTCGTTGCATTGATGCCAAGGCTGGAAGACGACAGCAAGGAAATTCTAGAAATGCCTATTACAGAGGAAGAAGTTAAATAAGCGATCGAGAATTTAAATAATGGCAAGTCCCCAGGACCGGGCGGCCTAAGTGCGGCAGTATACAAAGCGTTTAAAGGTGTGGTTGCACCTGTGCTTACAGAGGTATTTAATGAAGCCTTTGAACATAAACGACTTCCGCCATCATTTCTGTCAGGTCATACGGTACTAACACCAAAGACAGAAGATCCAAGGAAACTACGAAATGTGACTTCATACAGACCAATAACGCTAACTAACGTCGATTATAAAATATTAATAAAAGTATTGGCCAGGAGGTTGCAGACAGTTATGAAAGAATTGGTAGGCCCGCACCAAACGTGTGGGATAAAGGAAAGGAGAATAATGACAAATATCCACAAAGCGCGATCAATTCTGGAGTGTTGTGTTGCTATGAATCTGAGTGTTGCCATGATGCAAATCGACCTCGAGAAAGCGTTTGATCGTGTGCCGCATGACTTACTTCTTTTAGTACTGAAATATGTGAACGTCGGTGGTTTTATTAGTGACGGGGTGCAAATGGCCTATAATATGTGCACCACAAGGCTGGTAATATAATATATCAGTGGGTGAGCGCATACCTGTGTTGCGCTCAGTGAGACAGGGATGTACATTATTGCCTCTTCTCTTCGCTATTTTTCTTGAACCATTTTGTTTAAGTGTAATTAAGAATAGCGGTATCCATGGTTTTAATTTGCACAAAGCTGAAATCAGCCTTCTAGAATACGCAGACAACATTGCAGTTTTTTGTACCGATTACGACAGCATAATGCATACTGTCAACACTGTAAAAAGGTCCTGTGAAGTAAGTGGCAGTGCCGTAAACTGGGACAAGTGTCTGGGTTTCTGGCACGGAGAATGGGAGGTCGCACCAAAAGTGCTTATGAATATAAAATGGCTAAGAAACACCAGCAAAGTATTTAGGAGTGCCCTTGGAGCGCTACAGAGATAGTGAACCATATTGGAAATAAGAAACGGAGGGGTTGCGTGATACCGTACAGAAATGGAAGGGTTGGGGTGTTTCAATATTCGCTCGGGCCACAACGTGTAACTTGTTCCTGGTAAACAAACTGTGGTACGTGATGCAGGTATTACACTGCAGTGGGATAAACATGCAAAAAATCCACAGGGTTTTTGCTGTCTTTATTTGGAACTCGATGTGGGAAAAATCAAGACGTTCGAACCTGTTCAGGAAAGTACGAGATGGTGGACTCGGATTAGTTCATTTGTATATAACACAACTGGTCGGTAGGTTCCTTTTTCTGCGTGATTGTGATGATTTATTTCTGAGAACTGAGCTACGCCTATGTTTGAAAAATCATCGCTAAAACACCTAAACACGTATAACGTCTGCCGAGGAATCGCATTAACAAATGTAATGTTACGTGGCACAATAATAATACGCCACTATACGCCGCGGAAGGTGGATTGCATAACGAGTTCGAGGAATAATTTCAAAGGACACAGGAGTGCATGCTTCGTAGCTCTGAACTCATTACGGAGGCATCATCTACATCATCATTATGAAACAATCTTCTTCAACTTTACCATTATCATTACTACGAACCGCTGCCCTTTATCGTGTCGTATCGTGCCATGCGACATGCGGCAGGCGATGTGCGCAGCCCCGACAGCCTCTTGACTTGGCTCTTCGATATACCTGATGGCGCCTCCTCGTAAGGTGCGGACCGCTGCTGCAGAAGCGAATCGCAGAGCTACGCGCGCGGCTGCATCAAGGCAACGTCAGGCACAACAGACAGCTGTGCCGAGAGAAGCCCAAACTGCAGCTCGCCGTCAACGCCTGGCTCAGAGTTCGGTTCGTTCTCGGAAAACGACGCCAAGGGACTCTCTAAGATGTGCAGTTATACAGATATGCACGTTACAATAGCGCAGTAATTATGACGTTGTGGGTACTTCCCTACTTGGCGAAATGATAAGAGTTATGGAGCAAGGGATACCCACCGTCTCTACTTACACTAGTTTCCCCAAGGGGTTAAAACGGCCTCTAAGAAGGTCGCTTCTCCAGATTACGCTGTCACTGTCCTGCGGTTCCGCGCGGGCCTGGCATTTTTCCTTTCCTCTCTATCTCTTTCTGTCCCTCTCCCCTACCCCCACCGACGCTTAACCGTGCTCCCTACATGGGCTGCAGAAATTAGCGTCCTTTCCTCAGCCAAACCACAATCAATCAATCAATCAATCAATCAATCAATCAATCAATCAATCAATCAATCAATCAATCAATCAATCAATCAATCAATCACAGCCACGTCTGAGCTCGCGGCCGAAGCTCGATAGCTCAGTCACGGGCACAGGAACATCTTGCGGCAGCAGCACGTCGAAGAAGCTCGGCCTGGTACACCGCAGGAAACGCAGGCCTCAGTTGGGCACCATGGCTCGGATCCTGAAGCAGACAGCCCTGTAGCGTGGCCAGTCTTCTTCGCTGCTCTGCTCCCCCACTCGCCAGTTCGCCTGGCCCTTTTTGATTCCCATGTACATCGTGGGCCTTGCTTATTCGTGATCTTCATTGACTGATTGTGGTTCGGTTAAGGAAAGGACGCTAATTTATGCAGCCCATGTTGGGGGCAGGGCTAAGTGTCCGTAGGGGTAGGGGAAAGGGAGTGAAAGAGATAGAAAGGAGAAAAAAGCCGTAGTGGAGGACTCTGACAATTGTGATCACCTGGGTTTATTTGAACGTGCGCTGACAACGCAGAGTACACGGGCCTCTGGCATTTTCGCTTCCATCGAAAATGCGACCGCCGCGGCCTGGATTGAACCCGCGTTGTTTTGGGTGGCAGCTGAGCACGTCCCTTCGTGTTGCGTTCTGATTGGCTCGAGTGATCTTCATGGTCCTGTGGGATTCGTGCTTGTTTTCTTAATTGTTTTATTTTCCTAGTGCTAGTGCCAATGTGCCTTCGTCTTCTTCCACTCATTTTCATGGCACACACTTCAAAATACGCGCACTTCACTCATCACGGGTCCGTGTACGGCGTGATGTAAGTGCACGTCGCCCCGCCACCGTGGTCTAGTGCTTATGGCACTCGGCTGCAGATCCGAAGGTCGCGGGATCGAATCCCGGCCGCGGCGGCTGCATTTCGATGGAGGCGAAATGTTGAGGCCCGTGTGCTGTGCGGTGTCAGTGCACGTTAAAGAACCCCAGGTGGTCGAAATTTCCGGAGCCCTCCACTACGGCGTCTCTCATAATCAGAACTGGTTTTGGGACGTTAAACCCCACAAATCAATAAGTGCACGTAAAAAGCTCCAGCTGGTCTAAACTTCCGCAGCACTTTTCTAACACGTCTGCCATAATCATATCCTGGTTTGGGACGTAAAACCCCAGAAATCAATCAATCATCAAATTTTGTGAAACGTAATAAGTGTCGGGGTTTAATGTGGCAACACCAGGATATCATTTATCGTTATCAGGCACTGCCCATAGTTCAGGGCTCCGAAACAATTTTGGGCAGCCGGGGTTATTTAACGAGCACCTAAATCTAAATACAAGTGTTCTGCATTTCGCTCTCATAGAAATTCGGCCGCCATGGCCGTCTAGAGTATTAACAACCCAACTCCATGGCTGCTTGTTGTGTAACGTAACTAATGTGGTTTTTCCAAGACACCGCTTTCGAAAACATTGCGCCAAATATCATAAATGTTTTAACTGTCTATACTAAATACACAAATTATGGTACAGTTAATGTAGAAACGCAGACTCGCACAATATCTAGAACTGCCGAAGCGTAGGTAAAGCAACCCCCGAGGCACGCGAGGGACCTGCAAAAAAGAGAAAAATTCTGGGATGGCCAGACCATGCATGGGCTTCGAGAGATTAGAAAAATAAACCGTAGTCGATAGCAACTGGGCACCGCCACGCAACGCCGGCGTGACAGCTGAGCAAAGCCGATTGGAAAAGCTGCCGGGATAGCTGCCGGCGCCGTCACATACAGATCGAATGGCCGAAGTCGTTCGAACACCTCTCCTCACTCGACTGCACGAGCGTGGAACTTTGTGCGGCGAACGCCTCGGGGCAATAAATGCGTGGACGACATGTCGGCGGCATATCGCAAGTATCGAGTCTTTTACCTCCTCGGTTTCCTTCGTATTCTTCACCCGGGAAGTACAGTAAGTCCTCAGTGCGTATCTCTATCCTCATCAAGGTCAGGGGGTTGGCCGGGCGGTTTTAACCAAGCATCGTGTGTGTTTCGACGCATCATGTCTGATGTGTCCTCGTGCCCTGTCCAGTATGGTCCTTTTGTCCGCGTCTCTTTTCTCACTCAAACATTTTCTTTCTTTCTCTACTTTAATGCCCCTTCCCAATCTCCCGCATACAACGGCCGATGTGTCCTCCTCGGCGAGAGGCAGTTAGTATCCTTTGTTTTTCTCTTCTTTTCAATTCAAGGAATCTCATCCCGCCTCACCGCATCCGCGGAGGCGGGCATAATAGCCAGGGGGGTGCAGACCACGAAGTGTGACATTTAAAATATCTGCGATTGGTTGCTTGAGCTCTGTAAGTGTGTGTCTGCTGTATAGGCGCATGCATGCAGATAAAAGGTGTCGGTGGACTATTTGGTTGGCATCCTTAATGGCAACGCGCCGCTAGTCTGGTAAGAAACCGAAGGTGACAGTTACGCATGGTTTATGCAAATACATCGAATGATGTCAAAGAATATCGCAGGAGCCAACGTTTCGACAAGGTAACTTGTCCTTGTCAAAGACCTGGTGAAGGTAAGTCCTCTTGGTCGAAATAGCAGCTGCAGCGGCATTCCATAATCATTTAATTTTATTACTGCTGAAATGGTGGATAGGAGACGTTGGTGCCTTAACTACGCCACCGGCTACTTCCTCTCGCTTAGCGATCGAAACACAAGTTCAAGAAAAAATTCTCGCAAATAATAATAGCACAGTAGAACAAAGAGTAAACACTCTGCAGTGGGACGTTATATGAGCTTTAAGTCTTCCACTATCTCACAATGCTAACGTCACATCGCTCACGCTTTCGCTGTTCAGAAGTGTTTTAAATGCGAAGCATTTCTTAGCGAACTTCGGCGAGTTTGAGCGTATCTATCTATCTATCTATCTATCTATCTATCTATCTATCTATCTATCTATCTATCTATCTATCTATCTATCTATCTATCTATCTATCTATCTATCTATCTATCTATCTAGCCGCCTACGATTTTGTGCTCTCCTGGCCGTTTCGCTAATGGGACGTTTACGAAAATTGGTATGCCATAACATGACTACATGACGAACATAAATGACAGGTCATAACATGAAAATCATGATATGCATGTCATGAGCGGCATGATTTACATGCCACGGTCTTGGTGCTCTCCTGGCCGTTTCGCTATTGTGATGTATGCGAAAATTAGTATGGCACAACATGACTGCCTGACGAACATAAATGGCGGCTCATTACATGAAAATCATGATATGCATGTCATGAGCGGCATGATTTACATGCCACGGTCTTGGTGCTCTCCTGACCGTTTCGCTAATGGGATGTATGCGAAAATTGGTATGGCACAACATGACTGACTGACAAACATAAATGGCAGGTCATAACACGAAAAGCATGACATGCATGTCATGAGTGGCATGATTTACATGTCACGGTCTTGGTGCTCTCCTGGTCGTTTCGTTAATGGGATGTATATGAAAATTGGTACGCCAGAACATGACTGCATGACGAACATAATTGACAGATCATAACATGAAATTCGTGATATGCATGTCATGAGCGACATGATTTACATGCCACGCGTTTCGTTAATGGGACGTACACGGAAATTGGCATGCCACAACATGACTGCATGACAATCATAAATGGCAGGCCATAACACGAAAATCATGGCATGCATGTCACGAGTGACATGATTTACATGCGACGGTCTTGGTGCTCTCCTGGCCGTTTCGTTAATGGAATGTATACGAAAATTGGTATGCTACAACACGACTGCATGACTATCATAAATCACAGGTGATAACATGAAAATTATGACATGCATGTCATGATTTTCATGTTATATGTCATGACCGGCATGATTTACATGCCATGGTCCTGGCGCTATACTGCCATTTCGTTAATGGGATGTATACGAAAATTGGTTTGGCACAACATGACTGCATGACGATCACATATGACACGTCATAACATGAAAATCGTGACATGCATGTCATGAGCGGCATGATCTACATGCCACTCGTTTCTGTAATGGGATGTATACCACCATTGCTATGGCACAACACGACTGCCTGACGAACGTAATTGACAGGTCATAACGTTAGAATCATGACATGCGTGTATGAGCGGCATGGTTTACATGCCACAGTCATGGTGCTCTTGCGGCCGTTTCGTTAACTTCATACGCACCAAACTCGGTATAGCGAGACAACAATGCAAATCCATTTTACGTTCCTGATGCGTGCTTCGCATTTCCTTGATTCCCACTGCAAGGGGGATCTGCCAATTTTTGTGTTGCATTAGGGGGATGAAGGAAATAACACCGCAGAAGGCAAACACCCGGACGACGTGTTTTAGTAGAAGTTAGCGTTATTTTGACCAACCTGTCGCTTGTATAAGCCGCCGTATATTATTTGACATGGTCTGTCTCATCAAACTATGATTTCGAGAAAAGCTCCTCTGTCCTTGCAAAATTTTTGTTTAACATGGTATTACGCAATATTTGTGCAACATTTCTTTGGAGTGTTATTTATTTTTAGAGTGTTAATGTTATCTCATATTTTCACATTACGTTTGTTGCTTTTCATGTTGTACTACACTACCTGTATCATTTGTTGGTTTTTCCCCCTTATATAAATGCCTCTTTGAGTACCGCAGGTAGCTGAATGAATGAATGAATGAATGAATGAATGAATGAATGAATGAATGAATGAATGAATGAATACAGCCCTACTGTTCTGTGAACTATCGCGGAAAAATAATTCATGTCGCTTATTACGCTTGGAGTAGATTTGTTAAGCACTCATGCCCTGATGTTGACGCCGTTATACCCAAATGCTAACCAATCACTCCCGAATCCCTGTTTTTTAGCAGCGTGCTTACTTATTTTCTTTCTTATCACATTGGGGCTTGTAACGGTTCTCCATTGCGGCGTTTCCAAAAAAATCTTACAATGGAGGGGCTCTTCCTGAGCAGGAATTTTTCTTTGAGTTTACTTCCTACTGACATGTAATGAGCACTGTACAAAAGAACAAGATCATACAGTACTATGTTAAATCTCCACTTGACGGCTGTATAGCCAACTTGATACAGAACACGCATAATAAGATATTATGAGAAACAAGGGGAGGGGGTCTTGCGAAGTTACTGGGATCTCATGGAGATAACCGACGAAGGCGGGCTTCTTTTCAATCAAGTGTCCACATCACAAAGCAAGCTCATTACTTAGATACCGGGAGGGATTAGGATAGTGCACAATGGAAGGATTTCCAGCACAATAACATGGAGAACATAGCTCGTATCTCATGTCGCCATAATTCGAAGCCCTAATTACCGGGAATGTGACAAGAAGCTATGTCCACACTGGACCGACGCTAGCACGACCCCTTCCCTCAGTTTTCTCTCGGCGTGTGCTGATATTTCGTACGCAATGCGCACCTAAGATTACAGTGGCGTGACCATGCCTTGCTCTCGCCCTTTTTTGCTTCGCCGCGGCTGACGCTATCATAAGATGAGGTGAATGAATGAATGAATGAATGAATGAATGAATGAATGAATGAATGAATGAATGAATGAATGAATGTTCTTTATCGCACACATCTTGTACGGAACACGCACAAACTGAATGAAAGGCAGCGGGAATTATAGCACCCTGTTCTCCGAACCGCGGGATATTACCAACGTCTGTTGGGAGCACGAACAATATTGAAGAGTCACGAATATACACGGAAGAGGCTGAGCACATCGCATTGTTGAGTAACGTGGTCATCTGCTCACTTATTAAGGAGCGAAGCAGCTAAGAGAACCACCGGTATGCAAAGCCTCGTTTCTAATTTTGAACAATATTGGTAGGACATCAATGCTGCCCTGGCGGCTTAACGGGATAGAAAATCCTTAAATATAAAAGCAGCAGGGGATATCGCACGCGCAACAACTAGCTCTTCTTACATGTCATAGCTTAACACCTCGGCGTCTGGCAACCGTTCTTATTGTCCGCATCATTGTGCACAATATATTTTTGGCCCCGAGAGTCATTGTTGAGCTGTAACGCCACAGGTCAGGACTTACATAGTCGCTATTACATTCCTTCCCTTAAGAAACACGTATCATATCAAACACGTATCAAAACTATAGACACCTAGATTAGTGCAATAATTGCTGAGGTTTCTCATATCGAAACCATGATATGATTATATCGCATTCGGCGATTTAGGGTTTCTTAAAATAAACCTAAATGAAAGTACGCGGGTGTTCTTTGCATTGCTTGGTGACCATGCCTTGCTCTCGCCTTTGTTTAGGGGTACCCCGCAATCGCTTCCGGTGGGGCTGTCTTGCGGGATTGGTTTATACTTTAAGTTTAAAGCGGCGTGATAGGAGAAAGACAGGCGGAAATGAGATCACGAAGTTGTATGAGTTCTTTCTGTCCGCCTTCGTGCTTTCGTGCACTTTCAGATCTCACATCGCTTCGAATGCGACTTCCACACACACACACACACACACACACACACACACACACACACACACACACACACACACACACACACACACACACACACACACACACAGGCGCGCGCGCACGCACACGCACGCACGCACGCACGCGCACCATGTGGAACGGTTTAGTGATACCAGTGGCTCCCATTCGCAATCTATACTGTTCATGATCAAACAGGACTGCTTAAGTACTATAGCGAGAATTGCTTCTTTATCAACCCCTCACGGTGAGTCGAGCTGAGCTCTAGTACGTTGAAGTGTTGTCTATTGATCTCAGGGAGCGAAATTGTTCGGTTGGTTATTGGAGCACCTTCTACATGCTTATGCCAAGATTAAAAAAAAAATAGAACATGCTATATGAAATATTACTATGGGTTGTAATACCTCGAACATTTGAATTTCATTTTCTTTTGTTTTCAGGAGAGTTGACTAAATTACATGTATAAACAAAAGTATGCTTAGCTTACAATTCTCGCTGCAGCTTCAGGGATATATCTCTTACTTTCTCCTCGACTATGAACCGCGAGAAAAGTTAGTTGCCGTCAGAAGAGCGCTACTGAACACCGCCTCGAGCAGAGTAATAAATAGACGGGAAGAAAGATTTCTTTTTTTTTTTTTTCGATGTGACAGCGAAATTGATGTCTACCCTTTCGGAGCAATTCAACTTAAGGCATGGGCCGAAATTGGGTTCCGTGGCAGCCAAAGGTTACCCTTTATAAATTATTTTTGTGACTTCATAGAACGCGCGGCGGCGCAGAACGTTCACCTTTTTTTCTTTTTTTTTTACTTCTTATAGGTTCAAGTTTCAAGACGAAGATATCTCTTCGAGGAGTACTCTTAGATTCCGAGAACTGTTTTGTTTCTGCGCAGTCGATAACTGAACGCATCTACTCCATGTGCACTTGGTTTGTACTCACGAGGTGAAACTCAGCATTACACACTTCAATGAATAGAGCGCGCCTCGTGTTCTGTGCGATGAATGTACTCACTCGCTGGAAATTGGCGTTGTTGCAGGGACTGCCGTGGAGGCACTGTAATTACGGTGCTCGGTAGATGTCACGCACATACACTCACTCACAGACACGAAAACGGATGCTGAGAATATCTACCTGCAATGGCTGCAAGAAATAGCCTGCCTCCTTTAACCGAATCACACTCCTGATTTAGTTAGAGTGGTTGTCTACGAATTTGTGACACTTCTTAGGTCGAGGCTTATCACAAATACAATTACGATTGCAACGCGTGCCGTAGTGGAGGATGTTGTATTAATTGCCACCTTCTGCAGTCTCTAACGAGAAGAGAAAGTTAAGTACGCGGATGTTCTTACCTTTTATCCACGTCGAAAAGCGGCCGCGGTGGCCGAGTATCGAACCCGCATCCTCGAGCTCAGCAGCCATATACTTACCATGGCGGGTAACTAGTAGACCGGTTGATGAAAGCACATATAAGCCACAGTTAACGTTGATGAAGAATCAGGGGTTGTGTTGACGGCAAGCGGTCTGCATTTCACATGGGATTTTGCATACCAGAAAGACTTTAAAGACTTCATTACAAAGTCAGTTGGAGCTTAGAAGCAAACATGGGCGAATAGCATGACACATGCCTTTAATTTACACTGCAAATTGTGCTGCAAGATATGCATTAGGGCGATAGCATCATGGCATATCATGCGAATGTGTCCTTGAAACAGTTGGCAATGACTTTTTGACAACCGGGCGTCAGTGCGGATGGTAAAAAAACAAGAAGTCACGTGAGCACAGGAAGTCCATAAGCGCACCGTACCAAAAATCATGTGACCAGCTGGTGAAGTCGTTACACGGCACAACGACGACGCCATGTAAGGCTACGGGATGATATCGCCACATGGCGCCCCTCATGACGTCATCACTTAAAAGAAATTTAATTTGATGTCAGACTTCTCGGAGAGGCTCCTACGAGCAAAGCCAACCCACGGTTTTCAGAAGGAAATTTCACTGTTTAGCTAAGAGAACACAGAACCCAAGACCCCGAGGTGCTTTGCAAGCATGTTATCACTGATGCACGGCTGCTCTTTGGTGCGGATGACCAAACGTATATGCCTAATGCTAGGGTGATTGCTAAGTCGCAGCCACGTGGCTGATCCCATGTTCTTCTGCATCCCAACACATAAGCAGTGTCACGCGTCTTCTACATTTTTACCATCAGCCAGAAACCACGCAAGTATAGCCAAGGTTCTTGTGCGCACGGCAACTAGATTTCGCCTGGCCAATGAATAAAACTATACTTGCACTCTCCCTGTCTGCTTTCGTTATCTGCGTGTCCCATCCCTGCCCTTTTAATGCGTGGTTGCAAAACAGACTCCGTAATTTCTCCCCAACTTCCTCTTTTCATTGGTGTCCGTCCCTGCTGCGAAGTGGTGCCCGTGTGGGCGTGTTGACATGGCGACCTTCTAGTAAAATTGGAAAGACGGAACGGTCACTGGTCCCTATGCAATGAAGCCATGGATTGTCTCGAAGTGCCACGCGACAAGAACGAGGATACATTCTGAGACCGGCCCTACAAAACACACAGCTGTTTGCCCAGGATGAAGCACCTCGAAAGTAACTTCACGTTATCCAGAGTCCTCCCACACCCGTGCACCGTTACAAATGGGCCTTCGATAAAGGCAGCTAAGTTGTAAGAATGAGATGTCCTTGCTCCTCGCATACATGAATTAGCGCCAACACCAGGCTAATTACGAGGCCCTTCACCTATCGCGTCTTATTACATCTGCGTGTCGCTGCATCCTGCGACTCAGTTCCGCTGAACACGTCCAGTCCCCGACTAAACTTTCCTTTTGCTCAGTTATACATGCCAGTGAACAGTGCCTCGCGTCGAGTGATAAATAAAGCATTGCTTAAGATAAGATCGTTCGCACAGGGCACAGACATCGGAAGTTTCCGCGCGACAGCTATTCCCACAAGAAGCAGAGGCAACACGACGTCCCTGTGACCCCCAAAGTGCACAGTGCTGTTCATCCCAATACATACTACTGACACGCAGGGAAAGAGCTTCACCTACTTCATTGTTTGTTTCTCCTTCTGCTTTGGGCGTCACTGTTCGCTGACGCGTGCGCCCTTTTACCTGGAACAGGATGGACGGTCAGTCCTCGTCGGCGCCGTGTTTATTTATTTACCGGCCACCCTGGCGCCGCGAGTTCCCTGTAGCTTTCATTACCGAGCCATCGCGATGCATGACTGGCTGAGCTTTTTGTTCTGAGCAGATACCCTTGCATTTTTGCCTGCATGCATTTGGTAAAGAAGACGAGACCCGTTGGTTTTATGCAACCAAGTCGGCCTCTCTTCCGACTGCTGCCGTTTCGTTCTTCTTTTTTTTTTGTTTTTGCTTTCCCGCTTCTGATCAACCAATTATGTATGAGGATACGCGGGATTCTCCCACTACCGGAAAGACTTCCTCAAGACGCGAGTTCTTGCGGGGTCCTAGTATTGAGAGAGCCTGGTTCCTGTTAACTGTGTCTGGCATGCTGTTCTCTCGTAGGCTTGTTTTTGTCATAAAGTGCTTTTGGAGCGATCGCCAGCCTCCGCTATTAAATATTGTTCCTTCTGTGTGAGAGGCACATTATATCGCTGCGTAAAAGTAGACCAAACAATATACGTGTTCTATTTTTTTTATACCTCGGTAATGTTTCCCTACCGAAACGTCGAAGGGAGTAAATAGGAAGTTTGTGGACTTAAATCCTACGAACTATGCTCTTTCTAGCCGATAGTACATGTCTAAAGTCTGCAAATATATAAGATCAACAAAGTTTCTAAAAGACTACTGTAACTGTTCAGAATAGGACCATTATCTTACCCAGACGAGCCAGCAGTGGTGTATGGAATGATATGGTTTTAATATTATCTTCTCAGTGCTAAGCTTTTGAGAAGCCTATGGCCACTTATCTCAGAACACTAACTCTCGCCAATGCCCCTGATTTAAGTTCTCGTATAAATCAACAAAACTGGCATGTTATGCTATTTAATTACATTTAGTAGTATATACGTCTATTAGTACGCCACATTACCCATACGCGTACATGTGCGCGCAGAAAGGTTCGATAACTCGAGGCCTACTTCTGATGAACATGAGCGACGAAATAAATTCAAAGAGAGAGAGAGAGAGAGAGAGAGAGAGAGAGAAGGGGTCACCCGTACTTTTATACGCATGCAGGAAATACGTGATCACAGAAATTCGTGAATGTTTATATAGGTGTGCAATGATTAAAAAATTAATCATATCGTGGTTTTGGGACGTTAAACCCCCAGTAATCAATTAATGATTAAAAAAAGACTTCAACATGAGCAATAGTACGAGTAATAGGGTTCAATGAAGAATAAGTGTCCACTTCAGCGAAACTTTGTTCAATTATTAATTTATTTACTACAACGAGGCAGCGCTCACAGTTTCTTTTTATCTCATGGTCGCATTACAGAGATTTTAAGAAGGTTATTCAGCGACTGTGAATGGTGACCTGATGATCAGCAAAACTATCGTCTACGTGGAAGAAGGAATATAAGGTACGTCGCAGTTTGCAGATCGCACATACTTAAAGAAACTGATAAAGACAGCATCTTAGCATATGGGTTTCAGTTGTGCCACATCTACTCTGGTTGAGCACGGAGGAGCTTGCTAATTGGAACGCGCAGACCTAATGGCGTCTCGTGGGAACGAGCGCGCTAATAAGCACCTAGGATTCTTGAGACGAAAGCGATAGTTTTACACCGCACATTTATCACCACGGCTTTCGCTCCGAGCCAGAGGTATCCACAAATGAACGCTCCGCTTCGAAATGCGGTGAATTGTCGCAGCTTGGCGCAGTTAGCTCTCCGTAGGAAGTTTGTGGGCAATTTCAAGGCCTGTTTCTTCTGCATGGTTGCACACCGCGTAATTATGTGCTTCTTGCCTTATAATTATAGGAGAAGAAAAAAAAAACGTGTAAGCGGATGTGTTTGAGAAGAATAAGTCAACAGACCAATTCAATTGTACTTAAACGCACAAGAGCAAGATCCGTGGAACCAAAGGTAGCTGTTTGACAACTGTCGGAAGAAGTTGAAGTGGACGTTATTATAATTTCTCGCTACAGAAGGTTCTCGCCTCTCAGAATGGGTGTGGGTCATGCACGCAGCCTTGAAGGAATCCAGCCGGTCAAACAGCATGCCTTTATTGCATACCAAAGTAACCGGACAGCCGCCTGGCTGCCGGTGGACAACGCAAGGTCAAAATACAGAGTGGCTCTCATCTAGGCCGTCGCAGCGGCTTATGAACACTTAGGGTGGCGAGGGAGATAACTGATAAGCACAGCGCGCGAAACAGTACGTGGCGTTATCGCACTACGTCACTGATATACCACATCCCCCCGCACTTAATCACACACTGCTAGCATACGCACGCACTCAGAACCCGTAACGATCAGGCTGTCGACGTAGTCTCTTCAGGTATCGACAACCATCACCGTTGCTTGCGCCGTTAGCTTGTGTCGATACTTGCACTGTTTCATCGTCACTTGCTGGCACATTTGATTCTGATGCCGGCTGTTGCTGTGTTGTCCCCGTGCGCGTGTCCATGCTGGGAAACACAGTTAAGGCTTCACTGTCTCGTACAATGTGGTTACGATGTCGCACCCAGTCGTAAACTCCACGCGGCGTCACGACACTAAGTCTGTACGACACTGGTCCCGTGCGGGCTAGCACTGTTGCTTGCAGCCACTTAGGTCCCGCACGAAAATTACGCACTCGTACTGCATCACCTTCGCTGAACACTGCCTCGGTGCCGGGCCTGCTGGAACTGCCGACGTGCGACGTTCTCCTCAATGGATGGTCTGACCAGGTCCAACCTGGTGCGGAGCCTCCTCCCCACGAGCAGCATGGCAGGAGCTTCTCCTGTCGTAGCGTGTGGCGTGTTGCGATAGGCTAGTAGAAAATCCGCTAGCTCGGACGGTGACGTGCCATGGCTTGCTTTTCGGAGCGCTGACTTCAGTGTCTGGACGAACCGCTCGGCCAAGCCGTTGCTGCTTGGATGGTATGGCGCTGTTCGCACGTGTCTTGTGCCAATGCCCTGCGGATAAGACTGAAATTCAGCAGACATGAATTGACTACCGTTGTCAGACACTAGGGTCTCGGGAAAGCCGAACCTACAGAAAACATCGTGCAGATATGAAATTGTAGCTTGCGTCGAAATTGACGTCATTGGGAACACTTCCGGCCACTTCGAATGTGCGTCGACAATCACCATGTACCAGAGTCCCTTGACTGGGCCGGCAAAGTCGATGTGAACTCGCTGCCAAGGTCGTGTAGGCCAGGCCCACGGGTGAAGTGGCGCTTTGACCGGCAAATTTCGCTCTTCCATGCACAACTTGCATGATGAGATGTAGTGCTCTATATCTTTATCTACGGCTGACCACCACACATAGCTTCGAGCTAATCCTTTTTTCTCACAACGCCGGGATGTCCCTGATGCAATTCATCTAATACGAACCGTTGGTACCTCTGCGGAACAACAACACGCATTCCTAGCATGATGCACCCGTGATATAGAAACAGTTCAAGCTTTCTACAAAAAAATGGTTTTATCTCTTCAGATACTCGGCTCGGCCACCCATGCTGAATGCACTTCACTACTTCACGCAGCACTGGATCTCGTGTCGTTTCTGCTCTAATTTGTCTGCTGTTTACTGGCATGGTGTCGAAACGCAAAACGAAAAAGTTTTCTTCCGCCCCGTCGATACCAGATTGCTGAAGTGGAAGGCGTGACAAGCAGTCAGCGTCCACATTGTCAACTGACGGCCTGAACTTCAAGGTGAACGTATACGCCGATAATGCAACCGCCCAACGCTGAAGCCTAGCGGCCGCAATAGTAGGAATGCCTGTCTTAGGACCAAATATGGTTTCCAAAGGTTTGTGGTCGGTGTGCAACGTGAATGGTCTTGCATAGACGTAATAATGAAATTTCTTCACACCAAACACAAGTGCCAAAGCCTCTTTTTCTAATTGGCTGTAGCCTTGCTCAGCCTTTGTGAGGGTACGCGATGCATACGCGACCGGATGAGTATGCCCATCCTCGAAAACATGAGACAAGACCGCGCCCACACCATACGCAGAGGCATCACATGCAATTTGCAAGGGGCGGTGGCAGTCATAGTGCGCCAAAATGGGCTGAGTTGCTTAACTTGTTGAAAAGCTTTTTCGCAAGGCGCATCCCACACCCAGGCTGCATCTTTTCGAAGAAGTTTGTTCAGAGGAAACAAGATCGAGGAAAGATTTTGAACGAACTTCCCGTAATAGTTGATAAGGCCCAGTACGGCCTGAAGCTCTTGCTTGTTAGTCGGAGTCGGGGCGTTCACGATAGCGCGTACTTTTTCATTCGTTGGTTGGACGCCGTCTTTGGTGATCACATGTCCTAGGTACTGCAGCTTATCTTGAAAAAAATCGCATTTTGCTGGCTGCACCCGAATCCCTCGTTCCGACAGTCTTTTTAAAACAGCTTCCACGTTATGTAGGTGCTCTTCTTGTGTGCGCCCAGTGATTAAAATATCATCAAGGTAACAAGTGACTGATGGGAGCCCTTTTAGCACATTATCCATAATGCGCTGAAAGATCGCTGGTGCAGATGCAATACCGAACAGTAACCTGTTAACTGCAAAAGACCCTTTTGTGTGTTCAACGTAAGGTATTGTCGGGACTCTTCATCCATTTCAACTTGCTGGTATGCTCGGCTTAAGTCAATTTTGGAGAATTTTTCTCCTCCAGCAAGCACCGAAAATAATTCGTCAGCTTTGGGAAGCGGATATCTTTCTATGTCCAAAATTGGGTTTACGGTGACTTTGTAGTCCCCGCAAATCCGAACTGACCCATCTCGCTTAATGATTGGCACTATTGGCGTAGCGTATTCGCTGCTAGCCACTGGTGAAATTATTCCCAACGCTTCTAGCTTAGACAATTCTTCCACAGCTACTCTCAAAGCGAACGGAACGCTCCGTGTTTTAAAGAAACGTGGTTTCTTGTTATCCTTAAAGAAAAGTTTAGCTTTTTCACCTTGAATGACGCCCAGCTCGTCCTTGAACACGTCTGCATAACGGTTCAGGAGGCTTTGTAGTTCGGCAGGCTTCGTGCTGGCCGTTTGGGCGTGCTGCAGGTTCCGTAGGCCTTGTACTTGCGTCCAATCCAGCTTTAACTGCTGCAGCCAGTTGCGACCAAGAAGTGGCGGACCGCTCTGACGCAGCACGTAGAGAGGCACACGTTGGCATTGACCGTTGTGCTGCACTGCGACGAAGGTGACGCCGGTTGGCTTTACGGGCTCGCCAGTGTATGTTCGCAAGCGTAGGCTGGATCTGCGTAGAGCAACACTCGGAAACAGTGAACGAAACAACGACTCAGGTATCACCGATACGGCAGCCCCAGTATCGAGCTCCATGCGTAAGGGCCTTCCTTCAACTGTTACCTCGAGCATAATTGGCTCTTCTATAGTTACTTGCTCCGTCTTGACACTCTAATTCACCCTGACTTGGCTTGACTAAGGTTTGAAATTGTAGCCTCGGTTTTGACTGCCCTTTTATTGCTTGGCGGCCGCGGCATGCACGCTGAAGGTGCCCCTTTTTTCTACAATGAAAGCATATCGCACTAGCATGACGACAAGCGCTCGCCCCATGGTTTGTTGACCCACAGCGAAAACACGGCACGACCTTTTTGTTAGGCGGGCGTAACTTGTCCACCTCAAACCCTGCTGACGCTGTTGCATGCGTAGCCGATGAATTTTTCAGCGCAGTTTCTAACGCTACAGCACGGTCGACTGCCTGCTGAAAAGTTAATTTCTTGTCTTCAGTGAACAAGTGGCGTTGAATATCGACTCGCTGCAGACCGCAAACGAACCGGTCCCTTAAGGCTTCGTCCAAAAAGGCGCCAAACTCGCAAGTTTGCGCTAACGTCCCCAAGTCAGCAACAAACTGCGCAATTGTTTCTTGTTCATGCTGTGAGCGGCGATGAAACTTCGCTCTCTCTCCGATAACCGTAGGCTTCGGCGACAGGTGACTACGCAATTGAGTTAGCAGTTCTTCTAAAGATTTATCGGATGGTGCTGCGGGAGCAGTTAGAGACTTCAATAAGGCATACGTATTCGGCCCTATCACGCTTATGAAGACGTCCACTTTACGCTTCTCGTCAACCTGGTTAGCTCGCAAGAATGCCTGAATGCGCTCTTCGCAACTTGGCCAATCGCCGGAAGAGGCTTCGAAAGGTTCTACTTGCCCGAGCTGCACAGCCATGGTGGGCGTACTTGCATGCACTCCCCACGTCGTCGCCTAGACCGGGCTCTTCCTCGCGTGCGTGCTCGTTAGCTCCGGGGTCCTTGCTGCCGCGGACGCCCTGAAGTCTTCAGCCAGAATCCATCTTCATCCCATCCTCGTCGCCAGTTTATGTGTGGGTCATGCACGCAGCCTTGAAGGAATCCAGCCGGTCAAACAGCATGCCTTTATTGCATACCAAAGTAACCGGACAGCCGCCTGGCTGCCGGTGGACAACGCAAGGTCAAAATACAGAGTGGCTCTCATCTAGGCCGTCGCAGCGGCTTATGCACACTTCGGGTGGCGAGGGAGATAACTGATAAGCACAGCGCGCGCGAAACAGTACGTGGCGTTATCGCACTACGTCACTGATATACCACAATGGGTATTTAGCTTCCGGAGCCCGCCGTAGTGGACATAGTGCTCGTCTGTTGATGCGAAGGATGCTGATTCATTCCAGGCAGCAGCGATCGCATTTTTGATGAATGGCAGAGGTCCGTGTACTGCGCGTTGTCAGTGCACGTTAAAAAACCCCAGCTGGTCAACATTTCTGGAGCCCACCGCTACGGCGTGACTCAAAATCATATCGCCGTTTCGGCTCGCACAAATCTCGCAATTATTAATGCAGTTTGCGAAGTTACCGGTACTGTTTGATGCTGAAATCACCAATAAAAAGAGCCATAACAGTGTTGAAAAAAAACAAACAAACTCTATTACAGCTTTGTACTGGCTGTCCGGAGGGTCCGGGTCATCGCGGAGGATATTCATCTTCCGGAGCCTACCTGGGTGGAGCCACCGACTGGTTCAGGGGGTCCTAGGACCTCCTTAAACTAGTCCTTCTGATCTTACAATAAATTTCTTTGTATGTATGTGTATTACAGCTTCGTTACAGCTTTTGGTTGAGCTTTCTGAACGGAGAGTAACTGCACACTCTGTATTACACTTGGAAGACTAAATTACACTTTCGATTGTGTAATATGGCGGTTATGCTTTGTGGTAAAATTGCAAGGCGGGCTTGTTGGTATGGCATTTCTTGATAAGTATGGTATGTTGTTGTTATGGGGGGTTTAACGTCCCAAAACCAGCTCTGATTATGAGAGACGCCGTAGTGGAGGGCTCCGTTGACCACCTGGGGTTCTTTAACGTGCACTGACATCGCACAGCACACGGGCCTCAACATTTCGCCTCCATCGAAATGCAGCCGACGCAGCTGGGATTCGATCCCGCGACCCTCGGATCAGCAGCCGAGTACGATAGCCACTAGACCGCCGTGGTGGGGCAATAAGTATAGTAGCACAACGTAACAGGACACAAGGAGAACACGGAGAACACACACACAGCGCTGTATGCGTGTTCTCCGTGTTCTCCTTGTGTCCTGTTACGTTGTGCTACCATACTTATCAAAAAACTGCTTTGTGGATCGTGCACTTATTCAAGAAGCCCAACATTGTCTCGAATGCTCATTCTGGCTTGTACGGTAATTGATTGATTGGTGGGGTTTAACGTCCCGAAGCCAACCCCGATTAGGAGAGACGCCGTAGTGGAGGTCTCCGGAAATTTCGACCACCTGGGGTTCTTTAGCGTGCACTGACATCGCACAGCACACGGGCCTCAACATTTCGCCTCCACCGAAATGCAGCCGCCGCGGCAGGGATTCGATCCCGCGACCTGGCTTGGACGGTAAGACAGCGCCGTGAAACGCGGAAGATTTAACATAGTTCCGATGCCACCAGCACTGCACTGTCGCATTGAACGCGGAAAGTTTTAGATGCAATCCAGGTCATATCTGCAAGCTTGGCTGCAAAAGTAATGGAGCCTCAAATGGACGCAGCCTCAAACGTCGCTCAATCAGTTCCACCGAAGCCGGCAGGATGTTCCGGCTTCCAGCGTGATTGCGTACACACAACAGAAGAAGTTCGCGTGACACCATACTCTCGACAAAGCTATGTTACCGTGTACACACGGGCAAATGTTAGGTTCCAAACGGAATGGGTACATTATTACCTTGTTAAACTGGCTTATATTAAAAGATGGTACTTTTATTCGGCGTCCATATTGCCACAAATAAACTGCATGTTACGCCATTCTTAGGTTTCAAACAGCGCTAAGGAACAGGGGCCAGGACAGGGAAGAACTCTATAAGACGACCTCTGGCTGCCAACAAAGGGTTTTACTGAGCGTGCGCAAATGTATACTTTGTAAAATGTCACAGAAAGGGAAAGCGGATTTGGGAGTTGCAGTTGAACACGAGTTGCTCTGTGTGCGCAGAGAAGAGAAACATTGCTCTCGAGAACACAACCGGCAATGTTAATGTAACAAAACCATGCTTGTTGTCAAAGGGTGTGATAGATTTGGGTTCTGTTTGTCGTAGATATGAGGAGGAGGAGGAGGAGGGAGGAAAGACAGTGATGTTAGCCAGTGCTGAGACCGGCTGAGGGGTGAGGGGAATGAAAGATAATATCGTAGATATGAAGAACAAAAAAAATCTATGACGTCTTATGGGCAAGTCTGACGGCACCCCCCTCCCCCCAAAAAAGAACAAAAAACAAAAAAAGAATAATACAGAATGGTTCAAAATTTCCGTGGCTAAACTATCTTTGCATATGGGCAGTCTTTCAGCGAAGGGGAGTAGCCATACTCAGCGTAATGGATATAGCAAGATTGCTTTCACACTGGGAAGTTAGGCAGTGCCCACGTCCTGGTAGGTGGTCCTATATCACGCCTGAAAACCAAGCATTAGTCCACCGATATATGTTACACCCAAGCCGCCCATCTTGCCTACCGCCTGCGAATCAACCTTCTCCAATATCTATACTTACCGGACTCAATTTCAGAAAACAGATGCCCCGCTCTCACACCAGTTTATTTGCGGCCTTGTGCCATAGGCTAAGCTTTCGCATTAGGAACTTAGAGAAGCAGCTCATAATTCAATACTGCGAAATTGAGCCCGTATGCTTAGAACTGCGCAGGTCCTGAATTTGCACGCAAACGAGGCCGCCTTTATGGTTTCGCCGGAGGAAAGAAAAATTCCGGCTCATGTTTGGATATCCCCAACACCGTGTCGCAACGTCCTGCACAGTGGTTTCCCTGCTACACGAGGGCTTATAGATCGCCGCGGGCTCATTTACGGTCACCCGAGAAGCTTCATGCCTGCGGACGACAAACGGAGTGGAAAAGGGAAAGTGGACCCGAGAATTGAAATTGAGCAGGCCGGAGCAATCAATTTTCTGAGGAAACGTAATACCTAGTGCTCGTGTTCTCAGTTCTATCGGCAAACAGCGATCCAGCAAGGCCATCAAGGAAAAGAAGGGTAAAACGGGCAACGTGAGTTGTGCGAAAGGAATGAAAAAGGAAGAGGGAATTGGGGTGAGCTCAAACAAATAGCGAACACACACACACACACACACACACACACACACACACACACACACACACACACACACACACACACACACACACACACCAAACGACTTGAAACGTGAGCAATAAGGAAATAGACGACGAAAGGGCAGACTCGTAAGAACAAAAATGGCGGATGAGAAAACTCGGACGTCGCTGCCAAGGACGACCACGATGTAGCAACATCATGCAAAAGAGCTATCAGTGGCGATCGGGTTAAAGAGATCCCAAAGAGGTTAGAAAGCCACTAGAGTGGGAGCCTACCAGGCAAATTTCGCCTCTATTTACATAGGCTTTATCCTTAACGTCACGTATACGAAAAAAAAAAGGGAAAGAAAGATCACAGTGGCAACTATAGAAAACTCTGGTAAGTGAGCCTCGTATAGCAGTAGGCGTAATGTGACTTTTTGTAATGAATTGGCTTTGAAATCAGAGGTAAGATTTTGTTCTTGTGTCACTAAAAGTCCATTTTTTACACGCTTTATTGACTGCAGTACCAGTAGTGGGGATGTACAATATTTCTGAATGCTATTTAATTTGGAGAGTGTGTGATCTACACGCGTTGTAAGCGTGCGCTTGCGATTCTAGCATCGTACAGCATAGCGTCCGTACTAATTATTGTATATCCTCAGATTAAGCCTGGTAGGTAATCCAACACTTCCAATAGTGAAGAGGTCATTTCGCGCTTTCAGTACTCTTCATAAAGATTGCAGAAAAGTGCACTCGCGGCATTCTTTGTTCTGCTATAAAAAAGACAGAGTTCCGTTCCATACAACGGAAGGAAGGGGAAAACAGAAAGGCAGGGAGATTAACCAAAAATGCTTCCGGTTGGCTACCCTACACTTAGGGAATGGGAAGGGAGAATAGAAAGATGGGAGAGAGAGAAAGAAGGGGAATAATGAAAAAGGACGTTGTAGGACAAGTCCAACTGTCAAAGGCGTTCGCACAAACCGGTCATCTTCAAAAAGCGCAAAAGTGCTTTTAGTGCCTTGTGTGCCGACGAGCGATGAGGGCGGTGTTCAAGCAGCACCTGTGCGGAAAGTTCCATACAAATGAAATGGAAAACCAAGGGAGTCCGCAAGAGGAAACGCTGAAGTCTAACTTACTTCTAGAAAGCTTATGACGATGTTTGCGAACCAACGTATACATGCATGAAATATTGAATAAGGATCTCAACGCAGTGAAACTAACACGACTGTCATCGAGGTTCGTCATCATTGTACAGCAAACAAGAAGACAGACAGACTTGAAGGTTAGAGTCGTTACGTATATACGAAATGAACAAACTATGAAACCAGAAGAAATGTGTCCTTATCGGCTGAACTTGATTGAAATGTAGGACTATTAATGGATATGGCAGCATGGCCGGCCACTATTTGCAGGCGAAGGCAAACGCTTGAACGGATGCTTTGGTTTGAAAACACAACTACACGAATCTAACGCCAAATGTACATGCACGACCGGTTAATTGACCAATCATTCATGCTTAATGCTAGCAGGTGTTACTGATGGACATCAAATTCTAGGATGACATATACGCGTACCATCTCTTACGTACCTTACGTAATGGGTCAAAAGGGGCTCGCCTGCCCTAGGATACTGGCTTCAACAAAAATGATACAAGGTCCAGCTGACCTGGCGTAACGTGACACACGGTTCTATATTTAGTGTTAGTGACACTAACTACTGTATCAATACTAACTATTGATCCTCTCAAGTGTTCATCTAGACGCTAATCTACGAAAGCATCCAGCGAGATCCTTGTTAGAATTCACCGTACGCTTTGTAATTCTCCGCTGTTGTAAAAGAAGGATTAACATACACCAGCAGCATACCCAACGCAGACTCACGCCTTATCAAGGTTCTTTCCTCTGTTCCTGCCGCAACGACTGGTTAGGGAAGCTGTTGAGTGCAATGGGAGACGAGACACGTAGCCTTGATTACGATGTTTTTATGCAATAACATTGATCACTGCATGGTAAAAATGCACACAATATACACTGAGAATTTCATCATAACCTTATTGTCGACAATATTAGAGAATATTAGCTCAATGCATGCGAAATTCACTAAGGTCTGAGGTTAGATAGGTGTGAAAGAAAAAGTCCAACAATGAAGTTTTTGCACACACTTTTCTATTATGTTCACTGCCCTCGCTTGTAAATTACATCAGCAGGAGGCAGTGTGAATCATGAGTTCTTGACCTCTGCACACTTCAGCATTTACTCTGGGTTGGGCTCGATCTTCTCCGTCCGTACTGTAAGTGAGCTTACTTGATTGGGCTTATCGTAAAGAAAACATTACACCATCTCCCGCTAAAGGGAACCATGTGTGGATGCGAAGCAGCGGGTAGATGGTTAGCTTGAGCGGCAGATGGTGTAATTTTTCGCGGCAGCGGCCCGAGCGCACATCGCGGCGCTGCACAGGAGAGAGAATGAGGCACGCGCTCTCCGTTATTTTCATACCGCGGAACTACCGTGGCGCCCCCAGCGGAGTATGCAGCTATCGCACCACCTGTCGTGCGCGCCGCTCCGTAGAGTAGAGGATCCTTAGAGAGGAAGGGGGAGCGTAAGAGAGGAGAGAGAGAGGGGAGAGGACGCGCATGCGCTGTGGGGGTGTGGGACGCGGGCGCCGCTCCGTAGAGTAGAGAGGATTCCTAGAGGAGAGAGAGGGGGGCGTAGGAGAGGAGAAAGAGGGGAGGGGACGCGCATGCGCAGTGGGGGGTGGACGCCGCGGGACGGAGGGACAGAGCCCCCGCCATAAGCTGGTTCGCACCTAATTAATTCTTCTAGTCTGACATCGAACAAGCAGGCGCGGTAATTCATAAACTTGGAAAAGCCGGCTATGTTGAATTATCATACATGAACTGTTCGTCGTTTGCGCGATTCTGCATGGAACAGAGTCATCGTTACGGGTTTTGCGTTCTAAGGTCGGGTACCCTCTTATTCTCCGCAGCTCCCCCCGAGCTTTTCTTCCTTTCTTATATTAAGAAGCACTTAGTAAAACCTGGATGGCATTGGAGGATTTTTATTCATCCATTTGTTGGTTTCATGGCTGATGTTGACGATGCGCAACATTAACACTAACAACACTAACAACCTAACGCAACGGCAACACTAACAAGGTCGAGGTAAAATTCAAAATAGCGACAGTGTCACTAGACTGACGGTAGAGCCGACAACACTAAAGCCTGTAAGGTTATGCTTTTCTGTTAAGTGATTGCTCAAAAAGATTCTTATGCAATTTACTTTAGTTGCGGACTTGTTTTCGTCAGGGCACTCCTCTGTACTTCACCGTTTTGAACGATTTCTTCATGAATTCAACCATCCGTGTCCCGTTAGCTTCTTTTCTACTTTGCATTAGCTTATTAGTAGAAGTTTAGGTCAAAAATACTTAGTACATGCCTACAAGTAAATAAGTGAACGTGCTTATTTTTCAGTATAAACAGTCTTTTAATGATTATGCGAAGCATACAGGAAAAGTCTTGCTGTATAGCTGGAATGTTTGAAGAGGGGGATGTACCCATTCCAATGAATGTCTTCAATGTCAAGTGCACAATGCTATGTGCACCAATTGTTGTGCTTATCTACACATTTATACTTCAACGGCTAAGCTAGGATACCTCTCGCTGTTATAGCTTTTGAAAGAGACTGTTTCGCTACTGTGATAGGAATGGGACGCACACGTCACGTGTCTATTATGGTAAAGGTACGTACGAAAGCAGAAAAAATAAAGGTACGTTTTATTCGTTTTTATTTCTCTTCTAAAAATTGCGCGCCATAATGGGCTCTTAGAAAATACTCTGGACCAGATCATAAACTCTCAATCCATGGGGAACAAAATGTTTCAGGGAACGGTTGACGTTATTTCTCCGTAAATATCTCGTATTCGCTTCGTCAGACAATCGACAGAGCTGGAAAAAGGAACGAAAACACATTGAGCGAAAGTGAGCAATATGCCAGCATTACTCTATCGTTCACATGTCATCGAGCATATTAAAAGAAAAGAAGAAGAAACAAAAGAGACAGAGTGTCACGGGAAGAGCGAGGCAATTAATGTGATAGGAACACAGTGGGATACTACACGATATGAAACAGGTAGCTGTAAGGGGGATATGCTTTCGTTTCGGGCACCCGAACTGCGGTATCCTGTGAATTAGCCTCTGAAGCTGAGCTGCAGCACGCTGTTCCTGAGCCTAACAGATATGTGAGCGCGCTTACGTTTCATCGAGGCTAGCATTTGGCTGAAGTTCTGAGGCCGGCGTTCTGACGATACACGAAGGTTTGATGATGGGCGCACTGATGCGCTAGCGCGAACCACGCTGTACTCGCTGTAATCAATAGTCTCAGTTTGCCCAACCTTCCAGTACTCGTGGTTCGCATAATATTAATCTTTTGCCACGTAAATCTACCACTGATTTGTACAAATATAGATACTTTCCTTCAACAATTGAGCGTTCGAATGCGCTGCCCGGATTTGTTCGCGCTTTGCCAATAACCGATTTTCTTTTGGAATAGTGAAAACCTGAATATGGCGACAACATTACGTGTTGTCGCCACTCCTGCCATAGCCTACGAATGGCTGTAGTATGTCGAAATAAATAAATAAATAAATAAATAAATAAATAAATAAATAAATAAATAAATAAATAAATAAATAAATAAATAAAATAAAATGTATAGAGACTATTTTACAGACAGAACATGACGGCTGCAGTTACAAGAAATTTGCGCCTGGAGTGTCCACATAATTGTCATTGCAATAAAAAAATGAAACGGAAGTAGTAGTTAGGCTCAAGCAGGGCGCTGACCGAAAACGATGGCAGAAAGTGGCCGCAGGAAAGTGTGAGTTCGAACATGTTTGACGTGTGAAATTTACGTAGTATATACGCAAACCTATTCTAGTATCCTTATTCACACTTCTTTTCCCAATTAAAGAAACAAACAAGAAAACAAACCAAGGCAGCATTGGTGACGTACATTTTGATACCCCTGCGTCGTGTTGATGGGTCGTCCCTTACGTTGAGGCAGCGGCAGCAGCACTGCAGTGAAATAAACGAAAAGAATAAATATAGGTACAACCTTACAACTACCGCAAGCGCACAAATTTGAACAATTCTGCTAGTTTGTGCTCTTGAATTTCGAAAAATAATAAAAGTAGACTACGTATTCCAGGTCATTATATTTCTGACGGCATGCATTTCGGTTGGACGCACTTCATTAAGTCTATCGCACTAATTATCCTTCTAATTAGACCATTTAAATCTTTCTGGCGAGAGCGTGCTATGAGCAATACGTTAGAAGAGTTATTGGTGTTGTGTATATTCTGCCGTTTTCTTCTGCGCCCTCGAAATTCGTTACATAAAATGGTGGTAATTGTTCTCAACTTGATAATTGATGTTCCCGCCTTACGCCTTCTTTATTTTTGTATCTTTTTAATAACATAGGTTCATTATGATTTTGTTACCCTACCTAACTATTGTATAATTTTGTACCATAATGTATGTAGACCCTTTAACCCATTCCTGTAAAAATCCCTGACGGTATTGACAGTATTACTAAATAAATAAAAAAACACGTGCGCGGACTAATCATCAGTGGGATTTGTTGAACTGCATCGCCAACAGTTACCTTAAGTCTTTCCTCCCAAAGGTGAAGCGCTATCTGGAACCATTCATTTGCCTCCGGCGTTTCCATTTCATAGTGTGCGTTTTTGAAATGTCCAGTGAATGTCATTTGTCGAGACTACACAGTTATGATTAACTCTGTGCCTACATATACCTGTCCCGCCGTTCCCACCGTAACGCTTCATGGTTAGTACAGTAAGTCATTTAGTGAGTATCCTTTACCTTTCCCTAATATCGCCAAAGGAAGGCTATTTCAGATTGTGGGAATGGCAGCTCGTTCATTACTTTTTATCAATTCGTATTTACAAATAATGTGTAGCACCATTCCCTGCGGCTGGATTGCAGATTTTAAATCACACATTCGAGGAGGATCACATCTACTGGCGAAAAAAAGAACTAAAACGTCGCTTCAAGGTACAGTTACGAGCTCCACAGTTTCCTTACTAGCATATTTGAGATGGGAAGTATAAGGAAGCTTGCGTCAAATGTGTTATCCTCATCGAGCAAATTGCTTATGAATCGGCTGCGGGATAACCTGTCCCCCGAGCTCATTCGGGGAAGCAGTTTACCACCAATAATGAGCCTGATTGATTGATTTGATTTGTGGGGTTTAACGTCCCAAAACCAGCTCTGATTATGAGAGACGCCGTAGTGGAGGTCTCCGGAAATTTCGACCACCTGGGGTTCTTTAACGTGCACTGACATCGCACAGCACACGGGCCTCAACATTTCGCCTCCATCGAAATGCAGCCGCCGCGGCCGGGATTCGATCCCGCGACCTTCGGATCAGCAGCCGAGTGCCATAACCACTAGACCACCGTGGCGGGGCTATAATGAGCCTAATATATGAACCTTTCACAAGGAATTTAATTATTACGTACGATGTTAAGAAGTCTCATATTCCAAAGGGAAGGACAGTATAACTTCAATGAATAATAATTGATGACGATTTACGGTCCACCCAGATTGCAGCAGTAGATGGAGTCTTGGACTGAGGGCTGCACCCCCGTGGACATCAGCACAATTGCAAATAAAGTATTCTACTACTATTATACGCGAGAAAACAACGACGGGAATTACGAGGCGTCGCCCGTAGTGGAGGGCTCCGGGGTAAATATGAATTCCTCGGGTTCTTTAACTTGCGCCTAAATCTGCGTAAACGAGTGTTCTTTTTTTCGTTTTTTAGTTGTTGAATTTCGCCTATCCTGGAATGCAGCTGCCACGGCCAACATTCGATCCCGCGACCTCGCTCTTAGCAAGCCCACACAATAGCCGCTAAGATACCACGGCAAATCGGAAAGTACCTTTCCAAGTGTGTGCTCTTGTTATTACTTGGTAAAAAATTACAGCATATCCACAGCAAATCTCTCACCGGCACTTTTGCAAGTCAAGATCCAGTGCCTATATATATATATATATATATATATATATATATATATATATATATATATATATATATATATATATATATATATATATATATGTATATATATATATATGGGTGGCCGGTGAACGGTTCTCCAATGCGAGCAGTCGGTATTTCTTAATCAAGAAACTCGCTAGGAGACGCTGCCTACGCCAACGTTGTCTCTCGCGGGTGACGGCGCGTTCTCCTCCTTTGCGAGCTGGTAGAGCGTTCATCTAAGAAAGAGCGTTTCCATAGTCAACGCACGCCTTTCGCTCTCTCTCTGTCTCTCTCTCACAAGACAGCAGATGGAAGAGTGAGAGAGAGAGGCACGCGCCGGGAGGCACGCGCCGTGGGCGAGCGCGTGCCTCCCGGCACGCCGGTTACGCCTGACGCCTGACGCCTGACGCAGGACAAGGTTAGACAAAGAGGAGCTTCGCCCCTAAAAAAATGCAGGAAAATGCGGTATTCAGTTTCAAGTAGTTTCATTTAGGAGTGTATATTTTCTATAGGGCTACAAAGGGCTAAACCGAGAGCTGTCTCTACTGGTATGGACCAACTGGACTCTCACCCAGATGCACTGCTAGGTGTACCAGCTGGACCGGTAGCTGGACCACTGAAGGGCATTTGCACAGGTGCTGCGGCTCTTGTGCCGAAGGGGCTGGGACCCCATCCGAAAGAGGCGCCACGTCCTCCTTGGTGGCCATAAGCGCCATAGCCTCCTTGCGGGTAGTGCTGACCGAATGCGCCATAACCACCATACGGACCGTACCCACCGTACGAGCCGTAAGAACCGTACTGGCCATACGGATTGAAACCGTAGTACCCGCTGCCATAGGGCGCTCCGTAGCCGGCAAAACCATCGTACGGAGACGCTCCGTAATATCCACCCCAGGACGATCCAAGCAATCCAGGTTGGGCTCCTGCTACTCCTCCTGCTCCATAGTGGAAGCCGCTGCCTGTAGCAATTGCGTCAGATTTGTCTCTTTTGTCAACAGCTTCGACGTTTTAAAGGCATACGAGAGAAAAGAGTTCAGCCTTAAGGAGTCCACCCATCTTAAATGCTCAGTATAGTGATGCTCCCAAAATTACGATGTTAAAGAACAGCCCACATATATGGGATAACGTGGGTGGTCATTTATGACATCTCCAATGGCGAGCCATTTGCAACGCAACACACTGCGATATTACAATCGAGGTTTAGCCCGACATTGAGCACTTCTAATTAGAGGATTTCTTACTGCATACATTATTATTATTATTATTATTATTATTATTATTATTATTATTATTATTATTACAGCTTGACGATAATCGAAACTGTCTGTTTATTTCATTCACTCGACGTGCACGCACAGAACGTATTGATATTGTCATGGGGAGGTGAAGAAGAAAGCGTCGTATTGTCAGATATAGACGACTTTGTTTTTTTAATGTCCCAGCATACGTAGCACGTCATCGTAATATACAAAAAGAACAATGCTATGTTCACATGTATTAGCAAAAAAATATGTGATATAGCGGTGCAAGTGTGTTTTAGGTTCTCATTATTGTGCATATTAAATATTAAATAAAATTGTCGCCAGTGACCCTGACGTTTACGCCTAATGTAGATTACCATGAATGTGAACAGGTACGTCATACTTATTTGTAGGCTATCTACATAAAGCTCGAGAAAAGCGAGAAATGTACATTTAACACTGCACGCTGCCGGGCTTTCCGGTAAAATTAATTACAAATGACGTCTCGAACCGTACAGCAGCTAAATGCTAGCTGATTTTGGCAATATTAAAGAGAAAGCATCCGAGAAGAGTAGAAAACTAATTTCATTCTGCGTTTGACCACAGTGATGTTTGCATATATTGCATGGGGAAAAATAAGCAGTGCTAAGTTTAGCAGTCAGAACATTTCTTACCTCCTGATTCGAATAAACCAGTTTATCTTCATCAAGGCTATGATGGCGTGCGCCAATGAGTACCGATGCGAACATGTCAGTGCGTGCCCGTACGATTAATATTGTTCCAACACTGTGACTGAGAAGAAATCGCAGGCGTTGGATATAACGTGGGACACTCCTTCATAAAAGAGCCCTTGCTCACCCACCTACGGTTGAACTTAAAGATTATAAGCAATGTTCCTTATTGTGGAAAGACTTTATATACGCCGGAAGCAACACGACACTCTGGATGGTGCGATGGTAAAACAGATGGCAATAATTAAATAATCAATTTTTGTGAGGAAACCACTGAATAACGGACCATATAAAATTTATTCGGATAAGACCCACCCTAATGGGTTGTCAACGACAACATCACTAAATTTTTCCGGCAATGCTGCGCTGTAATATGCACGCGCTTGTTTTGCATGCTAAGAAATATCTCAACCCGAACCTCTTGACTATAGGGATGTACAACAGAATGCTTGCATACAACGAAAATTTCACATGGGTCACTCATGCCTTTTTACTATAGGCCAGAAAAGTAAACAAACTGCGGCTCAGGCGTCTGGAGCGGCTCCACGGCCACAACGCCTCGCTACTATATCGCTCCACGAGGTAAGGTTGAGTGACTTTAACCTCACCCTGAGTGACCTTAAACCTCGCCCTCACGTTAAACTGCGCATGCGTTGTGGTTCGCGCAGCTGCTCCGACCGCCACAGGCGGGGTTCGTTTTCTTTTTTGGCCAACAGTACAACAAGACGGTGTGTTGTATTGAAGCCTTACCCTGGTCGCCTAGGCCCACACTTCCCTGACCCCCTAGACTTGCGCCAAGGCCTCCTGCAACGCTGGCGGTGTAGCCCGGCCCTCCGCGAGGACCAGCTCCCTCGACGCCGGCTTGTAGTCGACCGCGGATTCCTCCGCTGGCTCCCAAATTGCTTCCGAGACGACGGCTATTTGCCGCATCCGACAGAGTGACTGCGCATGAGAGGCATTTGTGTTAGGCGTCCCGAAGTTGACATCACATGTACGGTAGAGGCAAAGAGACAGCAGTAAGACGTAAAAGGCACTGATGTTGACTAGGGCCGAACTGTTGGTTGCGTTGTTTATAGTGGTGAAGGGTAGAAGAAACGAAAAGATTTAGGAAGAGGGAAGTCTGCACTTTGCGCGGTAAGGGAACGCCATCTTTCAGCTCGTCACACTACAGATCTGGCTATTGTCCAAATATCACCGTTTCTCCGAACGGCCTGTCATTTACATGCCCTGATTGTGTCTTAAGGGGAGGTCCCTCAGAAAAGGCTATTGAAAGCTTATTTGGCAAATAACCTGCGGGAGATATGGCAATACCATTCTCGTAATTATATGAAACGCGAAAATAAAGGGCGTTCTCGTCAAGTGCAGCTGACATTTCGGCTTCCGGATTAACTCCTAAACAAGGGTCGAACTATCAGGGGTCCTCTTTCTTCAGCGCTTTTGGCATTGGTCGGCCCGTATGCTTAAGATGTAAGCGCTTTAATGTCATGTAGTAGCCTATAGTGTCAACTAATTACGTATGCGCTAGAACAAAACAATTTTTTCGTCTGTATACTGCTCAAACTCATTTTTCTGTTATCGCCACCGCGATAGAACATTGGTTAATGTGCTCGTGTGCTTACCCGCAATACACGGGCTCGACCCCGGCCGGAGTGGTCGCATTTCCATGGAGGCGAAATGCTAGGTTTCAGGTGGGAAAAAATTTCCAGAGCCTTCTACCACTGCCTGCCTCATAATGATATCGTTCCCGATGCACGTAGAACCACAACAATTATTCTCCTTTTCTGATGAGAAATTTAGTTTCGGTCGTATAATGACGCCTTAAATGATGCAATCGTTATAAAAAAACTGACAAAAACTTTGCGCTGTGAAACGGAATCTATCTTCAGTTCAAATTTTATCCTTGAAAAAGCGTCATTTTCTACAGGAAGAATAATTTAATTTAACGGAGTGTTCCTCTGGAAAAGATATACCTAGATGTCCTTGTTCCACGCTCACTACATGTGAGATTTATTTCATGGTGTAATAGTTGCAGCAGAAGGCACTGAAGTATAAAAAGTGTAGGAAAATGGGAAACGAACCTATACTTGCTCACTTCATTATTCTTATTCAGTGCATCATTGCGCCCAATATATACCGTGTCAGCAGAAAGCTATACGCTCGGTTGGTAGAAGGAGTGTGAAGCCAGTGCCGGTTTTCATTTTTAAGACAACTAAAAGCGTTAAGTTCCACGGCGCATATATTGACCCGTGTATTGTAACGGACAGTTTCTAAATGCTAGCGGAATGTCATGCAGCAGCTTTAGAAAAAAATAACGCTCTAAATGCCAGGTGCACCAAATTTTGAGTTTAATATGTTTCCTTATGAACGTTCTGTAAGTAGCCGAGATGGAATCTTAATAACAAGTCGTGATCAGTGTTCTTAACTTACCTGAAATCAAATGTCGCGCTATGGAAATTTTGACGTGTATAATACGAATATATTTTGCCTTTGTAAAACAGATCACTAGACCCAGTGCACACTCGATATTTTTGTCATCGCGATTCAAGCAAACCTGGTTTTGAATTGCGATGAAAAAATAGGACAAATATAACGATGCACACCGTGGAAGTCGTTGCTCAGACTTAAAATTACTAAAGCTGACTATAAACACGTTAACTTCATGCTACAAACAAGCTAAGCTATCCTGTAAATCAATTTAAACGAATATTTAGGATTTTCTTCCTAACAAAGTGTTTTAGAATGCGCACAGGCGCAGCGGCACAAGCAAGGCAGAAAATTAGGTAGACTCTCTTACCTGCCGACAAGAGGCATGCAACTATAAAGGCTTTCATATTTGCGGGCGTGCTGGCGATGCCGTGATCCGAAACAACCTACAGCTTTCAGGACCCAGAATACCGCAATAAGAGGACCTGGTTCCGCTTTTTATTGCGCAAAATTTTCCATTATGCGACGCAACACATTGAACTTTTGTTCCCCCTTGTTTCGTGTCGAGTAGTTCAACGTTGTGCATCACCCTGCAAAACAAGAAACGAAAATCGCAAGTGTGTGCTTGTTGCTGGGGCTCCGGTGAGTGCATTTGAAACTTATTTGCGAGAAATAGCGTTTGCTTTGTATAAAAACGCAGTCACTTCAAAAGAAAAGAAAAGAAAAGAAGTCGACTCGCTGTTACGTCTGCAATGACGTGTTTTGAGAGAAGCCGCGTGGAAACTTGCTCTTGCAGTTCGCAGTATCAGCTGCAACTTAGCATTGTCTAGCGTTAAACCCCTTCTTTTCAGTAATTTGTCATTTTTTTTTCTTTTAAGGAACCTTGACTCTTACGACTCTAAGGTAGAGCAACGTGCGAAGCATGAGTCGCCATAAGCGTTCCTTTGTTCAAACGCCCTTGTTTAAACGTATTGTGACAGCATAACAGCCATGAGAGATCGGCTTGCGGACAAAAGTTGTACTCTTGTGACGCACGCACTGTTACCAAGGGGACGCAGCTTCGATGAACCTTGACGTGATATGGCCACCTTGGCTTAGTTATTGTCGGTTGCCCTTTTTCTTTTACACATTTTTCATTGTAAAGCTTTCAACACAAGTGCATGCACCTGTATCGAGCACTTAGACAACATCTACAAAAACGGGCAAGAGAGCGGCTGCTGAAAAAGAAAGGTTATAGTCCTGGAGTCTCTTGGAAGAAGTACATAAAGATGATTCATGCGCAGGAATATTTATATTATGTGCTACAGGGGACTACCAAATCACCAAATCATCATGGTTTTAGTGGATCAACAGCAACACTACTACTACTACTACTACTACTACTACTACTACTACTACTACTACTATACTACTACTAGCCCCGCCACGGTGGTCTAGTGGTTATGGCACTCGGCTGCTGATCCGAAGGTCGCGGGATCGAATCCCGGCCGCGGCGGCTGCATTTCGATGGAGGCGAAATGTTGAGGCCCGTGTGCTGTGCGATGCCAGTGCACGTTAAAGAACCCCTCAGGTGGTCGAAATTTCCGGAAACCTCCACTACGGCGTCTCTCATAATCAGAGCTGGTTTTGGGACGTAACAACAACAACAAAGTAGCAGTTAAGACAGCGTGTGTCAAATTCTCGTCGTATGAGCCAAGATCGGCAAAAAAACTTCCGAGCTGCATATAGGCTGTTTCCAGCACTTGCATCCATATCGTATATCCATAAAGACTGTACGGCTGAAAGCTATCAAAGAGGCATTTGCTTTATTTCATTATGCAGGCTCACGTGTATAGAACAAATATAGCTGTTGTATCATTGCTTCACATCATAGCGGCTCAACATGAGGCAAACTTGTGGAAACGCCTCTCTGATCACACCTTCCTTCCTTTCAAAGGATTTCGCATCGTCAGTCGGCTCCAGAGGTTAACCACCACGTCTTTAAGGCAGTCATCCAATTATTTTCCTTAAACATTTATACTCCCGAAATTCTTGATTTCCAAGAACTGGTCTATGAGGTATATTGGAGCTCCCGCTTTCTTGAGCTAACAGTAATCGTGAAATGTCAGTGTATAGCAAAATGATGAGTTCTCTCACTATGGGGAGATCAACGACCGGAATTATGTTTCTTGCGCAGATCATCGTCCATTGCCGGTGCAAACAGACATGACTTAATGTGCTAACGAAAGGCGAAGAGAACCCACATGGCTCGTCATAAGCCGGCGCCGCGCTTTTGTCTTTATCGCGAGGAAGCTTTCGACATCATTATGCAGACAGCTTTGGAGGGAGTTTTGCAATGGATTACAGTAAAGATTTCCCCATGACGCAATTTTCTGCCGTACACGCTCGGCAGCTCTTGTAACCAGCAGGTCACTTCAATGCTAGTGTCTGCCAGTAACAGTTTCTTTTCGAGTATATAGGCACTTCGACTAGGCAAGCCTAAGCGGGTTTTGCAGCAGCGTATTGTAAGTGTCGCAACTTTTTATCTGTTACAGGAGAGGTGGGAGTGCTGTTTGTGATACAGGAACGCGATCTGTCAGTTGCAGTGTACAAATACTCGCCGGGCGCTTTTCCTACATCAGTTGTGCGAGCGCTCGAAGTCGCTCTCGTTGTTGAAACACTTGCTAAAATCTTCCGGTCCCTTCTTTCCAGTGAGGAGGCATAGATGGCGAGAGCTCCCAATAGGCCTAATTCGAGAGCAATATCAAAGTAAAGCGCACAGTTGCGAAACCCTTATTGTTAAAGAGGATGGCGCACTCCACCTGAAAACAGGTACTTGAAAGCAGTCACGTGAAAGCAGCAAAATAACGCATGGACAACATTTCTGAAGCAGTATAGTCGTATTTTATCCAGCTTTCTGCTCTTTAGCTGGACGTATACAGTACCACGAGTTCTTTGCTTTGGTTTCGCATTTCAACTAACGTATCTGTTGCCTTTTAACGCGGAAGCTATGTTTCTGCTCGTGTGGCAGAAAATAAAAAAAAATTTAGGCACCAGTGCCGTCAGGAAAATTGTGAACTTCGACTTAACACCCACGCAGACACGATAGATCGGACTGTAGCTTTAGTGTGAAAGAAAACATAATTCTGTTACGAGAAGGCCATGTAAACGGGGCCCAATAACCCTGCTGCGTTCGCTCTCAAAGGCTCACTTAGCTTAAGCGTCCTCCAACTTTTCGCCCTGCAGAGGCTGCGCCCTAACATGCTTAAATGTCGCAAATGTTTCCGAGTGCGCTACTAACTTTGTATGAACGACGCGTACAGCTAAGCACAACCGAGATCCTATATGGGAGTATCGGCATTAAACGCTAGAATGTACTGTGACGTATGTGTAAAAGCCGAGGCACCTCGCTACTGATAGGTTCTTATAACGACAACCGACGACTGGTGCTTGTCACTCGTTACACAGTGATAGCTGTTTTCTTTCTTGGACACAGGTTCGGCAATATGGAGTTTGATTTTTAACAGTTTGGATTCTGCGTCCTTCATGGTTATGACAACCCGAGACACTGCTGCGATCGCAGCCTGTGCGCTTGCGTTTTGATGAAGCCGAAGTGCTTAGTTCCCGTGTACTTTGCGATCCCAGGGCACGATAGCAGGACACCATGGAGTTCCTCTCCTGTCCAACCTTTCAGTGCATTTCCCTTGCCACGGACGCTGTGCCGTGCTCCCCACAAAGGGTGCGGACACTAGAGTCCTTTCTTACAGCATCTCAAAATTCTCAATATTTGCTGGAGTTTTATGTCCAAAACCTCGATTATCATGAGACGAGCCCCAGCGGAGGACATCGGAAAGTCGGTCCACTTGGGGCTCTTTAACGTGGCATGACATTGCGCAGTACACAATCCTCTAGCACTTTGCCTCCGTCGAAGTGCGACCTCCGCGGCCGAGGTCGAAACTGAGTCTTTGGAGTCAGCTGCCGAGTATGCTGAGAGATACACTCACGCGCAGGCTAGTCGACGTAAAGAAACAGAACAGCGCATTCAGTTGCCTTACGGGTTGGCGAACAATGACAATAATGGCGAGGTAGCTCTTGCACATGTACACGGGCAGCGGCCCTTTGTCCTTTGTCCAGTCGGCACAATCTGTTATATAGTGGTTGCGTTAATGAATGGGGAATGCATCAAGGGCTCGCTTCTTTGTTAGACACTACCTAAAGAATCCAACGGACAATGAAGTCAAGGAAGGCAAACGATAGTTAAGGTTCTCTATACTTTGCTTCGTTTCACTGTCTGCAATATTCATAAGTGATTGTGCTAGTAATTCAAATTCAGTACAATGGGCCAGCAACACCTTAAAGTGGAGGATTTTGTTTCTAAAGAATGAGAAGAGCTATAGAATTACGTGGCAATAGCCAGTCACTGCTTCCGTTAATTGCGCAAATTTGGTGACGACCGTCATGATAGTTCTCCAGACACGCCGACGCCCTAACGAGTGTCGGCGTGTCTTCAGACACTAGACAGATGCGCGGTGAATTTGGCTGCGGATAGGACTAAGCTGAGTGGCCACGGAGTCTCACGCTCTGGTATCTCCGAACTGCATCCATGACGTAAAGCATGCAGTGTTCCATGTTCTCCCGCGGACATTCTAGCGTTGCTCTATAATGACACATTACACGTAGACACGGCCGATTCAGCTTGAATACTGATATAGCACTGGCGCAAACTTAAATGACTTCGCAATTTTTCATCAATAAGAAAGGCAGCAGCCCCACTGGCAAAATGTTCAGGCATCATTCCGTAGTTGTTGCACCATGTACATTTACCTGTACTTTCTTCCTCCAATTCTGCGGCCCTCTGTCAATTTAAGCTTAAAACCGCATGAGACATGGCTGACACCGCGGTTGCCCCTATCGGTTAGGGCAATATGATTGAGTTATGGGGTTTTACGTCCCAAAACAAGCTATGATTATGAGAGACGATGGAGGTCTCATAATCCGGAGTTTAATCCGAAATTTCCGGCTTAAACTCCGGATTATTATTTCCGGAATTTCATAATCCGAAATTTCCGGAATGGAGGTCTCCGGAAATTTCGACCACCTGGGGTTCTTTAACGTGCACTGACATCGCACAGTACACGGGCCTCGACATTTCGCCTCCTTCGAAATGCAGCCGCCGCGGCCGGGATTCGATCTCGCGATCTTTGGATCAGCAGCCGAGTGCCATAACCAGTGGACCACCGTGGCGGTGCTTAGGGCTATATGTATAGCACCTGTTTCATGTAATGTTGACATGTACGCATTTATAGTGGTAACAATTACCTATATGCGGCGTGCAATACTGCGTTCGTGTGCATGTTGCAACGCATGCGTTACCATTGAAATACACTGCATATTAGTTGCACTAAAAGATACTTGAAAAATGCGTTATTTACTGCAATATTGCCAGGACTACAGCCCCCATAACGCTATCTCCCCCAAAAGTGCTCTCTATATTCGCCCATACATTGTAAACCTAAGCAAGCAAAAGGAAGTCGTCGTTCCATCTATTTGACATAGTGTTACGGAAGTGCACTTGCTTACGACACACCTTTCGGTCTTCGTGCTTCACGGTCGCCGAGGCTGCAGTTTAGCAACTGAGCACACACCTAATCGACGCGTTTACATGGCGATATTGAGAGCCGCACAGGAAGTGCAAATAATAGTTGCGGCGGCTGTGAGTGACAGGGAGAGAAGGAGATGGTACTCACAGGCCCAAGCGCTTATTCGGCTGGTGGCAAACCGCGCCATTGAAAGCACCTTGTGACAGGAAATTGCCGACCTCGATGTGTTGGTTTGTCCGCGTCTGCCAGTGACACACCTGCGTTGAAGAGACACTTTCGGACAGCAAGCGGAAATAGGACTCCGGTACACTGACAGGTTGCGCGATGCAAAAGACATTAGGATAATTGGGTACTGGGTGCTCACTTGGAATATTCTAGCGCATCGGAGAAGCAACGAACTTCCACTGAGCATGCCAACGTTCCTGTAGTGAAGCCGCGTGCGGTTACTGATGGAATTCAACAACACACCTGTACAAGACTGACGTGAATGAGCGATATATATGATTCACTAAACGTAGCGCTCCCTGCTTGTTAGCTCAGCTTTATTTTTTTTTATTTTTTTGCTTTTAATTAGCCGAGTAGTCATCACATGAAAATTGCGGTGCTAGGGGCTGAGAACAGATGACCAAGCAGCGCTAGCGGGTATAATAGATGTATATTGCAGTGCATTAAAAAATTCTTTATTCGAGCTTGGCTGGTGTCCCCCTGTTAGGCTGCGCAATGCATGTTGGGAAATTCGGCCTCTGGCAAAGTTTTGGACGGCTGTTTGAGAGTAGCTAACTATTACCGTTGCTTTTGTATGAGCTATTGCGAGCGCTGTGGCCACCTCCCCAGCTATTTCATTGCTGGCGGTGCATATCTATGCATCCTAACCGGAGGACACCAGGAAACACAGTGCAAAACTTACATACAATGGGCGCCCGCCCACATCCCCAATGAGGGCAGTAGTAATGACGCAGCGCACAACACAGCTCGAGGGCTTACAAACTGAGCCCTGCTTTGTGGCGATGTCTCTGAACGTCCGAGGAACGACGAAGGCGGGGAGGAATGGGAAGACAGAATGACGAGATACAATGACATTACTAAACACTATAGACTCCAGATGCGCACCTTGCTAACACCTCCCCAAAAGCTAACAAGAAGGCAGTCTGTCCAATGGCGGCAATTACGAACTAGAAATTACCCGAACCCCGCGCTCTTGCACATCATATATTCAGAAATGTATAACACAGATAAATGGACGAAATGCGATAACACAGCCACAGTGGCCCGTATATTATGGGAATGTCGAGAAATAACAGACAATAACGGGAGTTCGGCCTCCGGCAACTGTCTCCGCGCGCGCTGGGAGGCTGCGCTGCGCCGCTCGACTCTCGAAGACCTTCTCTGGGCCGTCCAGCGGGCTGAGGACGCCGCCAGGGATCAAGAACCCCCTGGCTGTCGCGTAGGTGGGGAATGCAGCCCGCCGCATAAACTCGTAGGTCGTCAATAAAGTTTTCTCCTCCTCGAGCTTGGCTGACGTGATTTAGCACGTCACGCACATGTTCTTATATTGATGGATGTTTTGGTTGGACATTTATACATCATTGTTTCCTTTCCTTAGTGCGCGAAAAGTTTTTTGAAACTTCTGTCAATATTTGCAATGAATCAGCACTGGTGAAAACGCAGTACGATAACCAATGAAACACAGCCGTGCACGTTGTCGAAAAAGATGTATACAATTAACACGTAAGGTAAATGATCGAACAAGTGAAAGGAAATGTCGTAAAGAGAAAAGGACAACAATAGGACGCGTACTTTTTAAAAGGCCGGGTTTGTATACTTTGTTCTTATTTTTTCAGTAAGCGCATGCTGGCTGAAACTTGCCATGGCCGAGTAGGAGAAGTGGATTTAACTTTAAGGCTGTACGGTGCCTACAAGTTACAATTTATACCGCGATCTTTTTAAGTAGTCTCCCTTTATTGCACAGTTCTTGGCGTTTCTCCGTGGAACAAATTCCTTTAGCAGTGCCGCCTTCCCGTCTGATATAGAGTTGATTAAGTTTTCGTACAGCAGACCATGACGTTCAGATTGAAAGTTAAGGGACATGTAATCAACCTGGTAATCCTTTTGAGTTGCCTGTAACGAGACTCCCAGTTTATTGAATTTCTCCGGTCATAAAAGGCCCAAGTCTCGGTAAGCCTCCTAAACATTACCCTGCGACACAAATGCGCTACCGTTATTGAATTCCTGTCGCTTCTCGTTCACCGCACGCCAAGTTTCAGACGGCTTGACAGGCCTCCATTAAATACGAGCAAAACTATCTTGAACTACCGGTAAAACAAGCCTATATAGGCAGGTCCTAAGCTGTGAAGAAATTGTCTATCAGTTTTGCGGGTCGCAGCGACTCCTTTCATATGCCCGGTGGCATGCGGTATATTAGGGTGTCCTGGATTCCACGTTCACTGACGCTACACTGCTGGAAAACCTAACCGAACTCAACCTATCATATGCCAACCCAACCTTCGCGTAAGTATTGTTGCGGACATCATGAAGGAACACTAAAATTTTTTGGGCAGCTGCTGGAGGTATAAGCTGATGAAATCTGATTAAGTTAAAGCGTATGTTTTAGCCTCAGTGAAGGATCTTTGTAATGTCGCCCTGCGCACCATCGATTTCCCTCTCTCTCGCTCTCTGTCATGGGCATTGAAAACAAAAGCCAGCTTGAATATATTCGTTGAAATGAAACAAAACGTGTTGTTCTGCGTCGGATTCGTTACGTTCTCCAATATACAAAAGCGTCTGCCTAAGGTGGCGTCGTCTTAGCCTTAAAACGAAAAGCTCTACCAGAGCTGCGGGTTATTGCATCAGAACGTGGGCAGATGAAACTGAAGAGCTGCTAGGTCTCGCGGGCGCATGGTAGCATCAGGCGGAAAGCTGCCTGAGGGTGGTAGGCTGCTAGGGTCGGCCATCTGTCAGTCCGGAGTCACCAATGTTGGGAAACGCGAGGTCGCAGCGGAGCTCCAGACAATGCAACCAGCGTCGCAGGCTTCTAGGACCAGCTGATTGACTGACTGATTGATTGATTGATTGATTGATTGTGTTTCTGTTAGGAAAGGACGCTAATTTCTGCAGCCCATGTAGGGAGCACGGCTAAGCGTCCGTGGGGGTGGGGGAAAGGAATTGAAAGAGACAGAGAGGAAAGGTCGTAGTGTAGGGCTCCGGAAATTTAGACCACCTGGGGTTCTTTCGCGTGCCGGATCTGCCTCTTGTGCAAGCGCCGCCATTCTTGATTTTTCTTTTCTTTTGCCGTCAGTACAAACGCACCGGCTCAGAACGCCGAAACTAGCGTTCCTCGTGCTGCGGCGTCGATGGTTTCCGCAACACCATATTTCTCAGATGAGATCCTGTGGACAAAATGCTGTTATAGCTACCGAAAACGGTGTGCGATTCCGGACACCCGCCAAGTTCTTCCATCCTGGCAGCCCTGGGTGGCCCATTGGACTGATAAGGCCTCCCTGACTGGCTTAAAATACCGCCATTACAAAATTTGACAACATGGTGATGGAATCTCGCGGTATCCAAAATATCGTCCCCGGTGTATACGCTGGAGTGCTCAGCAAGCGAACAGCCATTCATCCACCTCTGCCTTTAGATGTGGCTGATAAAACATGTGCCCAGTGGGCGCATTATTCCACACAACACGCCGCACGTACCGGACAACCACCACTTCCACAGCGGATGCGTCACACAGATGCAGGAGGGACGCTTTTATCGAGGCGGCGCAAGATTTGTCTTGTGAAGCTGTAACGCTGATACGTTACCGATGTGCAACTATTTTAAGGTAATTTCAGCCTGCCATACATTGCATCAAATAGTGGCCCGTAGACAAATTGATTTATAAGTCTACTGTGATACTCAACTGAAAATATTTTTCTGTATATAAGAATAATCAGCGTATACAGATTCAGATTCACAGAAAAGCCGGGCCCCATTTTTTCATTGACAAAACAAGAAGAGGTCCTAGGACGGAGCTTGTGGGTATGCATCGAATATACATTCACAATGCCACAACGGGTTTCGTGTCAGGAAACGAATTTTTGCCGTTTATAGAGGTAAGATCACATCCACGATGGCAATCTTGACTTTCCTGACGAATGCCAATCCACGAAATAACTTTTCATACCCAACTTAATGAAGAAACTTTCGAAAATTCAAAACAATGCCATGTACCTCTCTTGCTTCACTTATTGCGCTAGCGAAATTGTAAATCGTTTAAGCTAGTTGTGTGCTGGTTGAATGTCCGTGACGAAGCCAATGTTTGCAACAATGACCTTACTAGCTACTAAAGTGCTGCGGCTGTACAGAAAGAGGCTGTTTGTCGAACTGCTCGGACAAGAAGTCGTTTCCTTGTTGAGTGCTTCAGGGACCTTAATCTTGAGGTGAAGTTTCGGCGCGAACACAGACTGGACCATGTTACCGAGATTCAAAAAGCGAGAATCTCAAAAATAAGCCGCTGTAAGGAAAAGAAAAAGAAGAGCATAAAAAGAACTTCGTAAGGGATGAAAAAGTTATGATGTCGACCTGAAGCATCTGCTTTGAGGAAGGCGATATTAGGCAACAGGAAAGTTCAAAGGATGGAGCCATTTCCGGATGAAAGCTTCCGCTAAATGCTTGTCGAGAAATACAACAACGCCGTATGTAATTATGGTATTTAATTTCCGTCATTTTCATTTGCATTCGCATTTGTTAGGACGTTTTTAATGCTCCAGTCTTAGCAAAATATAGTCAACTGGAGCTTTGTTTTGAACGATGCTCCAGTTGACTATATTTTGCTAAGACGAAGCTCCAGTTGGCTATATTTTGCTAAGACTGTTCCGAAACAGGATGTAGTACATCCCTATATTCTGTTCTGTACTTTTTAACAAGGGTGCTGTTACGACCTTTACTGCTGGAAAGTATTGGCTAAGGGCGCTCTCGCTGAGTTCAAGTACGGCGTGCCACCACGATATTACTACGCTTTGTGTGCGCAGCAGGAAGGTGTAAGCTGATGGCCGGGACAGCACAGATAACGAGCTAACACGTTTTTTTTTTTTTTCTCGTAGCGGTTACTCGGGCATACGTGCCAGAGAAAGTTTCCAACATAAGAATTGTCCCGTTACACGTAAGAGGGGGCCGTGTCGTTGGATCGTGGAATTTTGAATTTGGTTCTAACATGCACGTCGCCAAGAGGCCTATCAAATGCGAGAAATGAGATCCGAAAGGCTGGGAGGCGAACCGGAAGAGAGGCTCATGATTTGCTAAGCTACATTGGAAAAGAGTAAGCGCGAAGGAACTGCGGAAACAGTAGCCCAGAAGGAAAGACTAAAGATAAATATATGCGCGCAGCATTTCAGCGTACTAGACATACATGTACAGGCGCGAGCAAAAGTATACGGGCCACGGTATCGCGTGGCTCACAGGCTCTTCGCGACACTTCCGTCACGTCAGCTGCGATCGACAGCAGCGCTACGTGCAAGAAGCATCCCTCCTTAAATTTACGGCCTGTCTGTTTTTCCAAATGTGAACAAGTATTTTTCACATTTCTCCTTCTAACGCTAAGCGCTCTTCGGTATCCGAATCCACGGGTTTATATAACGATAGCGCTTCGCGAAACTGATATCTCTTCATCGGCACACCGGTCGATGCAGGCCGTGACGGCTGTGATACCGCTATCAAGGCAGATATGTGGCGCTCTTACCGCCGACGAGCGCTGCGCGTGGAAACAGCAAACTAACAATGCGGTGCGCGGCATTGAAAAATTTACATGCTAGCGAGTAGCGAGTAGACTAATTTCCGGCGGAGCTCTCCGCATGGCCGGACTCGACTCTCCTCTCCTCCGCGCTTCGTTTAAGGAAGAGCGGAGGGTGGTGTCGAGTCTGGCCGTGCTCTCCGGTGGGCCGTTAGGCGGCTTTCCGCTAGGTGGAGCGGAGAGCCAGTTTGGCACGCTCTCGCGTGGTCCTATACTTTTGCTCGCGCCTGTACATGCGCTTGACACGAGATTCCGGGACCGTCGGTGAGGAAGCGTTTCTTAATAAATTATGGCCCTTGGCAGGGGTCTCAGGAAATTTCTACCGCCTGGTGTTCTTTAGCGTGCACTGACATCGTACAGCACACGGGCCTCAACATTTCGCCTCCATCGAAATGCAGCCGCCGCTTCCGGGATACGATCTCGCGACCTCCGGATCTGCAGACGAGTGCCGTGGCCACTTGACCACCGTGACGGCGAAAGAAGCGTTTCTTGGTGTACTTACCGGCAGTGTCATCTTATAGAGTGGCCACTGGACGATACTCTGCCAGCGTTGTTAAAACTTAAGGAGCATCTCGACACGCTTGCTAGGATGTTCGGAATTAATAAATGTGTGGTGAGGCTTAGGAAGGTGACGTAGTGGGGTTCGTTGATCGAGCTTTGCTAGTGGAGGCGCAGAACCTTTATTCGTGTTTATCCTGCGTCTAGATGCGCTGCGGTGGCAACAGTCGCGTTTAGAAAGACCTTGTAACCGCGAGGAATGTTAAGGAAATGCTACACATATTTGAACAAGACAGCGGCTGGGCAATGCCCGAAGATGTGTACCTCCGTTTCTCGAACAACTAGCTAGGCTACGCAAGTGGTTGCAAACCGAAGTGGCGCCTTGGTCGACTTGTGGTGTAACAATGTGACAGCCGTATCAGATTTCGCACGTCTCACTGACGAGGAAAACAAGATAAATGCTCTTCGAATGTGCAGGTGCGCATAAAACCACCCATTATAAAGGGGAAAATTCTCACAAAAATGAAGGAAATAATATAAGTAAGCTCTCGTCAATATGAGCTCGCACTACGCGTAGATATTGTACAGCTAACCCTGCTTTCGCCTTCTCAAAAGCTTGCTTATATTCCATTAATGCTCGAAGACAACTTAAAGTACAGCATGCGGTCGTAATCCTACAACCACTATTGCTTAAGCGCACTTAATGTATGCACCACGAGCGAGAGCAGCACAATTACAGGAGGAAAACAGTCGCCATGATGGCAAGGCAAAGTCAACGTGTAACATTGACGCGACGAATAGCGAATGCGCAATACGTATTTCTTGATTATTACCCTACACAAAAAGAGCCAAAATCTTTGCACGCTAAATAAAAAGAAAAGAAAAACCTTTATTGGGAAACTTTCTCACTAGCGCAAAAACAACTGCGAATGCCACGGTTGCATAAACCTCCACGAGGCTCCTTAATTAGTCAAACCACTAGCGCATGTCGGAACCGCATGAACAACGGCGAGCTCTAATCACAAGGTATGATATTACGCTCCCACGCAGGCGTGAGCCCAAAGGCTTTTTCGTGCTCGACGGTATGAGCGGGAGGGAGATAGAGGAGAGGGAAGGCCTAGTAAGGGATTGGCTTTGTGCTTTTGCGGAAGCACGCTGCCATGATTGCACGTGGGCGGTAATTGCTGCGTAGGGCTTTGCCGAAAGGTACAACGCGCTTTCGATGCAAAGGAGAGGAGCAAATTCAGCGGGTACATTTTCTTTTGTGGCTTTCAGTTTCTTTTTCTTTCCCCAAGCCAGCATAAAGCACCTAGGTGCCTCGTTAATTAGGTCCTTTTCTTGTTGCGCTTACGGTGCACCGAAGTTGAGGATGCACTTGAAATGTGTTTTGGATGTGCCTTCATTTTCTAGGTTGTGTAGCTTTAATTATGTTGATTCATTACAGCGGTGGTTAGTTCCCGAAGTTTTGTTATTTATCCTGCTTAACTTGTGTCCAGTACGCATGCCGCGACATTGTTATGAGAAGTGTTACAAAGTGTGACTGCCAACTTTCATTACTTTGCCCTGTCTGCTTTTCCGTTGCTCCGAAGCGCTCTTGGATTACAGTACAGGAACTGTATCAGGTGACAGTACGGGATGGTATCAAACATATGCATTGGTAAAGAAAAAAAAAACGAAATTTCCTCAAGAGTAAACTGCCAGGCTTAGTACGGACGCCAACGAATGCTGAAACCATGCTTAATACGGGTAGTTTACATCTTAATTATTGAATTTACGGTAAATGTCGCAGCTGAGTAGCTGCAGCCGTTGAATTTGCCAGGAATGTTGGCCTCGGGAGTAGGTATGAGAACGGCGCTGACTTTGAGAGGCCAGTCAGATAACGTTCAGATACGCCGAATTATTAGGCATTCAACCAACTTTTACGAGCAGGATTAACGTCTTTGCGCAAATTGAGTAGTGTGCGTACCGTGGACTCCCCAGGCACATCGACAGCACTGTGATGCGCGCAATTGATTTACTGTTACCCTTTACAGCTTGAATGCCAAATTACATTCACGTTATGTTCGTGTGCCGAAGATCCTGGGTTCGAAACCGTGGGTCCTCGGCTGGGATACAAAAGATTTCGGCTTTGGCCTGGACGTCTCTGAAGCGACGGTAATTATGGTAAATCAGACAAGAATTAGTTCCCTCCGTGTGTGCTAGAAAATTGTCTTAAGCGAGACACCAACGAAGTCATGACGTCTGTGGCGTAAGCCATGATGTCATTGTGAGGTTATCAAGAACTGCCACAAAAGTTTGCAAAAGCTATGGCGCCGGTGGCTGAACAAGTGACGTGGTCATCACATCATCACACAGTATAAGATTGTGATATCATCCATCATAGAGCCCCGCCACAGTGGTCTAGTGGTTATGGCACTCGACTGCAGATCCGAAGGTCACGGGATCGAATCCCGGCCGCGGCGGCTGCATTTCGATGGAGGCGAAATGTTGAGGCCCGTGTGCTGTGCGATGTCAGCGCACGTTAAAGAACCCCAGGTGGTCGAAATTCCCGGAGACCTCCACTACGGCGTCTCTCATAATCAGAGCTGGTTTTGGGACGTTAAACCCCACAAATCAATCATCCATCATAAAGCCGTCACTACACCCGTGTGGAGACGTCCCCCACGGTGACGTGGCTTTCAGTGACACTCGTGTTCACGCCCAGACGCCGGCCAGCGCAAGCCGTCAGTACATTCTTCGTTCTTCTTTCGTCTATTGCTCTGTTATTCCCACTGTGGTTCAAGAGAAGCGAAAGTGGCCGTTCTACATCTTGAACTTTGTTATTCTCGTCGTGGAGAAAAATCTCGAGAAGCAACGCGCCGATCACGGCAAGTAGCGGCGAGAAGTGATAGGAATTTTCAAATGGTCAGTAACGTTTTTTAACATCATTTGAATCCATAAGACAACTTAACAAGAATTTTCTTCAGGGCATGCGGTATGCAGAATCATAAACGCGGCCACGTTTCCACGGTTAAAAAAGTTAAGATAAAATAAACAAGAAATGCCGCAAAGTGTATCATTTTGCCCCAATCTGCGGAGCAAAATTAGGCGCCGTGTGGGGGCAAATCGTGACTTTCTCAAAATTTATTACTTTACTACATATAGCGACGCAGCCTTCGTGCAACGTATGTCACGCACTGAATATTAACAGGCCGGACCCACTGTGGTGCTAGCTCCTCCACAGCTCCTTGCGGATCAAGCATCGACTACCGTTCTTTGCGCTATTGTTGCCCTTTGTCTTTTCTCGGCAAGGGAACATGTGGCAACATCCACACAGTGCTCTAAACAATGTCCACTCCTTTCTAAACAATAGTACACAATACACACCACGCATGAATATAATGCGTGTCGCGCAATGAGTCATTAGTAAGGAACCTTATAAGGTTACTAGGCGCCGTTTTATCGTGTTTCACTCCTTTGAAGTACCCCAATATATACCTGCCTTCGGTGGGTTCGGTTCCCACTGAAGGCAGGTTTGTCTTTTCGTCCACTTTAATTCCTTTTTACTTTCTCCACAATCGCAATACCACAAGTAACTTCCCCTATGCTTTCCTAGGCTTCCTTATCTGTTTGCTCATTAAGTTGTTTCTAACAAATAAAGAACGAGCCGTTGACCCCTTCCCTTTCGTTATCCCAATATATAAAGATATTTACCCCCCAGTCCGTGGTACTTGAAGATGCCGCGCAACACTTGAACATAGAAAACGGCCCCGAGCAGTCGTCGATGTCCCTGTAAACACGTGAGCCAAATATTATTGCACTGAGCGCACTAAGGAATTTGCAATTTCGTTTCAAACACGGCTGGAACGTGCCCGCTGTTCTTTCAACAAATTATGTCACTGGGGGAACTTACTATGCCACTTGACTATTTTTGCTTGCTCTTTAAAAGAGATATACATTTCCGTTATTTCTTGAATGTGAGAGGTACAAATAAAACATAGCAAACGATTTTCCCGCGATCATGAAAGCAGCGAATGCTATTTCTTGCTCAAGCGACTTACTCGGTGCTCCCGGTGACGTTATTTGTTGAAAGAAAAGCTGGCGTCTTTCCGGCTGTGTTTGAAACCAAATTGCGAATTCCTCGGTACGTACAGTGAGATGATACTTGGCTCACATGCTGACAGCAACACCTACGACTGATGGGCGCCGTTTTCTGGCTTTGTTCAAAAAGTGTTGCACCGCCCTTTGAAAGGGCAAAAATTTTGGCAGCACGTAGTTGGCAATACAACGCAGCAATGCAAATACTTATGTTGCTGTAACGACGTAGGGGTACGTTGATGCACCACCCCGAAAACATTAGCGAGCAGGAATTCACGCGTTTTTGGTGGATCACCAGATCACAGACAACAGCCGAGTAGCCGAGTTTATTTATGGTGTCGTTACGAAAAGCTGTAGCTATAATACTGGAGTGGAGGACGTTGCTGCCTCGAGCTCTCTCACAACGTTCTTCACGGTCCTATTGCGCGTTGTTGCCGATATACGAAAATAGAACAAGGTTTCCAAATTGGTTCTGCGAACACTACCTGCGTACAGCGAAGTTAACTCAATTACAGCTGGCTCACGTGATACTGTTAAGAAACGCTGATAATTGGGCTAGTTGGTAAGGGTTCATAGTAAAAGGGCGCCGCAGAATTTAAACCGAAACAAAAAACAGAACATGAACACAAGCGCCGAACTCTCAGCTAAGCTTTATTCCCATCGACAGAGATTTTATATGCGCACGTGGCTAAATAAAATACAAGAAAAACGTGCAATAAGTTAAAAACCACCCATTCAGATACAAAGTTTTCTGTTGTTGCAACACGATGGATGGGAAGCTTATGCACGAATCTCTCTTAATATGAATATGCAACTCCCGAGATAGTCGATGATTTGCATATTCATAATAACAACGATTCATGCATCAGCTTCCCATCAGTGGCGTTGCAGCAAAAGGAAATTTTGTATCTGAATGGGTGATTTTGTAACTTAATTTTTTTTGTAGCCACGTGTACATATAAAATCTGTGTCGATGTGAATAAAGTTTAGTTGAGAGTTGGGCACTTGTGTTCGTGTCCTGTTTTTGCGTTCGTCTTAACTTCGTGGCGCCGTTTCACTATGAATAGTGTACTGTTATCTGCAGCAATTTGTGCACTTATGTTTGGTGAATGAGAGAGAAAGGGAAGGAAGTAAAGCCATGAAGGACGTCCAGCTTGCTAGCCTGCACTGGTGGAAGGGATGAAACATAACGGAAGATAGAGCACTAACCACACGCGTGCACGCTACGAGCACATGGTCTCCTGGCGGTCGGAGATTGCTGTCGGCTAATGGTATGGTAACAGCGCATCGGTTGCCTTCTGTGCCATCCGATCACACGGACAAGGAATCACACGGACAAGGTCCTAGAATATTGGCTGTTGAAGACAGCCAAGATATTTTGTTATAATAGTGGCGAAATAAGTGCTGCCACTACCTGTACAGCCTATTGCCGTCATGTTAGGTCGCGTCGAAGATCACCGTATTTTATGAACATGTCGTTTATTTCTTCGTAGATAGGAATTACAGCTCAAAAGCCGAGGCATCGGTAACCGTCCATGGTGACCTCGAGCCACTGACAAAAGCATGCGCTAAAGCAGAGTAGTGCCAGGGTTCAATAAACGAACACGGTACTATAAATTATACCGAGGGTATAGGCTTTGCCTGCTCCGCCGTATACGCCTTGCCAGCAAAGGTCCTGCTGGTGACTATCAGCTTTTGACGCTGCGCCCTGTCATCAGTATTGGGCACTCAAATAATCCATATTTGTAAAAGGTATCGGAGCACTAGAACGCACTGCCTGTTTGATTGATTGATTGATTTCTGGGGTTTTATGTCCAAAACCAGCCATGATTATGAGAGACGCCGTTGTGGGGGACTCCGGAAATTTCGACCGCCTGGGGTTCTTTAACGTGCACTGACATCGCACAGTACAGGGGCCTCAACATTTCGCCTCCATCGAAATGCAGCCGCCGCAGCCGGGATTCGATCCTGCGACCCTCAGATAAGCAGCCGAGTGCCACAGCCACTAGATCACCGTGGCGGGACGCCTGTTTGAAGTGACGCAACTTTGAACTGATAGGATTCGACTAGTCTCGGTGCTTGAGGATTACTTGACTTGTGACGTCCTTACGTGCCAAAATCCAGGCATGATTATGAAACACGCCGCGGTTGAGGAACTATAGATCAGTTTAGATCATCTCGCATTTTCAACGCGTGTCTGACTATCGGGTTACATCCTTCTTTCACCGCCCCACCACGGTGCTCTAGTGGCTATGGCAACTCGGCTGCTGATCCGAAGGTCGCAGGATCGACTCGGCTGCTGACACAATGGTCGCGGGATTGAATCCCGGCCGCGGCGGCTGCATTTCCGCGGAGGAGAAATGTTGAAGCCCGTGTACTGTGCAATGCCAGTGCACGTTAAAGAACCCCCGGTGGCCGAAATTTGTGGAGCCCTCCACTACGGCGTCTCTCGTAATCGTATCTTGATTTTCAGACGTAAAGCCCGAGAAATTGTTGAAATTTGAAATTTGAAATTTGTTATTCACTTCACGATACATACATTAGTTGTAATAGAAAGGTAGGGCCCTATAACTCTCGTAGGAGTTGTGAAGGGGGCCCCTATGGTAAATACAGTTATACAATGCTAGAGCGTGCAAGAAGAAAAAATTGTGTAACGGTGGGAATAAGAACCATTCATTAAACAAGTCGAGCATGAAAGAACGAAGGTCACTCATCAAGTCAATCACTCAACTGGGTCATCCTTCTTCCACCACTGGAATGCGGCCTCCATGGCCGCGAATGAAACCTACTTCGTCGAGTTTGAGCAGCGTAACGAAGTTGCGGCGAAACCGCCACGGCAGGTATGCCGATTGCCGATACTTCCCAGAATTACGCTCACCACGACGTTTCCTCTACATAGCTGTACCGCATCTGCCTTTCCATTAATTTAGACGAGTCATTCGGCGGCGTTGCTTCCACCTGACTCAGCGCGTTCCTTCAGCGGTGTGATAATGTCAGTGTTCAGGGGAAACAATGTCGCTTCCAGTCCGTTTAATGAAAGAGGCATCCAATCTCGCAGAAACGTTTGAAATAGGATCTAGTACCCTGCTGACAGGCCACATACTAAGCGATTTGCGACAGAGGAATACTGGCACGGCATTCGCGAATACGAGTTGTGTCACGCGTGTGTATGAAAACCACGCAATCAGCTTAACGCGTCTTTTTCACGCGATTCATTATATTTGATGAACGACTGCAATCCCGACAGGTGCAGTGTAGGCCGTTTGAAAAGCTCGCAGACAGAATGGGTTCGCGAGCTAGGAACAATTATGCAGATGACTGGTTGATGTTGCGCCGAGTAACAACGCTGTGTCAGCTCATGAAACAATACAGTCGCTGCATTTGTCGATTATTCGAAGGGAGCAAATCACCTCCGGCGTCGTCCATTGTGTTTGACACGTTTGGCCACAGTCTTCCAAAAGTTGCGTGGAGAACGCAAGTGTGTAATTGCAAATGTCTAGGGGTGTACATTGTACGCGTCGAGTTTCCGCGCTGTGAATTCAGAATAATGAATAACAAACTACCCTGATCTGAATCCCAGATTCGTCATATTATCGTTCGATTTATTTCGTCCATAACGTTCGCACCCAAATTTCGGCTGACACTGGAAGTGCTTTGTTACAACAGGAACATTGTTCTTCACTCAATCTCAATCCAATTGCGTTCCTGCGTATGCAATGTCAACAAAATGAATTGTTTCTGCCGGACTGTTTGTGCAGAATGAAAGACCCGCGGGGCAAGACCCGCATCATGCTATTTTCTCTTGAGTAGCACGACTGTAATAACACAGATATTGTAGCAGCATATTGTGACAGCATATTGTGGCAGCGTAGCATATATGTTGTGGCAGCACAGATATTGTGGTGCTTTCCCACAATGCCCCTCTCCCCTATAGAAGGCATTGTTTGCCACTAAGCTATTGCGACGCCTTCTGTATTACGATACTTAGTGGCTGGTTACCCACGCGTGTGTTCGCGCAACCTGCTAAACATAACCGGCAATGCTATGTACAATGTGCACAAATATATATATATATATATATATATATATATATATATATATATATATATATATATATATATATATATATATATATATATATATATATATATGCGTGTGTGTTCAACTCTTATCTCCACCACTATCCCCGCCACGATGCTCTAGTGGCTGTCGCATGTTAAATAACCACACGCGGTCGAAGCTTCTGGAGCCCTCCGCTACGGCGTGTATCGTAATAATCATAGCGTGGTTTAGGGACGTAAAACCGCGGAAATCAGTTATCTTCATGACTACGTTCACTTGTCCATGTAATTGGAACACAGTAACGCTATTCTGTTCCCTGCTGCGCACATGTTATTTTCGTCTTTCCAAGCGGACACTCAGCCTCCATGTCCGTCATCTTAGTCATGATTGGCACTATAGAATTTGAAGCAAGCTTAAATAATTTGTGCATAAGGAAGCATATACATGAAAGATAACTGCAGGATGCCACCGCGATATGACGTGCAATGTCAGGACATCTCGCCTCGTATATTCTGAAGGTCCGCGTTCAGTTCCCATCAGGAATTGCTTGAACTGCTATCCACTTTTATTTACATTGTCTGATTAGCTTACAGATTGGCTTTACAAACATGGCGCTACGTTTGATTTCACTCTTTCATTCTAGATTAACTGACATCGTCTGTGGTATCTACATCGTCAGGACGTCTGCGTATACGCATAACTAATTTCCCTCTGATGGTAGTTCAGAAAATACTATTGATTGATTCCTGGGGTTTGATTTCCCAGAAACTACGATATAATTATGAGAGAGGCCGTAGTTGAGGGCTCCAGAAATTTGGACCACCTGGGGTTACTTAGCATTTCGCGTCCATCGAAATGCAGCCTCCGCGTAGAAATGCTAGGACTGCAAGATAACTCCAATCACGATAGCGTTAGGCCGCTAACTTTAAATTGCGGCATAACCCTTTGCAAAGCGAACCCCCCGTAAACTACAATGCCGCTCTAGACTACATCGTCGGTACTCTCATTCATTCCAGCGCTGACGATACCGTCTCCTAACACCACAGTGAATTTCCATGCGGATTCCTACGGCCTCCGGCTCATTTCAATTCACGCTTGCCTGAATACGACCCGGTATCAGGCACAGTCGCAGCCATGCACGGGAGTCTCGGTAATCTCTTCTCTCAACCCGATGTGGTGACTGAATTGTAGTCACAGTGCGGTTCTTTTCTATTTTTGTGTTGCCTTTTTGATCCACACGCAGAAAAAGAAAGGTATTCTAAATTTCGTATACAGTCGCGATAACGAATCCGGAGTATATCAAATGCCCCTGTGGATATTCCAGTGATGAATATTCATAAGACCACCTAGCTGTCTGACCCTAAGCCCAGATGATGTAGCTTCTGTTGAGTATCATAAATGTGACGTTCCTATAATACACACACCTCGCCAAGTGATGCTAGCTTTTTGATTTTGCGATTCAAATAACCCCAGCGCCTGTCCTTACAAATAGTTGCCGAAACTTTCGGGAGATCCGATGCATTCTGGAAATCGATATTAAGCGAAGAACACGGCGAGAATCTTGCTATGCCCGGTTGTGTGGCACAGAGCACCGAGCCAAGTGGAGGATAGACGTATTTTTGTAATTTGAGTAGTTGTGCGCATAACGTAACCTTACTTGGCCCGTTTATTACACTGTCACGCCTAAAAGCGTATAGTGATCCGACGCAACGTCGGGAATAGCCTTAGAGCAGAGAAGTCAGTATCACTGACGCATATCATAATTAAGCAGCGTTCGTTGCCGCGTTGCTGCGAGGTCGGACAACGCCGGAGTAATAGTAGCATTGTAGTGCATAATCGGAATAATGATTTATCATGATGTGTATTACGGACAGGTCCTGTTATGCAATACCTATCATTAATGTTCGTCAAACACCAACGTCATCCTATAGGATGATATGAACTAGCATGGACGCTAATTATGGTGTAGGCTGACACAAGCTAACCTCCAGAGAAACACGAGACAGACAGACAGACAGACAGACAGACAGACAGACAGACAGACAGACAGACAGACAGATAGATAGATAGATAGATAGATAGATAGATAGATAGATAGATAGATAGATAGATAGATAGATAGATAGATAGATAGATAGATAGATAGATAGATAAAACTTGTCACACGGCAAGAATCTATGAAATTGTTTAAAAAGAGAAAGGATCTGGACACCGACCAAAATGATTGAAAAGAACGAATTTATTGACGTTTCGGCTCCCCCACAGGAACCTTGTTCCGTGGGGGAGCCGAAACGTCAATACATTCGTTCTTTTGAATCACTTTGGTCGGTATCCAGATCCTTTCTCTTTTTAAACATGTTTCATCCCGGCCAGGCGGGCTTCCGTCATACTCTCAACTTCATCTATGAAATTGGTTCAGCATAAGAATTAACAAATTCAGGACATATTTGGCACCTGAGGGTAGGCTTGTGTACTAGAGTACGGGCGCGAACTTACGAGGCATTGAACGGGAAAGCCCACGCATTGTACCGAACGGTTGCCGTCGTCGGCGCTAAGTCCTTTATAACGATCTGTTCTCCGGCACCAATAGAGGTTGAGCGTTCGGCGTGAACACCGATAAAACGACGTCTCATTTTAGCGGAGTGGGACGCCATCATCAGCACGCACAATCACCGAGAAAGCCGCCGAGCACCCTAATAACACGTGTAGCCGCGCTTCTACTAATCGCTTTACCGATAATTACGTTAAGTCATGGACGGCCATTATATTTACCTTCAGTTATACAGATGCCTGCTGTATAGTCAGTAAGAGGGAACCCTTAGATCAATTGTATATATCACGGTAATGTGCATGGGTGTTTTACGAAGAAAGGGGTATCTTCACTTCTGAACCTTACATTTGGTGACCGCATTTAATATAACCTACCTTTTTGTTGAACAACTAAGAGCCGAAACAAAGAGACACGCAACAACACAGTTACAGTGGCAACACAGAAAATTTACAACTAAATGTGTGCGGGGCTGTTTGCCTCGACACTCTGCCAGAATGCGCTCGCAGAAATGTGGGCCGATTCCTGCGGCAGTGCATCGTGTGAGGTGCACAAAAGCTTCAGGTTCCGCTCGAAGGTGCGGGTTCGATGCCCGCAGCCACTGCTACATTTGCATAGAGAGAGGGAGAAAGCAGCACAGAGCAAAGAGAGAGAACGAAAGAGAGAGAAAGGAATGGATAAACAGAGGAAGAAAGAAGGACTTGGCACAGCAACACCTGCTTTAGTTTAAACATAGTGCTTTACGTGACCCCGTTACAGCTAGTGACGTCATTTGTGTTCCCGCGCAAACGACGTAAAATCACGTAACAGCTAGTCACGTGACATCTTCCCACCCAAACCACGTAAAATCGCGTTGACATTTGTTCATATGACGTGTTCAAGTAGACCACGTAAAATCACGCAACAATGGTCGCCTGACGTGTTCGAGGCAGTAACACGTAAAACTGCGTAACATCTAGCTATATGGCGTGTTTCGACGACAACCACGTAAAATCACGCAACGCGGTTCCGCCAAAACCACGCAGTTTCTAGGTTAACTTAAGCCCGTCAAAAGAAATTAGGCCGAACAATAGGTCCGCTAGTGCTTCCAGACCTGCACGACTAGTGCAAGCTGCGCAATTTTTGACCTTCGGTTTAAGCTCTTGTGCGTTTGATTAAAGATGCGCATCTTAGTTCATCATGAGCGCCCGCTAACGGAGGCCGCGGGCTCCTTCATAATTCTGTTTGCTGAATGCCTTACACCATGTGCGAACATTTCTTGTGTCTCTGCGACTGAGCTTTGCCTCACTAATATTAGTGTCTTGTGACTAGTTCTTCTACATATGCTGCCGCCACATTTACACTGATGGCACTGTTACGGCCACATCATCGGCAATATATCTGTGGATCCCGTCGGTAAACATGTCAATTTCTGCCACCTTGGGTCACCGCACATCTGCCGCAGCTACTGAGCTGGCTGCGTTGCGGAGAGCGCTTGTTTACATCGTAGCTCAGACACCTGATTATTGGGTAATATTCTCTGATTCGCGAGCGGCGCTGCAGTCCCTGAAGTCACCACGCGCCCAAGAACAACTGGTTTTGGACATCAAGCGGCTAGGCAATAATGCTCACGAACTTAATCACCGCGTTGTATTCCAGTGGTTGCCAGCCCACTGTGGAATACAAGGAAACGTTCGGGCCGACAGTGCTGCCAGAACAGCCCATGGTGCTAAAGCACCACTAACAGCCATACGTCTTTCAAGAAAAGATGCGGCGACTATGGTATCGGCATTTGCCTCAAATCAGCAGCGGTACTTTTGGTGTGATTCAAGAAATCAGTACGGACCACTACACGCTATTGACCCAGCCTGCAGCTTCCACGTACCACGAGTTTTAGCCAGGCGAGATGAGGCGTGCCTTCACCGAATAAGACTTAATGTAACCTACACAAGACATTACAAGCACAGTATACAACAATCTGATTCTGCACTGTGCTCTACATGCAACACACGAGAGGATCTTGAACACGTCCTGTGCAACTGCCAGGGCTACGAGTCGGAGAGAAAGACTCTGAAGGGCAGCGCTTCGTTTGCAACACGGTTCGACCTTGGAGCTGCGGCATCTCCTAGGCCCGTGGCAAGACAGCGCATGCGTACTACGCAGCACTAAGGCGTTGATAGCGTTTCTACGGGCAACATGCCTCAACAAAACGCTGTAAACTGCGTTATAGTGTATATGTATATATGAGTGCGTGAGTAAGTGTGACTGTATATACGTGTTGTGTTACACGTGATCATTGTAAATATCATAATCACCGCTAATCACCTGGAGTAGCAAGCCAGGCTATTAACCAGGCTAACATCTCCGGATTCATCAATAAAATATTCTCTCTCTCTCTCTGTACATATGCGTGGCGGTGCATATAAATATATGCTGCGTCCCTGTGACCTTTTATGTCCCCTTTAAAGTTGTTATATTACGTTATATTGTGGAATCAGTGGTAGTTTTGCTGTATTAAATAAATACTTACGCAAGGTGGCCTTGAAAATGCGCTTTTATTTGCAGTGTTTTTCAGTGTCAGTGGCCTTTATCATCTGGAAGTTCTTGTGAAGAACAGTAACAAGCGCTAAATGAAGAAAACAAGATCTTCCTGAAACGGCATACATTTACAATATACATGACATCACCATAAAGCAAAAGCATTGCCTTCTTATTTCTGCAAGTCATTCTTGTCCCCTCCCACATACACACACACACACCCTTGCTTGTTTTTTTTAAATCTAAAGGGAATTACATTAAAAGTTAAATTATCCGAAGAGTGCATCGACATTGTCGCCAGGGGCTAACTTCTTGCCGTCAGAAAGCCGAGAGAAAGTAAAAAGAAATAAAATAATGAAGGAAAAGAAAAAAAAAAGGACGAAAGTACAGAAATGCCTATCGGTGCAATGCCTTTTTCACTTCAGTGGTTTATTCCTTTGTCCTTTGTCACTGTAACGAAGAGAATGATATCAATAGGCTGGAAAGCTTTAGGAGGCAGACCAGAGCAGTCGAGACCAATGTCCATGTACCGAACAAAGCTTATTCAGGTTAGGGAGATCAAAGACGGCCATACAAGGGCGCCTAAAGTGCGAACAATGCGAATTCGCCCGACTGAGATTTAAGTTCTGCCCTCTTAGATAACGAGGAGTTCCCACGACTAAGACCCTTTTGTAACGTCACAACTACAACAGAGAGAACTGCGAGAGCAGTAGGAACGCTGCGCCAATGCACCCCCATATAGCGGCTTCCTTGCCGAAACCTTGTCTCACAAGAATAATAGGCCTGTTGTCTCCGAGATCAATGGACAGCAGCGAATGCGAGGGCGCGTGAATACCAGAACGCAGAAAGCTTAGAAGTGCAACTTCATATCGACGTATTCGAGTCGCGCTGGGGGTGCTTTTGTGAAAGAGGCGTTTTTCTCAGAATCGTACGCATGTATACCAAATATATGAATTAAACAAAATCCCAGTAAATGCTTCCAGCTTCAAAAGATTTCGAAGGCAAAAGCCAAGCTGGACCTTATCTGCACATGCTGCTACCGTTGGGCCTATGGCCTAGCTTAATCCTTGCCGCTTCCTCCAGAGCGACATTTCGAGCTGCTTTAGCCCAGTCCGCCATGTTTCTCACCTGCGACAAAAAACCCCGTGCGTCGTAGCACATAGCGATCGGGAGTGAATATGCGCGTGGCGACGTACACAAGGCGCTCGAACGTGGCGCTGCTTTTAAATGCGAAGCATTTCTTAGCGAACGTCGGCGACTTTGAGCGTATCTATCTATCTATCTATCTATCTATCTATCTATCTATCTATCTATCTATCTATCTATCTATCTATCTATCTATCTATCTATCTATTTAGCCGCCTACGACGTTGTGCTCTCCAGGCCGTTTCGTTAATGGGATGTGTACGAAAATTGGTATTCCACAACATGACTGCATGACGAACATAAATGACGGGTCATAACATGAAAATCCTGACATGCATGTCATGAGCGGCATGATTTACATGCCACGGTATTTGTGCTCTCCTGGCTTTTTCGTTAGTGGGATGCACACGAAAATCCGTATGTCACAACATGACTGCATGACGAACGTAAATGACAGGTCACAATATGAAAATCATGACATGCATGTCAGTGAGCGGAATGATTTACATGCCACGGTCTTGGTGATCTTGGGGCCGTTTCGTTAACTTCACATGTACCATAATCGGTATAGCGAGACAACAATGCAGATTCATTTTACGTCCGTGATGCGTGCTTCGCCTTTCCTTGATTCCCACTGCACGTCGGATCAGCCATTTATTTAGAGAACGTTGTAGGGGAGTCTCCACAGACATTTCTCTGCTCCATCCTTGCGTCGCCACCGGTCTTGCGTTCAATAACAACGCCAGTAGTGCGCTGCTGCTGCCATTTTCTTTCTGTTCCGGGACCAATGACGCTCAATGGTAAATGACGATGCGACGTCGTGCAGCGTCGCATCGCAGTCGCATGCCTTCCTGTGTGCTTTGCAATTCTGGAGAGAGAGGCTTGAACGTGGCAACGTCAACAAGTGCAAAGCATGGAAACACAAGAATTATCCAACACCCAAATCCGACAACCGTTCAATGAACGTTGCACTACATGTCCTCCCCAGGGAAATGCAACAGGTGCTGTGTACAGTTGCCGAGGGCCTTGATTGATGTCTTAATCGAGTGTTTGTTAAATTATTTGCTGTTGAACTAAACAACTGAAGTGATATCGAATGAGCATGTTGCGACTACACCGGGGCCATCCTACGTTAGCCGAATCTAACAAATGTAAGCCACTCTTTAGCTTGCATTAGTCGACCTTATCTGAGAGCCGGTGAATATTGGACGGTGCCGATAATGTGGAAGTAAATACGGCAGCTACTTAAAGGATGCCTCTTAACTTCTCTGTCACCGGCATCTGTCGCGAACGCCCGTACTAAAGTCAAGGCTCTTTTAGAGTTTGTGTTTATGATGATTCTCTGTGACAACGAAATATGATTTCAAAAAGCGTGTTCTAGAAGCGCGCCTTCCATCTGCCAGCTGTCGCTTCCCAGATGACGTCAATCTTCAGCAAGCTTGTCATGACATTCAAATTGCAGGGGCTTCCAAAATGAAAGCAAATAGAGAAGACCACGTCTCCACAAAATAGATGTCCTGGTTTCCACCACCTACTTCACGCGGAGAACAACAGAGCAAATGTTAAAATCAGTCTGCCTCGGGCGTGCGTGCAAGGATTTGGCACGAAAATTGAACGGCACAACTTTTTCACTGCCTCGGTTACGATCGGTCCATCAAAGGCACGAGTTATCCAGGTTGTCGTGAACACCTGGCTCAAGTGAAAATGTTTACTATGATGTTTAGCTTCTCTATAAAGTTAACCCATTGTTGCCGCAGCCAGTCGATATTAGCCATCTACCGAAGATATTGTGTTCACAGATCACTCCTAAGCACGTGTGTGTCATTAGTGTAATAACATGCCACGTTTAAGGTATATAGGTCTATCTTTCACACAAATATTTTAGTTGCTAGGCCAGAGCTAGTCATGTTTACTTTCATGCTTCTTGTCTGTTCGTGCGATGCTTAAGAATGGAGAGGTCCCCATTCGTCCTCCTTACGGTACCACTGGATTACCGTCGCCACTCATACGAATTATTCCCAGGGACTGACACCGGTAATAATCTGCAAATGCCGATTGGTGTCCCTGATACGTTTGAGATTTCGAAAGCCGGTCCGTGTTCTCCCACGAATTCTTGATGAGGCTTGCGTTTTGTAGACTTCGGCGCTAACAGATACGATGTACGGGAAAACGCAAAGGTGAGAGAGAAAGAGACAGAGAGAAAGGACACCGTGCTTACTTACCGAGGTGACAAAGGACCAGATGGTAGAGACTTGAGGCAAATGGATTTGCATCGGCAGCAGATGGGTGAGTCAGCTCAGGGAAATTTTGAGAACATGGACCGCGATAGACTGGATCCTTCCTTGCCATGCATACCAATATGAATGGATTACGGTGGACGCTGTAGCCGAAGCATAGCTGCCTAGCCTGGTTTAAGCGGCCCAAGTACGCTAATTATTGGTACCGTAGCACAATTATGTGGCTTTGTCGGCGAGGAAGTCTACGGATGCTCAGCAACATGCACGTAAAAATTTCTTGTTCACAACAATACTAAGGAACGATAAAACTGGCCTGCTTGGCTAACCGGTACTGTAGGTATTGCATAGACTGATGACTCTGAGGGGGCAAGAGCACACGGCACTGTCTGTTGCTTTTCTGTGTCCTATATGCGCTCGCGCTCCCATATGATCAAACCAATTTTGAAATAATTCAATTGTTTACAATGGGCTCCAATGGAGGAAGTAAAAATTGCAGGCATTCTTCCAGGCTGCGTTTTCTTCTCCAAGTTTGAAGTTTTCTCGCATTGTACGATACATATATGGAGATGAAACATTTTCAGAAGGGCGTCCAAACATAAGAACTGTGTGAAGCCATCCTCTCAGATTTGGACTAGGAGTGTTGTAAGAACGCAAATAGACTGAGCATACAAATATAAGGACCAATAAAACTTACAGGAAAACCATTAAAGACAAGATAAAAAAATTGAATAACACACTAATTAGCGTCATTTGACTCTTGCTATATTAGCATTTCAATTTGGAAGGACATCGGCTATTATTACCGTATATATAAAGGTACTCACACGCCCTGTATAGCTGGCATCTATTTACCTAGAGTCACTCTAATGGTCGTCAATGAGTTAAAACTCAATCATCTCTAAAGCGGTTAGTGGAAGCGTAGATTGCCGCGATATTAGGAGGCTCTGCGCTGTTGTAGGCGATTACATATGCTAACGACAGCGTCCGACTCCACAGAAATGAGACGTCGTTTTATGAGTATCGATTATAACCACTTACTAACGACCGTTCCCTGGCGCTGCCAGGGAACGGTCGTTAGGAAGTACTTATTGGTGATGACAGAGACCGTCCGCTCCAAAATGTATGCTTGCCTGCTGAATGCCTCGGAAGTTTGCTGCTACAATCTAGGGCGAGTTTATTCTTGGGCGCTGAAATACGTCAATTATTTGTCGTAACTTCATATACTTAATCAGTTTTACGGGCTACTGAAGTCTGAGAATTTCATAGTACGACGCATGAGGTAAAGTAAATGTTTCGGCCTGCATCGAAATTTGAGGTCTTTCTCTGAAATCTCGAATACAGTAAAGTAAGAGCCGTACGAGGAGCCTCGATCTTGGTAATCTTGATGGCATGAGGTTATTCAGAGCCGTCTTTGAGTACCGAATCTCACGTTTTACGTGACAACTATGACAGACTTGGTTGGTAGTGGCACTGGGTGAAGTTTCCAGTAATTGAGCGCAGTGAAGACGCGAAAAAAAAGAGGGAGGACACATTGGACACGATGTAATATGACTGTCCTGACTGTTACCCACCCCCCCTCCCCTCTCCTTCTGCTGCCACTCCCTATCGCTTGCATCTAATCACGGTGAATTCGATTTTGCTCAATTTTTGATGAACGCGATTTTGATCGGAACGAAGGCAGGCAAGCATGAATTCACGCTTCAGTTCTGCATTCCACTCGCAGGTGACGTACAAATGCAGATTTTCTTGCTTTCGTTAGAGTTACTCCGAGAGCAATTCTACTTGAAACATAATGCTTACTGAAATAACTCAAGTGCGCATAAATGTTTGCTTGAATTTAAAAAAAAACAAAGTCGTGAGGAGCAGGTCGCTCTGGTAAAGGCCGTAATGCTGGAGCGGCGCCCAAAATAGTCGGATGCGAAATAGTGATTGAATGACAGGCATGCTGCTGTGCCATGGCTTGACGTCACCAGAGGCGCCAGATTAGCAGTTCCCCAAGTGAGTGAGGATATTTCCCAGTGGTGACATAATACTCTGTTTCTATACTGAAGGCAACGATGACGCTAATGGTGAAGTGCAAAGTGCCTGTTCCCTATGTCCTGTGCCCTATGTTCTACACTGTACAGTGCTTAAGTAAGGGAGAGTGGAGAACATCGGGCCCAGGACAAGCACGTGTGCTGTGCCTTTAACTATTCCCACCTTTAGGTCGCGATGTGCGATGAACGGTCTAAGGGACAGACTCTAAGCAGTGTCGCGTTTCCTTTCTTTTCTTTTTTAGATGCGGAGCATCTCTTGCTCGCGGGTATGTCACGCGTCAACCGGCGTCCGCACTCACACTACGCATGCGCGACTCTCCTCTCCCTTCCCTCTCTCCAACAGCTGCTGCAATAAATAAAGTGAGTAGAGAGCGCGCGCGCGCTTCGCTTCAGTGGTATCTCCTCCTTCTCCGATGAGAGAAGTTGCTGGTGTTGCGTGATGGAAGCAACAATTGCAAACCTGTAAACACCGCCGTTAAATGCAGAGTTGAAACTCCCAGCGATGCTCCGCATCACCCCATGGTCCCCTTCGGAGAGATGGTGTAATTTTTGTGCGTGTTTTTTATCCTCTATCTTTTTCTTCTTTCTTGTGGTGTCTCCTTTCTGCTTTCTTTCATTCCCTTCACCCCTCTTCTCCTGCACAGGGTAGCCAGCCGGTCTCAGCACTGGCTAACCTCCCTGTCTCTCCTCCTTTCCTCCTCCCTCCTTCTCCTTTTATTGTGAATAAACTAACCGTGCCACAAATTATGTTAAAGGCCAAATGTATTATCCTCGCCATCATTCCCCTCAGCGTGAGAGCTTCGTATGGTATTGCTGGGAGGCACGCTTACCCGCCTGCAGATAACTTGGGCAGTGACGCTTTCTTGAGTTTCTTGCACAGTATTGTTGTGAATTTCCAAACGATGACATCACAACGGTTTCCAAAGCTCAGAAGTAACGCATTTCCGAGCCTGTTCCACGAATAACGAAAGGGATTATTGTCGTTCGCCTATAATAATAACCTGCCCGACATTAAGGTTGTAAAAGTCATTGACATGGGCCTATCTCTAACATTTCTTTGTCAGGCGACCCCGTCGTGTTCCGCAGGTCCAAATAAAGTTGTTTTCAATTCAGTTCATCCGCTCTTTTCTTTTAGGGGCGAAGCTCCTTAGGGCGTGGGTCTGTACATCCCATGGTGTTCGTTGGTGATGTACGTAGCCACCTCTACTTTTATGAAAAAAAAATTCCGAAAGTTGTGTCCTCTGCCTGGATTCGAACCCAGGCTCTCGGCGTGGCAGTCGAGCGTTCTACCACTGAGCTACGCCTGTGGTTGAAAAATTATCGCTAAAAGACCTAAACAGGTATAATGTCTCCCGCGGAATCGCATTAACAAACGTAATGTTACGTTGAAAAATAGTAATACACCGCTACACGACGCGAAAATGGATTGTATATCGAGGTCGAGGCATCATTTGAAAGAACACAGAGCTGCGTGCTTTGTAGCTTTGAACCCATTACGGAGGCACTGGTAATTATGGCGTAGTGGGTACTTCCCTACTTGGCAAAATGATAAGTTATGGCGCAGGAGATACCTACCACTTCTACTTGCACTAGTTTCCTCAAGCGTTTAAAATGGCCTGTAAGAAAGTAGCTCCTCCTGCTTACGCTGTCACTGTCCTGCAGTTCCGCGCAGGCCTGGCTCTAGCACAGCATATCCCCCTTAAACGCGAAATCCCAACGTACGAATACAGTGTTTCTCACGCCTTTACATGATGATCGACTGGGCGATTTACGCGAAAGATTCACGGTTTACCGATGATTCCCTCCGGAGCTTCGCCCACTCATCATCATTCACTCCGTGGATATGCTGTGATTTTTTTTCGTCATGTACGTGCTAAAAACTTATTTGGTCACAACCTCTTTTTCTGTCATATATTGCTCTTCAGCCATATCACTCCACTGTGCCACTATAGTTCCGTTTGTCGAGTCACAAAATCAATTTATACGCCTCTACGCGTCTCTCGAGCATCCATCATCTGACTCAGCTTTGCATAATCATTTTTCACTAAAGTTATGAAAATCGCTGTCCTGGTTATGATCACCAAACGGTGAATCCACTTAAAAATATGGACAGAAACAAGCGAGCCTTGTAGGAACCCGCGTCGTTGCTGTGCATCACGATGCTTTCTAGGCTGCAATAAACACATGCATCGAGATCTAAAGATACACTAAAGTGAATTACGATTTTTCTCGTTTAAATATAATGCTACGGTACGCGGTGGTAGTACGGCCAGTCGGCGGCTTCGGCGCTGTTCCAGATGTTGAGCTTCCGTGATCATTGGTACTGGATCTTTCTTCGCTGCCCAGCACTTCCACCAATGCCCTTACGGTGAGATGAGTTTATTGGAGATGATCAATACGAGAGGCCTAGGGACCGAAGGGACCACAGTTCTTGCTCGTTACAATATTACGTTTTTAACATTACCGAAAGCACGCCTATCGCGAGCAAAGGACGCCTGGTGAGCCAGAAAATGCGCGAGAAGAAAATACAAGTGGCGACGCCTGCACGGAAGTTCCCGCACTAATATGCGTGACGTCACAGTTTTTTACGGCCTATACTAAGTTCTGCATAACTATTTGCGGGTTAAAAAGATATTCATTGCCTTCTAAGGAAGGTCAGAGACTTAATACGGTGTATTTCCGGCAATTTCATTGAGTCAATAAGGCGAGAAAACACACACACACACACAAAAGGAAATAAGAAAATACTTCGTCACATCACCATCTTAAAATTTTGGTGTGCGCTATTTGAAGATGAAGCTAAGATGAAACTTTCACCGTAATTTTCCCTTCCCATATTGAGCATAAACTGGCGAAATTAACGATAGTGGAGTTGTTAACCCATGACAATCCAACAGCGGAAACCCCTTTAGTATTTCATTTTAGTGCCCTTTTAAAGAGAGGGCATAAACCCTACAGTGGTAAAGGGAAGGCACTCATATCAAACAACGACCGACGCTGAATGAGGAAATGCTCTTTCTAAATAACAGGACTAGCGCGCTAGACTACACGGACAATTCTATGTTTCTCTTACTTCGCGACATTTCCGTTCAACAATTAGATTGCCTTAGGGGAACATGTTTTTGGGCTAATTGGTTCATTCAAGAACTTGCTGCCCAGTTCGCGTCCCCGTCTTTTTAGTGCTTCAGGCTCTTCCGTTTCTATTACATTGCTTCACCTCACGTCGAAAACAGTAAGTCGCGGCCATCTGTTTGAACGTGCATTAGTGTTGCGAACTTTAAAAAAAGGAAGGAAACTACAAAACTTCAAAATTGAGGATCGCACAAGGATACGGAGAAGAAAATCTCGGGTCCGAAATAATGAAGGAAGCGATGTCTTAGCGATATGCGTGTCTCGCATTCATAATTCACTGTCGGGGAGCGCGAACTTTCCCATTCGCGATGGCCAGAAATGAAATTCTGCCGACCTTGACATTTCCATTTGTGCAGATATCTGCCAAGCGGTCCGCTTCCATGGAGAGGATGATGAATCATGGAGAAAACAAGATTACTGGCACGGTGCCAAGGAGTGATCATCGGACTTGTTTGCGTCCCCCTGCATAAACAGGAACACTAGAGGCGTCGATGGGCGTATGTCCATAACTAACGCAAATGTAGGGACAGTGTGTACACACAAGGACATTGTCACCTAGCAGACAGATAACGAAGAAAGAAAAGTTGGAGGACTCTTAAGCTTCGCCTTTACGAGTGGCACGCGATAGCCTCAATAGGCCCCGCTCGCATCGCCTTCTCGTAACATAATTATGTTCTCTCGTACAGTCAAATTACACTCGGAGCTAGCACGCGTGAACGTGTTAGCTAAGTCGAAGTTTAGAACTCTTCTGACGGATATTATTTTGAGAAATTGAATCTTGTTCACTAAATGGCCTGTCCCATGGCGGAGGGCTTGCGTGGTCGTGTGGTTTTGGAAACATGGCGGTAGCTCGAGGTGATTGTTTCCACCGTGGGAGCGTACGCAGACACCGGAGTTTCGGCGACAAGAGCTGAACAAGAGAGGTATGACAGATAAAAGAGTTAATCCATTACGTTACGCGGAAGTTTTGAAAGCCAGAGTGGACGCATTTCAACCTACGGGATGCAGATGCACACCCCTGCAATTTCGTTTATAATATCGCCCGAGCGTTGAGCGCAGGACATTGTACCGTGTAACATCCTCGAAAAGTGACGGAATTTGCTATACGATGCGCAAGTGCACAAAGAGCACTCAGCTGCGAGCGCTGTCTTCCTATTTTGTTCAGTCTGTTTACTTCAACATGTATCTTTAGGTATTCTTTAGACAGCGCCGTGCAAAGGAGCGCGTTGGCGAAATGGTCAAAACTTGCGCATGGGCGCTATGCTTAGCCCATTGCATACGTCTTGGACTGTGCTAGGTGGATTTGCTTTCTCGAAGTAAGCGGCATATCAAAGGGCGCTCGCAGTTGAGTGTGCTTTGTGCGCGATCATGCTCTCGTCATTTTTAGAGAATATTAGACGCTACCATGTCCCGTGCTCAGCCATTTGTCTCAGCGCTAGCGCGATATTATCAAAAATCGCACGAGTCTACAGTTCGTGGCCAAAGCGAAGTACCAAGGAAAATATTAAACTTTGCCGCACACACCAAGACGTACAGTCACGAGCAAAAGTTTGGATACCATGGCACCAGAAAAAACTTTAAATTCCGAGTAGCACAGCTCTACAACATGGAATCGCACCACTGCACTACATCGGTCGAACAAGTGCACCTCGGCTGAACCACCTGATTTAAGCCAACTTACTCGGATAGCAAAGAAAAATAGCTGTTTGTGGCACCCATTGGTCTCCAAACTTTTGCTCACGACTGTACATTGCATTGGGTGGCTGAGGCCGCGGTATGTTCTGTCTCTCCCGGAGCGACACCGACGAGACGGGGAACACAATGCAAGAAAGCTCTTACAGAACGTGCCCTAGGTGCTTGTTCAATAACTTCACACAGACGTAGTTAATCCATTTGTTACACGACATTTTGCAATGTGCCCTGCCGAGTACAATCGCGTTAAGCCTTACAGTCCGGATAAACGAGATGTAGCGCTGCTCTCCTCTTGCGCCATCTCACTGACGACGAATGTTGTATGCTTCTTCAATACTATGTTTGTACATTTTTCATACATTTTCTTGCTACCTGGGCAATTTTTTTTCCTTTGGTCCGCGTGTCTTCATGACGAAATACTTCAAGTCCGTGTGCCGCGGATTACATATTGACTTAACTGTCGTTGAGCGAATGACCTCCGTCGTTATATTTTATTCTCTGTTTCATTATACACGACTGCAATGCCTAGGGATTTAAAGATTCGACCGAGTCGAGTTTCATTTTGCTTGTTTCTTTCATGACTGTATCATTATTTATAGTTTCAGCGTTACATGGGAATGGATTTATAGTGTCGTGTAAATGTTAGAGTCCCTCGTAGCCCCCATAAAAGTTCTGACAGGAAAAAAAAACACTTTTTTTTGTTAGCAAAGATCCGCTAGCTGGACAATTAACGTTACGCGAACGCCAAGATCCGTTCAACGGACGACTGCAAGGCTTATGTTACGAAACGTTCGAATAGCCACGAATTCCACGAAGTTGTCATCATATGACCGTACCAACAATGAAATGGAAACGGCTGTTTTTAAATCCACAACGATAGAACGGTGAACAAGGTGAAAGCGGTTATATCGTTGCCAATGTATCTTTAAAAGAAAGGCAAAGAGTGTGCCTCTTCGGTGTCCCTCTGAAGACTTGCTTCTCTATCACCGTTTTTGCCCATACTTGCCCCGGCCAGAGAGGGGAAAGACACCCAGAGAACAGTTGCTGCTGGCGAAGCTCGACCTCCCATGCTAGAGGCCAATGAAACACTCGGACAATGAAACACTCGTAAGTGCTCCGATCGTGGCTGCTTAGCGATTGCGTGAACTTCAGCAAGCCAGAACTTCTGCCATGCCAGTATGCACTACAGACAGTGAATTCTATGAATCGGGTAGTCGCAAGCCTTCGGTAGGCACCACGGCTCGTCCAGTAATGTCAATTATTGGTTCGGTCTCATAGGCCTAAGTCTTACAGGGGAACAGGAGACGCCTGAGGACTGGCATTTTATCTTTCCTTCAGTGTATGTTACCAAAAAGAATTCGCGCAAACGCTTTTTAAACCCAACGCACAATTTCCTATCATATTATCCCGGTGCAAGCCACTTGCTTATAGATCATGGGAAGAACGCAGTGATGCTGTAATTTATATTTATTCATATTTGCACGGTTGTGGCTGTGTTTGTTAATGCACTACTATTGCACGCGAACTAAAACTTAGTTAATGCATAGCTTAATATGTTCAAGTAGTAATAATGCGACACACACACACACACACACACACACACACACACACACACACACACACACACACACACACACACACACACACACACACACGTTTGAATAGTACCTGCCAGGGTGTAAAGTGTGGTTAAGAAATTGTGCTTGAGGTGGCTACCTCTGTAGCTTTTAAACAAAGTGCATGGTAGAGCAGGCACTTCAACAGGCACTCAACGTCACGGAGGGCTTTCTTGTCGGTTCGGGATTGAGCCTGTCGCCTGCCAAGTCCGAGTTGTTACTTTACCGACCCACCCGACAAGGGATGAGGAACCTCACTCCTCTAGAGCAGATTCCAATATCTCTATACACACGTGACGGGCAGAGAATCCCCATGGTAGACTGCATCAGGGTGCTCGGACTGTTGCTGGAGTCGAAGGGGGGCAACTCGCAGATTATAGCTCGCATCACTTCCAAAACGGAGAACATGCTTAGGCTCATACTCAGGGTCTCGAACCGCAGGGGCGGGCTGAGCGAGAGCAATCTCCTTCGGCTCTACCATGCGTTTCTCATGAGCCACATTAATTACGTCGCTTCGGCGCTGCACTGGTCCAAAAGGGAAGAAGCAAAAATCGACGCACTAATGCGCACGAGTATAAAGCGAGTTCTAGGGTTGCCTCTCAGCACGAGCACCGAAAAGCTCATACAACTGGGCATGCATAACTCCCTCTCGGAGGTGATCGAGGCGCAGAAAATGGCTCAGGTAGTGCGCCTGTCGTCCTCGCAGGCCGGTAGACGTATCCTGGAGTCCATTGGCTGCGGTCTTACACAGCCCAGTCAGTTTGACAAGTTGTTTATGCAAAGTCATGGAAAAGATGATCGACGCACGGCTTCAGTGGTGGTGTAACGAAACAGATGTGCTGTCTAACCACTTAGTAGGTTTTAGAAAACACAGATGTACAATGGACGCCGTAATAGATATCGTCTCATCTGTGGAACATGAACGAGCTTGTGGTAACTTGACCATATCGGTATTCTTAGACATCAAGAGGGCATTTGACACCGTCAGTCACGTTCATGTTATCTTAAGTATGTTAGAACTTGGAATCTCCGGCAGAACATTGAGATGGATCTCCAAGTTTTTGTCAGGTCGCAAGGTATTTGTACAGACGAACGAAGGAAACAGTAGTGAACATGATGTCACGCAGGGTGTGCCACAAGGGAGTGTACTCAGCCCATTTCTCTTTAATTGTGTCATGGCTGATTTAACAAAAATGCTACCAGCTGAGTTAAAATTCTCAATTTACGCAGATGATGTGTGCATTTGGGCATCTGGTAGTAATGTCCATTTACTTCAGAAATTACTACAAGAAGGAATAGACATCATCAATAACTTCTTACGTGAAAGAGGCATGGTTTTGTCACACGAAAAGACAGCCGTAATGCCCTTCACTCGCAGGAAGTTAAAAAATTTTAGCCTTAATCTTGAGGGACAACCGCTGACGATAGTCACACAGCATAGATTCCTTGGAATAATACTAGATCGGCAAATATCCTGGGCACCTCACATTAGGAAGCTGGAAAGTGACGTCAACACTATAGTAAATATACTTCGCAGACTTGCTGGCACATCATGGGGTGGATCGGTGTCGTCCATGCTCACTGTTCACAATGCTTTAATAAGACAAAAAATTGCGTACTCTGCGGCTATCTTACATAACATTTCTCGCACGTCAGAAGAGCGGCTTCAAAGACTTATAGCAAGAGGACTGCGCATATGTCTAGGAGTTCCAAAAGCGACGTCTAGCCGGCTTGTAATAGCTGAGTCCCGCCAAACTCCGTTTCCAGTTATGAGAACAATAGAAACATGCCGGCATTTCTTTCGTCTTCAAACACAACATAAGAATCACCCACTAGTACTAGACATTTGGAAAAGAGACAGAAGTTATATGCATAAGGCAGTTCAAGCAAATATTCATATATTACCAAGCAACACATATTGGCATTGTGACGTTGATTATCCTCCATGGAAGCTTGCACTACCAAAAATTGAATTGTCGGTAGAGGGAATAATAAGAAAAAGAGACATGTTTATACCGGCCGCTCAACAACTGGCGCTGTATCAGATATATATGCTGTATCCAGGATACGTGCACGTTTATACGGACGGCTCTTGTGTAGCAACGTCCTCTACTTCGGCATTCGTTGTTCCGCAATCCCATACGCAAGAGTCCTATAAACTGTGTCGTGCTACATCATCTACAACGGCCGAACTATTTGCTATCCTGTGTGCCATCAAATTTATAACATCTGTGAGAGATTCGCAAAGATGGGTAATATTTAGTGATTCACAGGCAGCTCTAACATCCCTGCGCAGCACAAAAGCACAAATGACCAGCGAGAGTATAATATATGAGATACTTAAAGAACTCTCAAGAGCAAACCAAGCGAAACACGACGTAGTATTTCAGTGGATACCAGGCCACTGCAACATTCCCGGTAACACAGCAGCCGATGATGCAGCACGACAAGCACATCACAAGGAGGCCACGGTCTCCCTCCCGTTGTCGAAAAATGAATTGCGCTGCGTTTTAAAGACAACATCTTTCAAAATGAGCAGAAGTACATGGTTTGATCAAAATTCCAAAAGTTGTGACTTGTATCATATCGATCCGTTTATTGAACTCAGAATATCATTATCTTTAGAGAGAAGTATGGAAACCCTCATTCATCGGTTAAGATTAGGTACTGCCTACACAAAGCATTTCCTACACAAAATTGGCCGTGCTAGAACTCCCGACTGTGATTGTGGGTTTCAAGACGAAGGCATAAGTCACCTGCTCCTAGATTGCCCAAATCACGACGAACCAAGGCATCGACTAAAAGCAGCCCTGATGACACTGGACCGTCGGCCATTCAGTTTAAAGAAACTTCTGGGTCCATGGCCGACGATGGCCTTGCAAAAAAACGCGTTAAAAGCACTGAAAACGTTTTTAGAAGAAAGCGGCATTGCTGGACTTTATTAGCGCAATTTCAAAGAGTACTATATGGATATGTTATTCAATATCTGGTGATTGCTTTACACGACCACGTGCCTGTGACTGACTATGGACGTTTTTGTGCCTCTGACTGACTATGGACGTTTTTGTGCCAGTGACATTCTTATGTATATTAGAGACTTTTACTCGAAAGTACTGCCATGTGTTTGAACTTATATTTGTATACGTTGTGTTTCTTTGTTAATCTTCTGACGGAACCAGTGTTCTTGTGATTATGCCAGATTGCTTCGCATACTGCTTAGCACCATGCTTGTTGTACGGACCCCAGGAGCCAAGGAGTAGCCGGCGCCTTATTTGTGCGCCAACATCTCTTAATCTCATATCAATAAAAAAAAAAGACTCTACCGTCTTCTATCAGAGGTACATTTGCCGTAGCTCCACTTCCCAGGAATGTCCACCCGCAGTACAATGTAGGACGTCGCATAGCTCGGGCCCGTTCCTTATTTAAGTCAGTTGCAGACAGCCCGGACCTCGCTACGTTTGTCGATGCAGCACAGTACGGGCGTTCTGATCGCTTTGCAGTGGTCTCAGTCGACCATAGTGGCAAGCTCCTATGTGCTGCGTCGGTTAGAAACGTTTCGGCAACGATTGCTGAGCAAATTGCCATTGCTGTAGCAATGAAGGACGTATCGCGTCCAAATGTCTTCACGGACTCGCGGTCCGCTGCCAGAGCTTTCGCCTCGGGCTCGATCTCGCGGGAGGCAGCAGCTATCCTCGGCAGCGAGGGGGCTGCTGGGTTTCACACCATAACATGGTTCCCGGACCACATGGGGGCCAACGTACACCCCCATGTCCCCAACGCCAATGAGTTTGCCCATGACCGTGCGCGAGGTTTCACTCACCGCGGCGGTCCCGGCGAATTCGCGGGCGGGGATGCCGGCAGGTACAGGGACCCGCTCCTCACTTTTCACGAGATCGTGACTCATTATCATCTCTCTCGGAGGGTCTTTCCACTTCCTCACCCTAAACTCACTCGTCCGCAGTCTTCGGCCTTCAGGATGCTCCAAACGGGGTCTTTCCCTTCGCGAGGCAGGTTTAGTAACTTCTCGCCCAACCTTGAACCGCATTGTCCGAACTGCGGAGAGGCTTACTGCTCACTAGCTCACATGCTCTGGCAATGTCCTGCGTTACGTGACGCAGAGTTCAGCAAAGAAGAGGACTGGGAGGAAGCCCTGAGAAGCGGCGACCTTTCGGTTCAACTTCGGGCTGTCCAGAGAGCCTGCGAGAGGGCGGAGGGCCACGGTCTTCCTGTCCCTGCGTGGGAGCGGCCCGCAACTGCTACAGGATCCCCCTAAAAGGGGACGTCCAACTGCAGTTTCTCAGGACAAAAATAAAGTTCTGTGCCTGCCTGCCTGCCTGCTCATGGTACATAGTGTAATGAACTAACTGTGCAGCCTTAATTTTCTCATTGTCCAAGATGGTTTTCTTTTTCATAATGCCTCCTCCCACCCCCCGTCCCCCACATAGTCAATGACAATTTTTGATCTGAGAATTTCGCAACAGAGAGATAAGCATTCGTTTACTGTCGAATGTTTGTATGAGCCTTCCTTTTGTAATTTGCTGTACCCCCCCCTCGCCTGGACCTACATTGGTTTACACTGTTTTGTAAATAAATAAAATAAATATCATTTCCAAGGACATGGACTCGTTCGAGCGAGTCGCATATGTTTGATCAATATTGGCGCGTGTCTCTTTTTCTCATGAGTAATTTTAACGGCTGAATAATCTAGATTATGTGTTAATTTTGGGGTTGCAAAATGCTTATCTATGTGCATATCGAAACAAAACAGACTGCGTGGACAATGTGATATAATTAGCGAGAAATGTTGTATTAGAACTCCAGTCGTTGAACACGAGTTCTGACCGACACTTCTTTTCACAAGCCACAACAGTAGTCCAGAAATATTCGTTGCCATGAGGCGTAAACGCCTCATGGCAACTTATTTTTCCTTAAATAAAGCAAAAATATGCTCGGCCTAATTACGTATGCTTTTCCCCAAGGCATCCATGTCACTACGAGGGAAACATCCAGGATTCGGAAAAGAAGCTGCGTCCAATATCATCGTAGTTTCTAGCCTGTGTCATAGAAGCTCATGTCCCGTTTTGCTGTCTTTATCGTACAAGCTTGACGTCTGACCTAGCTCTTCAGTAAGGTACAAGCTCAAGCAAGGCACAAGCAAGCTGCGTAAACATAGGCTGCGTCATCGGAGCGCCTGAGGTTTACGGGTGCTTGCAGGAGCACGTTCCCTTCATTACTAGCCACTCGAAGTTCCTCTAGCACCCCGTTTCCCCGGTGGCGCCAGCCACTCCTCTTCCGATGGCAACTATTAGGCAAGAATAGCCAGACCCTCACGCCAACGTCAAGCGCACGTGCGGTGCGACTAAAGTAGGATGGCTTCGTGGAGAGCTCTCCCATCCCTTCAGAAATAAGGCCACTCCCGGCTGTAGCCCTCCATTTTACAGCGTAAGCTGTTATGAGATAACAACAAGGGCCGTTTCTGGCGCCGTGGTTGTCCGCCGCCGCCGCCGGTGTCCGTAACCGCTATCGCGGCAAATTTTAGAAAAAAATAACCACGAACGAGGAGGATTCAAACCACATCCTCTGCGTGGCAGTCGAGCATTCTACTACTGAGCCACACCTGTGCTTGAAAAATCTTCGCAAAAAAAGACCTAAGCAGGTGTAACGTCTGCTGAGGAATAGCATTAACAAGTGTAATGTTACGTGGCAGAATAATAATACGCCACTACACATCGGGGAAAGTGGATTGCATAACGAGTTCGAGGATTCATTTGTAAGAACACAGGGCGGCATGGTTTATAGCTCTGGACCCATTACAGAGGCATCATCAACATCATCATTATGAAACAATCTTCTTCAACATTTCCGTCATCATTATTACGAAGCGCTGCCCTTTGAAGCAGTTTTGTTGTATCTTGCCATGCATCACGCGGCAGGCGACGTACACAGCCGCGCCAGCAACATGACTTGGCTCTTTGATATACCTGAAGGCGCCTCCTCGTAAAGTGCGGACCGCTGCTGAAGAAGCGAATCGCAGAGCTACGCGCGCTGCTGCAGCAAGGCAACGTCGGGCACAACAGACAGGTGTGCAGAGAGAAGCCCAAACCGCAGCTCGCCGTCGACGCCGGGCCGAGAGTTCGGTTCGTTCTCGGGAAAACGACGCCAAGAGACTCTCTAAGATGCGCAGTTATACAGAATTGCACGTTACAATACCGCAGCAATTACTGCATAGTGGATACTTCCCTACTTGGCGCAGGGGATACCTACCACCTCTACTCGCACTAGTTTCCTCAAGCGTTTACAATGTCTTCCAAGAAGTTCGCTCCTCCAGATTACGCTGTGACTGTCCTGCGGTTCCGCGCAGGCCTGGCTCTTTTTTCTCATCCTCGAAGTTTCTATACTGCGTTATTTTTTCATAGTTATGTCTCCTGAGGTACACAGTTTTATGTTAATTCCCTCGTGTCATTCGGTTCAAAAATTCGCTCGAATTCGGCCTTTATTGCTTTTTAAGAGATGCTCTCGTTTTTATTTGCAACCCTTATACGTCGTTTCTTGTTTTATTTGTTAAAGTCACCTGTTACATTATTTCCACCTAAGAACTGCGAACTTAAATATTTTTTATTTTGCGCTGTCTTCAATGGTCCTCGACGTAAAAGCTTGCTCATGAATTCACGCGCCCGAGGAGGCTTGCGTGGGCCCCGGACTTCGTACTCTATTTCCATCTAAAAAACACGCTACCATATTTGGGGAATTGGAAGTTACCATTTCTTATTAGAATTACGAGGGAAAATGCAATAAGCCGGCACAATTTTACAAAAGGTACCTGCTAAAAATGCGACAATTGTTCACATTATTGGAAAGAACTACATAATAGACAACTTTCCTAAAACTTTTCTATGCACTAAGCATTCAGGCAACCATAATAAGAGAGGTGTCATTTAGGAATGTGACCTTTATGCACGACTGAAAGAAGCAGCGAACAAAGAGCTCGGCAAGGAATACAGAAGCAAAATGCATGTAATATTACCAAACAACCCTTCCTTTAATGAAAAGTTCAACCGGGTGGTTTTGAGATGTTGTTGTTTACAGTTACATGTGGTGTGACACACATATACGCTCTCTACTCAGCGTTTAACTGTTTGTTTGAATGTATCATCAATATCTGCATTATTGCGCAACAACTGCGGATTCTGCAAAAAAGAAGAGAGAAATAATAATAGGTGGTGAGTACAAATGTCAAAGGATCTCTCATTTGCGATGGTAGTATTTTTGCTCGCATTTTCAGCATGTTTACTTTTATTAGAGCTTTTGTTGTCTTTTCAAGTGAACGTTGTGTTACCTAGCCTGTGTCGGCGTAGTAGTGGTCGGCGTAGTCACGCCAAAAGCAGCCGCTCCCAGAAAACACCTGGAATTCTCTATGAACTGGTGGAAAGAACTAATGAATCGGAGTGGAAAAACACGCGTGGCGCCTTCTATGAAGTGGCGTAAGAAACACACGCATCGCAGTGGAAAAAATTTGTTACCGGTACTGGTTTCGAGCTCGGGCCCCACCCTTCAAAGGTAAGTGTCTTATCTGCTAGACTACACCGGTATGCTTGCGAGTTGTGAACATAGGTATGTGAATCATACCAATACCCGGATATTTATACAACTGTGCTCCGCTAAAAGCGACAAATAAAGGGAAAGAAAGAAAGAAAGAACAAAGAAAGAAAGAAAGAAAGAAAGAAAGAAAGAAAGAAAGAAAGAAAGAAAGAAAGAAAGAAAGAAAGAAAGAAAGAAAAGTAGTAGGTCATACACGCGCACACGGAGCTTCACTTTCTCCCATTTTCTCGACAGTGGAAGGGCTGTTTATTTTTGTTATGTTTGACTACATAGGACGTCAGTAAACACCTATCTTTTCCAAGCAAGTCATGCGTAATAAAAAAAAAAGAAAAGGTGCCGAACATATCTTAGGAACCAAAGCACAACTAATGTTCAATCCTACCTTGCATTACAAGGCTTAAGCTTTTCCTTTTATATGAAAGCACGCTGCATCTGTAGCGTAAGCATGAAAGTCATGAGGTCGCAAAGAATACTTTATTAATGCACTAATTATAAGTTGTTAGTAAGACAACCACTTTCGACTCGAAACGTTTTACTGTAAGGGGCAGATGAACTGCAGTTATCTCAGTGCAAAACAATTTTACTGCTAAAAAAATTTAGTTGCATGTCCCTCACTCGAAAAACAGCTACAGAATACTTTCAGGAACTGTGAAAGACAATTAACCTTCATGCGCATTTAACATTATTGCACCACGTACTAGTCACCTTAAAATATACTATTGATGTACTTTCATAAGGCAACTCCCTCGAGAAAATGTAACAAGAATCTCTGTTTCCCTATTTCGCTCAGTTCTTCTATAATCGAACTACCTTTTGGCTGGTGGAACATTATGTTCCTGCTTTTGCAAGCTGAAGCCCCAAATCATTGACTAACCTAAGACGTGGTTAGCTCTGCCAGTTCTCTAGTTAGCGCTAGCGGGAAGGACACAAGGAAGGAGGCTTTCATACTTTTTGTAAGGCAGAACATCGTCAAGTCGGGCTGGCGGTTCCACTTTTTTTTTTGCGTTCGAAGTGTGCTGTGACGCTATTTCTGGCATAGTAGAACTACTGTGAGAAGGAAGGCATTATTTTCTCTCACGTCTCGACCAGGTTACACAAATCCAGCAAGAGACTTAATTTTCCTGCGGCTAAGGAGACTTAGTTCCATTGGATCCTGTCGTCTCTGTAGCAGCATACAATGTAGACGGCCTCTGTGATATTTTCTGACACCAGACGGTCGGTGGGCAAGCTTTGATGAGCCGAAACTAGTTCAGGACTTCCTGTGCCCGTAAGCCTACATGAGCAAGAAAGCGCAAACTCTAAGGAAGCGGGTCGAAGGAACCATTCCTCTCGTTATCTGTGAGGATTTGTACGGCTTTCCATATCGTCGCTAGTGCCATCGATATTGCCAATTGTGTCCTAGGGTTTGCACTCTTCGTGTTTTTGCCGCGCTGCAAGAATCAGAGGCTGCGTTACAGTTATACTGCTCCCCTGAACTGTGTCGCACCCTTCTGGAACGCTTGCAGGTTACTGCCATAGTAAGCTTTTATTTTCCACGTTGGGATAGGCTGTTCATGCCTGCCGTCATTCATGTAACGCTGCTATCCAATGTTTAATTTCTTTTCCTTTCAGCTTCTGTTGTCAGCGGCGGTGGTCTTGTGATAATGGTATTTCGTTGCGGGTGCGATATCGGTCGTGGTGGTCACATCTTCGACGGAGTCGAAACTCGTACAGGCCCGTATGCTGTGCCTTATCAGTGCACGTTAAGGAACACGAGGCGGTCAGCATTTCCGGAGCCCTCTACTACGTCATGCCTCCTAGCAATATCTTGGCTTTGGCCAGTAGAAACCTAGCAATTATTATCATTGTCTGCAAATCACTCGTAGCACTAATCGAATGACGACGCGGGCACTGGCGAGCAAACGCTCTCTCTATTCGATGCAACCCTGATACAGATCATTATCGTACTGCGCAAGCAAGCCAGTTAACAGTACGCAGGAGACCAACGAGGTATTTCGGGCTATGTGACCTTCACAAACATCAGCTAGATAAGTTGCGCGTCCCGCCTGTCATCCAGTAGCGGAGAGAGTCAGCGTGTTTGCCACAGCCTGAATGACTATAGGTTGATACAGCATATAAGGAAGCAAGTTTTCACGTGGACTAAGCCAGCTAATAAGACGAGCAAGGTGAGTTAAACGCCGTCTTGTCTTTTAAGCTTCAGCACATGCAACATGTGGGCGTGTTTCGATATCGCAATTATGGTGGAAATTGACGTTCACCTTCCTCTCTCACCTTCACTGCTGTGGCGGTCACATTTTCCCTCTTTTTCTCAATGCGGCTCTCTTAGCGCAACAGCAGTCCTCGAGAGCGCGCGGAAAGATTTCATGGGCACGGCCTTTATTCGTCACGGTTGACTTCCTCAAACATTCCCTAGCGTCTCACTGCACTTCACACTTACACAGAATATTGCTGAGATGATGACGCTCACCTTGGCGTGGATATATGAATGGATTGACTAACCAGACTGGTATCGCAATAATAGAAGTCTATTCCAACAACAATTTTTTTTCTGTAAAGGATGCTCTGCCCCATAATTACTATTATTGAGGTGAAGCAAACTTCATACAAAAACCACTTTCAAGCGTTCTACAAACACCGCGAAACCGACAAAACGTAACGAAAAGACCAAGGAACGGAAAAAGTTGACTCGCCATCACGGCCCTTCATTGTTTATATACAATAAAGCTAGGCATGCACGTCACGATTACCGTTTATAGTTTGGAGGATCTGATCTGATCACGTACTAGGAACCGTGACTCTAGAGTCCGAATAAGAGAAACCATAGCGCATTCGGTACCGACATCAAGCGGCGCCGCTTGTATTACTTTCCTTTGTATGAGGTGGTGGGACAGACGCGAGCCAACATGTCTGGCGTTCTGCCAAAAATCGGAGACAGGGCAACACAGTGCAGCGCCGTGTTTCACTCTCCTCTACCAAAGGGCATAAGCAACCCCGACAAATACGTTATTATTATTATTATTATTATTATTATTATTATTATTATTATTATTATTATTATTATTATTATTATTATTATTCCGCATCACCTGCGAAGTACACGAAGCTTGCTTTAACTCAAGCACGTGTCGGCCCAGTACTTGAGAAACGCCAGGATCGGCCCACTTTCGCAGTGAGAAGGGCGCAGGGCGCCAAGAAAGATGCCCCAACAACCAACGGCTCACAACATGAACGTCAGGTATGGGCGGCAGGTAGGCAGTATTAACGCTGCCGTGTCACATCCAAATACTGCTAATCAGGTTTATACTCTGGTTGAGGATAATTAGACTTGCATAAAAGAAATCTATGTATCGGGCCTGGGAGTGACAGAAACTTACTGATGACTAACAATAGCTTTGTAAATGGTATTACTTAATCCCGCTATCTGATTCAGACTGAGGCCAAACGTGTCCACCGAGCAGTATTTATTCTGACGCAGCAGCTTAATACCATCAAAATTTACTAAAAACCTTGCATCACAGCGTATTCTAGGCGCGTGGTGCGTAATTTAGCTCTTGAGCGAGTGTTTACTTGACTAATGAATATATCAATGACCCGCAGTTCGTTCTTGTCCCTCAGAGTCGTTTCAGACATATTTTTAGATGTCCACCTAAATTTATAAGCCTCCTTATTTCAGCAATGACACAGGATAATCTTCAATGCGCTACTACTTAAGTGCGCAACACCACGGTGGAAGACATCTGGCAGCCACAGATTTTGAAAATAAGTGGGATTGTACATAACGACATTGACTGAGCTAGAAAACAAGGATAACAAAACAATAAAATAAATATATGCAGTAAATATGCCTCCGTTTGTGGCTCGAACAAATCAACAAGAAGAGCCTTAATTTCGCTGTGTTTACTCTGACATGTAATGGGAACGTATACATCAAAGTTTTTCGTGCTTTTCGTGCACGAAGCCACGTCACCTAGCTCGGTTAGCATTAACAAGGACGGGAGAAGTTTGAGAATGCGACGTGCATCGCATAAACTTGAACATCATTGTATCCAGGCTAAGCTAACCACACGATGTTTCAAAGTTCCCGCTACCACGGCTCAATAATTGCCACTGCGTTAACGTAAAAAAAGGCACTCACTGCCGCAACGTACCGCGCCGTCAAAACAATGACGAAATTATCGTAAACAGCATGTCAGCAACTTTTACGTACATTAGGTTCTTGTCGCTTTACCAGTGTCACTCACTGTTGCTGTCACTGCAGAGGCCATGAAACGCTGCGAAATTCCTGCAGCTTCGTTCACGTAATGAGTGTTGTGGTAATCTTTAATGCAGCGCTGAACACGCTTGCTTTGCCTCCCCGTTCGTTAATCGTTCTCGCGCTAATAAACGCTGTAATTAACGTGTTGTACGAGTCGTGACATATTTGTGCAATCAAGCGATGAAAACTCCATCGCTTCTATTAACTATGGAATTATTACTACGTGCGCGTATGGCAAACAAGTTCTCTGTGCACTTTGATCCGCTCTTGCGTTTGCCCATACATACATACTTGGTAACGCAATGGTGAAGTAGCATACTATACATTCCACGTGTACCTAACATATCGCAAACATCATTTATCTAATTGTTTGCAACATCAACTCGTAATCTGCGATATTGGTGGCCCCTATGTTTCCATGCTGTATTAATTACGGATCTTTTTATTACCTCAATCTTCGAATATTGTGAACATTGCTTGGTCCTTGATTTGTTAACTTCGGCTATGTTTACAAGTTTGACTGCTATGCTGCCCTATTTTATTATTTAGTATATTGTCTCATTACTAATGCGAGGTTGTCCTGACCATGTTGTCATTGGTGGATGTCCTTCCATCGTTAATAGTCAATAACGAATGAATAAGTAAAAAATAAAGCAACGTTATAGTGGTTATAGTTGGAGGGATAATGAAGAATTAGAATTTCTAGCAAGAAAGACGCAAGAAAACACAGTATCCCAGAAGATTTTGTTTGTGCCTCTGCAAATCGAGAAAGGGTAACTGGGAACACAGCTATGAAGTCTACAGAAAATGTGTATGTGTTCGTTCGTATGAGCGCAAAATGTATAACACCTTTTCTGCAAAATTGCGTCCATTATAACCTGATGTAATAAGGTAGGAGTGTGCGCTACCATGTTAGTCCCTGTAGTCTCTTTAGTTCTTGCTAATATTTACCAAATGTGTTTGTATGAACGCGGTTCGTGTACTTACGGTTTTGGGTTTGCAATGACATCTTAGCCATATACTAACCAGTCGTGAAGAACGTTTTGGTCAAGTTTAATTGGAAAGAACCGAAAACTTGGTGAGGTGAATGAACACACGGCCTAAACTTTTTTAGTTGCCGGCAAAAAAAACAAAACAAAAAACATCTTCTTCTAGTCTAGGTAACCACCACAGTAGACACGCTGAAGGTTATAAGGCCAGGCAAGAAGTTCGCAGCACATGCGCATGCCCCACGTACTTACCGTCGTGCGTTTGTCTGTGAGTTCTGAATAACCTCCAACGAAAACGCATACAAGCTAGTTCAATTTTCCTTGCTAAGCCACCAAAGTGGAGATCCGAAATGTATACTAAATGGTATATTAAAGGAGTTGAGCAATCTCATAGATCAACAGTACAGTTTCATTGATTAGAGTTGGTCGTAACGCCTTTTGATGAAACGTGCTCGTATTTTTCCGGATATCATTGCTTTAGTAACTTATCTAATACACCACTCAAAGTTAAATATAAATGTGGCAACCTTAAAAAAGCTGTTTAGTTAGGCTTCGGTGGCATCAGGGGGAAGCAGTGTCGCACCGGTTGACGTCCATAGCTGATGCAGCCTTCAGAAAGGGAAAGGAAAGGCAACTGAGACTTAAGTTGTTTACGCACTCGAAGCAAACGGTTCTTTTTTTTTTTTCTGTCTCCTTCGTGTTCTGGCAGACATCGCTCGAAGAGTGGCCGGTGGGCACTCTTCGAACCTCCCTCTCTCTCTCTCTTTTTCCCGCCCCTGAGGAACTCACTCTTGAAGGCAAACTGAAGTGTCCTCCAGTGCTTTCTTTTTTTTTTGTCAGGTCTTATGTGTGAGTGACGCTTGACATCCCGCCTGTCTGCATTGATTGTTATTTGTTATAACCTTATAACTTATAATAATTGCATTTATTGTTATTTTGTATAAGAGGAAATGGCTTTTATGCCGTGCACTACACGTATTATACACCCATGATTCACTTTCACTTTTGCCGCCAGAGCTCACAGTGCACAGGCAAGAACAGGAATTTGAAGACCGGGCCCTCCCTAAAGCATTAAAGCTCTTGTGGCACTGCCGTTCGACGGGAAGTTAATTCAATAATTTAATCAAGTCAACATGCACTGCGAAGTTCAGCCCACATGCTATTAGCCCCCATTCTTTGCAAAATTTTCGTCATTGAAAGTACTACATCTTTTAACACTGATAATTACCACTATGCGCATTCTACGGCAACGCTTGCTCAACGTGCACTGTCGTAAATAGGAACCAAGCGAAGGCGGCAACAATGCGAAAAAATACAAATGGAGGAAATTTTTGTTTAAATGCACAGGGACACCAGTGCACAGGGGCTCCAGTGTTTGCTAAGGAACTTCGATGCCTTTACTGCCGCGCTTAGCCTTAGGCAGCCCCTATACGATGCTGGCCTCCCAAAAAATATCTGTGATATATTATTCCTCGCGCAAAAAAAAAAAAGAAATCCGAAAAAAAAGAAAAACGTTGTCGAGAGAGTCGCACAGCGCACTTGCCTCGTAAAGTGCTAACTTCCAAGACAGACAGAGGGAATCCGTGCAGAAGTGAAGCAAGGCATCACACAAAGAAAACAGAGGCTAAGGGACCGAACCATTGAATCGAAAGGAAATGAACGAGCGAAGCACGAAATGGCGCTCTGCTAATTTCCCACACTGAGGTCACGGGGAGAGCAGAGGTCGAAAGGGCGGTGCTAAGTGCAGCGATGTCCGGCGTCTTCGCACACACACAAATACTACGCACATCAACACACAAATGTTGTGAGTTTTGGCCTGGGGAAGAGACTGGCTAATCGAGGTCAGCCGAGACCACCGGTATAACTCGTGTAATGGCTGCCTGGCTGAACAGATGGTTGGTCAGCTGCAATGGCTGCGTTTATGGTCGGCTGCCAATCGAGCAAAGTGGACCGAGAAAAGTGTGTCCTGTGTCCATTTGCCTAAGCACGTAATGTTTCCGTTTTTCGTCGCTATCTTGCCGATTTTCTTTGTTGTCTGCACTTTTAAAACGTCCGGGTTTGTTGTTACCGCCTCAAGTGACCTGTTATGAGTGTCGTAATGAGGATATCTCGCTCATTGTAATTCTGTTTCTCTGTACACATATGCTTTGAAGTTCTCTAATTGCATCTTTTCTGTGTGCAGATCGCCCTACCATGGTTTTGTAAGAATGCTGGCGGAAATCTCCGTATTCTTTCTTCATAGTACTGGACGTCTTTATGTTTCTGTCTGCGTTTTATATTCCAAGTGCTCAAATTTCGGGAAGTTTCTCACCGAAACAATTCAAGGATATTGCCTCGTAAGGTCAAGTGGTGGTCCATGTGTGAGGGCAACATAGGTGGTGCTTTCAAACATGCATTCAATGCGTAAATTGCTTAATGCCTGCAACCTTCAGCGAGACACGTTGCTATAACAGAGGCATCGTTGGTTCTGTTCTATTATCTCGCACTTCTCTGCGATACCGCGTTTTGTGCGATATGCGTCCCACCGGTAACCACCAGACTAACTCGAAGTCGACAGTTCCTTCACAGGGGTTATTCATTTCTGTCGCAGGTGGTTTTACAGAGGCAGATGTTCTGTGGCTTCAAAATGTGGTGCCAGTTTTTTTAGGGGACGTGCTCCCGTCCGTTAATAAGATAGCGTGTCTCAAATGATGTGGGTGTGTTCAATTTACAGATGACCTTGAACATTTTCTCGTTTTCTTTGAACTCATTTGCGCTTCGGCAGTTACGACATGCTTGTGGCCAGAGTCACCGAGAGTCATCCACGGCAGCTGCACGCGGGTTTCAGCCAATGATAGTTGTCCCAAATAATTCGTAGTCCACGCACACATATGACGTCCTTTATAGAAAGAAAAGCAGACGCTTTCCAGATCTATTCCGAAACCAAATTTCAAATGTCCAGCTGCATGTTAATATACGGCTTTCATGTTGACATTTGGTGACTTCAACGCTCATCACCCATTATGGGGAAGCCAGAAGACGGATCGTCGAGGAAGGCGACTCTTTTCATTTGTATCGGACAATGAACTGCACTGTGTAAACGACGGTAGTCCTACGTTTCTTCGGGGACTGACGTATACCAGCTGCCTCGACCTGACGTTTGTGTCACAAAGCCTACTTGACAAGGTGCAGTGGTTTGCGGATATCGAAACCCATGGCAGTGACCACATTCCTACTTACATAACAGTCAACGGCCTGGGCACGACGCACAACACCGTTTCTCGACGCATCGACTGGACACAGTACAGGTTGCTCACAGAGCAGGGTTGCGAAAACAATGCAGAGGCTACCCTTGACAATTTGGAAGACCTAATCAGAAACGCAGCTCGAGACGCTGCCTACGATTTTTCACCGACGAAAAGATTTTGCGAACATGACGTGGAACTGGAGCGACTCCGAACAATCCGTCGTCGAGCTGAACGGCGGTATCGGCGCACTAAGTCGATTTACGATTTAAGAGAGGCAAGACGGGTACAGAAGAAGATTAAGCGTCGTATAAACGCTCTACAGTCTCTCCGCTGGAAAACGTTTTGTGAGTCGCTTGACCCACACAAGCCTACATCTCAGATATGGCGAGTTGTCCGCGGCCTGCGAACATCACCACAACAGCGTCACTCGTTCAAGTGCCTTGCTCTCCACCAAGGGCGTCGTGAAATCGAGGTAGCCGAAGATTTCTGTACTAGGATTGCCAATCAAGGGCCCACTTTCACCTCAAGTAGCCAAAGAAGCACGCCAGTCCCAAGAGACTCCAGGATGGACAATCTGTTCTCCTTGCAGGAGCTTGAGGCAGCATTGGCTGCATGCAAGCGTTCTTCATCACCTGGACCTGACGGTATAAGCTACATGAAGATCAGCAACCTCGGTCAAGCAGGTCGGCGTGCCCTTCTGGCCATATACAACGACTCGTGGCGCCATGGTTTGATTCCTTCTTCGTGGAAGTCCAGTCGCCTTGTCCCTCTGCTCAAAGCAGGTAAATCTCCTCTCGAGTTGGCCTCCTATCGCCCCATTGCACTGGCTAGCTGCCTCGGAAAGGTGATGGAGAGGATGGTGCTGACTCGCCTCGAGTGGTATCTGGAGCACTACGACATATACCCTGATGCTATGGCTGGTTTTCGCCGCGGACGGTCTTCTATTGATAACGTCGTGGACCTTGTCTCATCTGTCCAACAGGAAAAAAGCCTAAAAAGACTATCCGCGGCAATATTTTTGGACGTGAAAGGCGCATACGACAATGTATTGCATGGATCCATCCTGGATGCGCTGGGGAATGTTGGACTAGGCGGCCGTGTCTACAAATGGATCTGCAGCTACTTGAAAGACAGAACTTTCTTTGTACAAACAGAGGATGGTGCCACAACGCACCATTGCACCTTTCGTGGCGTGCCACAAGGCGGGGTCCTGAGCCCCACACTTTTCAACCTTGCACTCCTTGGCCTCGTCGATGCACTCCCACAGTCTGTCCGTCTTTCTATATATGCTGACGACATTTGCATCTGGGCGTCAGGTGTGACACGTGTGCATGTACGGGCCCGGCTTCAGAGAGCGGCCACACTAACCTCGAAGTACCTTCATGAAAGGGGACTCGAACTGTCATCTGAGAAGTGCTCGTTAGTTGCCTTTACACGCAAGGACATGGAACGCTACGTAATTAGAATTAACGGACAGGCCATCATGTATGAGAAGGCACACCGATTCCTCGGAGTAATAATAGACCGCGACCTGTCTTGGAGCCCTCACACTTCCTATATGAAAAGGAAGTTGACGAATATCACCCACGTGCTCAGGTTCCTTGCGGGAAAATCGTGGGGTGTATCTGTACGAGCGATGCTCCAGCTTTACACCGCGTTATTCCTTGGATTCATGCACTACAGCCTACCAGTGCTGGGCGGAACACGTAAAACTAATGTGCGTGTTCTCCAGTCGCTTCAAGCTCAAGCACTGAGAATATGCCTTGGACTGCCGAAGTGTGCATCCACAGCAGCGACAGTCGTCGTCGCACGTGATCATCCAATCACAACATATCTTCGTGTGGATGCTCTACGAGTACACCTAAGACATGTCGCCCGAATTCCGTCGCACCACCTAGCCTCTCTTCCCGTTTCTAGGCCACACTCCGAATTCAGCGCCATTATTGCTGCTCATCGTGCAGTCCTACCATCGGGTTTCACGCCTCCAGCAAGGCCATCATTACCATTGTGGTGCCTTCATCCCCTCGAAGCGCTCCTGACCATTCCCGGAATTAAAAAGAAAAACCACATGTCAACTTTAGCCTTACAACAAGCCACCCTAATGTTCCTGCATGAGCAACACAGGGGACGCCTTCACGTTTACACGGATGGGTCAGTTTCCTCTGTGAGCGCGTCAGGAGCAGTGATCATTCCAGCCAAGTCTGTCACCATACAATTCAAGACGTCCCACTTCACAACTTCGACAGCTGCAGAACTCGCCGCAATTCATGCAGCGGTAGAAGCCATAATTGCAGAACCTTCCCATGCATGGTCCATATTCACAGACTCCAAGGCAGCTCTTCAATGTCTGATATCGCCATTTCGTCATGGACCCCACGAGCAACTGGTTGCTGACATAAGAATTCTTCACCACCATGCCGTCGAGCAAGGACACAACATCACGTACCAGTGGATACCGGGGCACTGTGGGATCAACGGCAATGACCTTGCTGATAAATCCGCCCGATCTGCCCACGATGATAACCACTGTAGAGCAATACCATTCTCCAGGACCGACGCATCTGCAAGGCTTCAATCCCTAGCACGTGAACTTACGCGCGCACAGTGGGATTCGTCAGATTTCACCAATGCTCGTGTATGTACTTTGCACCCAGACCTTAAGTTCCGCCTTCCCTCAGGAATACCTCGAGCTGAAGAGACACTTCTTTGTCGCCTGTGGCTTGGCGTTGCCTTCACAAACGCCTACGCATTTCGTATTGGAATGGCAAACGACCCTATGTGCGAGAACTGCGGCTGCGACGAAACGATCTCTCATCTTCTGTGTGAGTGTCCCCGTTTCAGTGGCCCCAGGAGAGAACTTACCGCTGCTCTTGACAGACTTGACAGGCGCCCTTTGTCCGAGCAACGAGTCTTGGGACACTGGCCATGTCCATCGTCAGCACGGAAAGCGCTCAACGCGTTGTTGCGATTTTTACGGACGAGTGGTCTAAGGGACAGACTTTAAGCAGTGTCGCGTTTGTGTGCGTGTGTTTTTTTTCTCTCTTTTTCTTTTTTCTTGTCGTGTCTCCTTTCTGCTATCTTTCAGTCCCCTTACCCTTCTTCCCCTGCACAGGGCAGCCAGCCGGTCTCAGCACTGGCTAACATCCCTGTCTTTCCTCCTTTCTCTTCCTCCTCCTCCTCCTCCTCATGTTGACATTAGCCTCCAAGATTGAGCGGCGGTGTTTTGTTGCTGTGTTCGAAAAGTTTTCAGGGGCTGCTTCAAACATCATAAAATCGTTCTTTTTCACCCGTTTTCGACAAACTAAGTCCCGCTTGGTTCGTGTGTCACACGCTCCTCCTCTCCCCCAAAAAAGGAAAGCTTTCTATTTTTTTTTCGTGTAATATAAAATAAAAACAGGAGTTGACCCTGAGTGAAACCCCACTGCTTCTTTGATATTCGATTATCCCTCATGTGCATTTTATATTTAGATATGAACGATAAATTGATTCTTAATATTCGTTTGTTTTTCGCACAAGTCATGGCCAGAAGGAAAAGTCGCCTACTTTCACCGTTGCCTTTGAAAGCTTTGAGATCTTAAATTGAACGCGTGGCACCATCTTTGGATCCTATTGTAAGTGTGGTTTAAAGCCGGGAAATTATAAACTCAAAGTGTATGAATAAGTACATTGCAAAATGTCTTTTTCTGAGAGAACCAAGAACTGAAACAACAAAAATTTCGAATGAGCGCTTTTGCGCGTGGCATTTTAAGCGTTATTTTGTCAGCATTCACTATTACCGCGCTCTTGAATCTCATGTGACCTATGTGCTTTTCTCCGCACCGTTTTTACCGACCACAGTAACTTGGCGGCTACTGTACTGCCATAACATAAGCAAGGACATCACTTCGATTCCAACCGATGGTGGTCGAAATTAGACGGGGGGTGAAGTGGAACATCCACGAATAGCAATTTAAGTGCACATTAACAGCCACTGGTAGTCAAACTTAATACGGAGCTTGTTGCTATGGCTTGCCTCGTCGTGACATCATGACTTTCATATATTAAACGTCAGAATTAAGTTCTTGCGAGCAGTTTTTCTGATATTCTGACAGCCGTGTCATGTTTGGAAAGGCTCGAATAACCTACGAAGAAAGAAAGGCGGAAGAAGAGAAAGCGCGTTAACACTTTTATCCAGAAAAGCGCATACGTCTACAACGCTCAACCCCATCAGCCCCGCTAGTCCTCGAAATGACTGAAGAAATAAAACGAGATAAAATAAAAACAACAAGCTATAGAAAATGTACTGGTTGGCCGGGGAGGTTCTACGCGCCTTTTCAAATATGAGTATGAACCAACTCGCCCGAGAGCTTTCCATTGCGTTGACTGACACGTCGTTGCGGATAATAAATAAAGACTCGATATCACCGCCAATGTTGAAAACACGTGATGCCGATTCAAATGTGGTGGTCCTTCTCGTAAAAACCAATTTTACCAGCAACTCGAATTTCAGATGAGCCGGCCGCGCACAGAGGAGCATCTAAACGGAGGTCACCGAGGCGACCAACTCTATTTTGTGCTATTGTCCTATAGCGAACGCATGTGCGTGAGAGCCATGCATCGCCTTGGGAAAATCAAGCTGAACTACGCAGCAGAAGCTTCAACTGTCCAACACGGCCGCGAAGCTCGAAATAACGCAGAGGAGAGCGGCGTGAGTGGGGAGGGAAGTTGGCAGGGGATGGGGTCAAGAGGGCCCGTAGTGTTAGTCCTTCAAATTGTAGATGTCTTCCAGGGGTGTTGAGGAAAGAGCCACCTTCCATCGATTCCCAATAAGTGTCTCATATTGGAAGGATAAACATAGCCCGTGGCGTCATCAGAAGCGCAAGGGGGCGCCAAAGTTGGACATATTCGGTCAGTGTACGGGAAGGCACTCTTCGGGATTGCGTCTCAGCAGGACTGTCATGGCCGACATGCCCAGTCGATAGCTCACTTATAGCGCAGGACAAGTCCTCGCCTTCGCTCTGTGTTGGTGGCTTTCCTGTACCTTTGAGGGTTATGCGAATATCGATCAGCCAAGATAAAACAACCCGTCCAATATCTACGTCAACGTCCTCCTTTCTTTTTTGGTTCTCATCGTGATGAAACTTATTTCATCTCTCCATAACCAACTGCTGGCTGCCTATTCGAGCTAGTGAGTTCTGCATTAGGGCATGCAGGACTCACTAGTTCGTGTTGAGCATTAGGAGTGGAAGAAATTTTCTCTTAAGAACAATTCTAGAGGCTATGAGCTTTATGTCGACACAGCCATCTTGGATACCACACTATTTTGGGCTTCACAGAAGAAGTCACAAACTCAGATATTTCTCGTTAACACTAACACAAAAACGCGTTCTCAAATATATGCCTTGTGAGTGTGATTGTCAGCTGTTAAAGATCCTCAACTGCGCAGAAACAACGCTTTTGCACTCTGTGTGCACCCTTCATAACGTGGGTTAAAACGACCTCTCGCTCCCTCTGACACGCATGAGAACCCGATTTTCGGTGAAACTCAGAAAGGATCATCTACATGTTGTCTTGTTGTTTTGTGGGGTTTTACGTCCCAAAACCAGTTCTGATTATGAGAGACGCCGTAGTGGAGGTCTCCGGAAATTTCGACCACCTGGGGTTCTTTAACGTGCACTGACATCGCACAGCACACGGGCCTCAACATTTTGCCTCCATAGAAATGCAGCCGCTGCGGCCGGGATTCGATCCCGCGACCCTCGTATCAGCAGCCGAGTACCTTAGCCACTAGACCACCGTGGTGGGTCAGGATCATCTACAGCTAGTCTTGATTGATTAGACCTCTACGGTTTTACGTCACAAATTGATGATATGAATATGAGACACGCCGTAGTTGAGGGCTGTGGAAATTTTGACTGCCTGGGGTTGCTTAACGTGCGCTGACATCACACAGTACACTAGGACAGCTAATCTTCTTATATCTCAATGCCCTTCTTTGAGTTTGGTCGTTATCCGGGTACTTCCGCGGGTCATATTTGCTAAAAGCTTCTCGCTAAATTGGAAAGCATCTGCAGCCTAAAATACGAGCCTCGTCAAGCATGGAACCATCGACTCGTCAAACGAGGGCTGCATACGGGTTCTATAGGGCAGGAAAGGTTCATCTGGCAAAGTGCTTTTCCATTGCTCACACCCTTTCAGTATGCAGAACTGTGCATATGCGCCCTCGTCACCCCATCCCCATATCCACCCATCCCCCTGTGAGAGAGATGCTCGCTTCTATGCTGAGATTATTTATTGGCAATTGAGCAAAAAGCTTTTTATACCAAAGTAATGTACCAGCTGCTTTTCTTAATGTGTAGCACATATAACATTGCTGTATCGGTTTTCATTTTGTTTTGAACAATATGCAGCTTTTCTGCACGTTTTATGCTTTCGACTAAGGTAGTGTTAAAGACACCTTAAAAAACGCATTACAAGTTGAGCCCAATCTTCACACTGAATGTTTTTCAGCAATACTAATTCCTGTTCTCTACACATGTACTAATGAGTAAGTGACCTTCTGCTCAAGCCAGAAATCCGAATTTCATTTCCCATATGGAGCCCGCACGGGGTTGTTGCGCACAACACTCAATGACAAAGTCCCGAAGCGCTCACCTGTTTCTTGTTTTGTCAGCCGTTATTAGAGAAATGCAAGAACATATTCAATGTCTTCTTGATCTTGCCTAATTTGTTTTTCTTTTTGACATGCTTAGGAAGTCATGCGCCTTTTATGCTGCGAAACGACAAGGTTATGCAACAAACCTACACAGCAGTCAAATAAAAGAAAGAGAAAAAGCCAGCTGGCATGCGCGCGTGCGCTGGAAAGGAGTCGTGTTCCCTGAAGAACCCACAGCAGTCGGAAAGATTGCTCTTGAATGACCACTGATACATTTTCTTTCAGACTTGGGGGTTGATTAGCGCCTGGTGATGCACGCTTATTAACAACGTACGAGATATTGCCGGTGGAACAAATGCCAGATACCCCTGTCGACGAAGCTAACCTCGCCTGCTGCAACACCTTGAACCCCATCTGGGATCCTCTTCTCGCGTGTGCGAGGCTTCATTTTTTGTATGTTTTGCTCCTGCTTTTCTGGGCCAGCCTTATTTAGCGAGCTCGCTATGGTACTTTACTGAGGCCCCTGTCACTAGTGCTCCACAACCATATTGACGCACCCCTAGGAGTAATACGGTCTATTTTGAATCCTCTCTCGAAGCACCACGGGGAGCTGCAAAGGCTTATTGCACGAGTGCGTTAACGATACAAGGCAACGATGTTTGCGATTCAGCATCGAATGCTACCAAGCAGCACATATGATTCGTTTATTCGTGTTGTTTTGTCGGCAGTCCCACAGTGTAGGCATTGGTTGCGCTCGTGAACATATTAGAATTCGTTGCTTAGAATACCAGTATTACATACAAAAAATATGTCATAGGACAGCCGTCAAGGAGTGCCGTAAACACTTCTATGAGAGTAATTGCACAGCGGGTGTATTTTTGTTACAGAACATTGGTCGCAGTTCTGCATTAGCGGACAGTTGTCACAATGATGAATTTTCACACGTGTGTATATTTTGGTAATTTGAATTAATACTGCTTTACATAATGTTAAGTGTATTACAAATTATAAAATGTCGTTGTTCTCAATATACGTCGCTTTCTTGTTTCTTAGTGTCATGCCTAGCATTCCTAATTCAACCGTTAGCGGCGCGGAATGCACATAGGGCCCCTAAATGTGAATGCTTTCGCCTCTCGTATGTTATTTATTTATTATTTCAGCCAATGTCTCTATGTTCTATCGACTAGACCAGTCGCCTATGAGGTATTCTGGACTGCTGGCGATTACTACGCGACAGTTCAGTCCAACTCTTGTGTAAGAGTCATCACCGACTAAGGAAAAATAACTCCAGGGAAGCCTTCGCAAGTGGCCTATGTATGCACAACTACGTTGTGCATGCGAAAGCTGCTTCAAAATATGCAAAGATCTTCGCATTCGGCTACTAAGCATGCAGGAGACAGGTCACTGCATGCTTTTGTCTTTCTTGCTGCGCATTCCTGTTCAACAAGCTGATTGCGAGATCCAGTGTTTTGTCGCTCCTTGTGTTGTCGTTCGGTTCGGCCTCTATTTCCAACATCGTCCCTACAGTACGCGAAGTATTGTACAGAAATGAAATAACCTTCTTTTCTTTTCTAATTTGTAAAATTCCAGCAGAACGCTCAATCCCAACCTTCTCTGAATACGGAGCGCTTGTTATAGGCGAGTGTTCAGGACGTTCGATTCGAAATCCCTAAAGGGGCGCTCCAGGGGAGCTATATGCCTTGCTAGCGCGCCGTCTTTGCAGATTCCATGTGGGAGCCGGAGCGGCGCTTCATTTGCAGTTGTCGCGGAAGAGACGTACTTTCTGTGAAAAAACAAGTGCCTGAGCCTTTTCTGCGTTTGCGTCGTTTTTCCAGCGGCTGCTTGAGTTGTATCCCACTTTTTAAGATTTTCGTTCTTTATTTCCCCCTTAATGAATGACGTCGATTCTTTCCTCGTCTTGTATATATAGTGTGTAAGCCTTTGGTTTGATGTATAGAGCAGAAATTTTCGAATAACAAGGTGGCGTGGCATGCTTGCGATCTTTGAAGCGCGCTTTACTCCAAGAAAAGGTGCTTCAAGGAAGGCAGCCGAACAAAACAAGTGATGTGACGCGTTTTCGTGAACTAAGAAGGCGCGCTTTTGTGGCACGATTGACGATGCTGCAACTAAAAAAGAGCACGCTCTACCTTGTTAGAGCGCGCACCCGCCAAAATTTTTCGTAGCAAGTTTTATGTCGGGTGCTAAGCCTTTGTTTGGGACTGCGCGTGCGTTGAAAGCAAATGTTGCGCGAGCTCTAAGCTAACTAGGTAGTAGCGTTCACCGACTTTCATCTACAAAATGCTCCAGAGAATTCGTAGGCTTATGCTCAAGCGAGCGTCTATTATACAGGTTGGTTCAGCTAGCGGGGGCATGGTAGGCTGCAGGATATTTTGCTTCTCTCCTCTGAGCAGTAGTGATTGACTATTTCCACGCCTTTAGCTTCAAGTGTGTAACAATAATCTTCGGTATGAGGTTCCGCTGTGGATAGAATATACGTACAAAGTACAAGTAAACAGACGGCAGTACCTACGGTTTGCCGCTGGTGTGCTCGGAAACGTATCGGAGTCCGTGCACACCGAGTGCACTTAGTGCAGCAGCTTTCGTTAGGCCTAATCGCTCATAAAATCTACAGCAGATCGCGGAAACATCCCAGCATAGTCACGAATATTTCTCTTAAGCAGCGTTATGAGAGAAACGTAAAGCGAATGCAAGCGTAACTTTTGAATTAACGGATCAAAAAAGCACCGAATTGTTTTAGGGGTCCACCCATGTTACAAAACTTCCACTGTGCTGCCAGGACATTGCGAAGGATCACAGCTTTAGTAAATTAGTCGTGTATCTGTGAAACACTTCACAGCTACGCTTCCTGCGTGCAATGGTGGATGCTTTAATCCAAGCGGGGTCGCATACAATAATTGCTAAGGCGTCCTATGTTTACAACTTCAAGGTCATTCCATTTTTTTGAAGTTTACGCTGAGTACCGGCCACAAATTACGAAAATACTAAAACTCTAAGTATGGCCCACGTACAGCCTAATATTCAGGGCCGTCGACCGGACTGCAGACGACGATTGTCGAATTTCCTCAAGGTCAGCAGTGTTCAAATTAAAAAAAAGAAGTCCCGGTTTCGCCCTAAGAGCGAAGCAATAAACGCGATAGCAATGCAGTACATAATATATTAAGACTAGGAGCTTGAGGGGCAATTTGAATTGTAGTGAACGTGGGCTTATTAAGAAAGCATGCAGGTGCGTAAAGTACCATGTGACGGTCGAGTGGCAGAGACAACGGCCCAGCAGAGCTGCGAGCAAAGTCATGCTGTTTTGATGTCTTTTGAAACGCGCTTCACACCACGCGACCGCGCCAAGCAACGTGCACTTTGCGCCATCGAGAAACTTGGCCCAGCATGGCACCATGAAGCGAGCGCGTTCCTTCCGGAACTCGACAACACATTCGCGTGAGCGCTATATGGCGACTGCATTGCCGGCGTTGCGGCGATATGCGAGGCGCCTGGAACGGAGCTCGGGATCAAGGCGCTGCTGTGCAGTATGCTGCACGTCTGATGGCTGCCGAGAAGGCGCGCGCGCCAGCGATGGCGACCACGTGAAGCCTACAGTTGCTGCTCGAAGCAAGATTTGGAGAAAGAATTTCAGTGTCAATCTCTAACAGGCACATCTAACAAATTACAGAAAACAATAAGGAATGGCAAAAGAATGTGTGAGGAATGTAAGGTCGTTTCTAACACTTGGGTTTAAAGCTATATCATAAACACGCAGTTACAAAACCTCACAATTTTTAAGTGTCCATGGCCGTTTCCTTTCCTATTCCAACATGTTCAAAATTAGAAATCATTGTATTCTTGCGTGTAAACAAACTGCCAAGTCACCCGATCATCGCCTTGACAAATGCATACTAAACGTTTTTTTTTTTTGCGTCCGTGCCGTGTTTGCTTGCTTTCATCTACAGCCGTGTACCATGCGACTGGCTCAACTTTCGCCATTCCGTTTGAAAACTTGACAGGCGGCACCAACACACCTCTCCGGAAATCTCGCTTCCCCTCTAATTGATAGTGGCTGCAGCGTGCTAGCTGTTTAATTACTGCCCTGCGCTAAACCTTCGCGCTTCGTTTTTATTTGCACATGTTCGAGCAGAACATTCATTCGTTTGCGAATGCAACCGAACCTAGTTTCTTCGTCTCCACCGTTTGGGAGACTGCAGGAAGAATTGTCTTCGCCAAGCCTAGAACTGGCGAAATGGAATGCTCCTAAGGGATATTTCTCAGGAGAGCTTATTTTTTAAAGCTGGGCATGACTTAGCAGTGCTTTATTTATGTGTATTTGATATAGTGACACACGAAATTGCAATAAAGATCCCACAAATTGGGCCTGTCGCCGTATCAGGACAGAGTTGGTAAGTATTTAATTTGGCGACGCGCTGCCACAGGTTTGTTTTCAAAACACGAGAGTTAAGAATGCAGCCTGTACCGGAACTGCAGGCTCCAGAACTGGACGCAGCCAATATGAAATTGAAGGTTATCATGGGAAAGCTGTGGTTTTAGAAAAGCAGGGCGGCTGTATACAGTGAAAGACAGTGCAAATAAAGGCATAAAAATCTTCCCTGTCCGGGGAGAGTTGCTGAGAGAGTGAGGGGGGGAGGGGGAACGTCGAGACAGGGAGTCAGGGGCTTTCTTTTTGGTCTTTGGCGCTTTAGTTTCTTTACTTCCGCTGCCGGCAAAAAGAAAACATAAAAAGACAACATTTTACACACCAACGATAAGCAGGCAATACCACTCACACTAATGCCGGACTAATGTGCAGTCGCATGTGCCAAGAGGTTGGGCATGCAGTGACACGTGCGCCGAACTATGCGTCTTCCAAAGGCCACCTGCTCCTCGTTCAATGTGCGGGGGAAAACACGCTATTCGGGATTTATTTCGTTAATTTGAGGGTATTGAATAAGCTACCTTAATTTTATTTGCGTATTGTTTCCATCGCTAAAAGCTACCGCGTTCTGCCCACACGAACAAAGTCGGCATTGAGTAATCTAATTTTGCAGAGGCTGTAAATCCTAACTATGCACGACATATCTTCCCTTACAATCTCGTTTCGTGAGTTTTGCCAAGAGTGCAGAAGTGCACCGTTATGATGTAGTGCCCTCAGCGATATCACAGTGAAGATGTTTCCTTTGTTTTTTGTGCAGATGCTACGAGAGAGAGAGATAAGGTCAAGAAATAAAGAAGGAATATTAGGTTAGGTTAAGCAAAGCTGCGCCTCGATGGAATGCTTCAGGCATGGGGCAGGAGAGATACGATAAGTTCAGCTTGTGTTAGGCCTCTTATACTTGAAGGCAAAAAGTGTGCTGCACATTTCGTACAGCATTAAATTGTACACTACGCGGTGCATTAAGTTATACATTAAGCCAAACGTTTGCAACGTACAATATACGTACATGTTGGGGAAAGGCGTCCACAGGGCAGCGAGCCTAAAGGAGAAAGTACATACCAAATGTAAGAATATGCTACTTCATTTTCTTTCTGATCATACCACCCCATTAGTTATCGACAATATTTTGGAGACAGTGGTGGATTTGGCTGTTTATATTGTCAGATCTCGAGCATGACTTGAGTACGCCAATGCTGCAGTGGCTGCGATGGAAATTTTTACGTTCTCCTTTAATTGTCGCAATATAGCGCGGAAATAACTTTTGCCGCGGAGTGCAGCGCTAGCACGCCTTTGACAAAATGCATGCATACACGTCTGCGGGCATCGTTAGAAATGCCGTCGCCATTGACTTTTTGAAAACAACAATACGGTCATGCAGAATTCGCTAGGGCAAACACAATGAAACTTGACGTCCGCGTTAGGTTGTTTATCTTTCTTCCCTCTGTCTTGGGGAACCACAGCTCTCATAAAATAACGTACATAACTCGCTGGCCTTTATGAGTATTCATGAAAGACGTAAGTTTCACGCAGAAAAAAAGGTTGCCTACCACAACGGAGCGAATTTGTGTGACTAAGAAAGCTAGACTTAATATAGTATGTCATCCTTTCTGGCCGGAGAGGACTATCCCGAAAAATATTTCTTCATATTTCGAAGAAGGCAGGCCTATGGAGAGGTGCGATCGACATCATGGAGAGTATGGCTTCCAAGAAAGCCTCTCAGATAAACGCTACATCGATGAAAGCGCTCTACTTATGATGCACTTCCTCGCTAATACTGGCTTTTTTTCTCGGAAATTTCTCTTTCCGCAGAACCCTACAAAGCAGTGCAGTGTATAGCCTGGAAATATTATTGCGCGGTATATTGTAATCCTTCAAATATAGCTTTAAACATGTAGTCAGCCAGTGAATAAATTTATTATGGCCCGATTTCCTTTGATGGGTGTTTCGTTAATTTTTGCCGTAAGGTGGTGTCAAAATCGTTACGACCGATTTCCTCAGATATGTAGAAAAAGCTGCCTATCGAGCGTAGCAATCTTCTACCGGCAGTTCACGGACAACATGCCGTCCATGTACTATGTTTCAGCACGTATGCCTATTGGCTTGCCATAAGAATGCCTAAAGAGATTGTCTATAGGAGGACTACGCGGCTTAAAAGAAATAACTGCACCTATTTCCGACCTCTCAAAACTTTTATAAGGGATGAAAGACGCGAAATCCATGAGAGTGCTAACAGCCGACGCCGTGTCTCAGTCGTGAATGGTGCATTAGCACTGTTTAGAATGTACTTTAATAGATAACACACCCTGAAACACTTTACGAACGTAGTCTGAAAACTGTGCCAATCAGTCTAAAGTATAGCAAGGGCGTGCGAAAGGAAGTGACGCTGAGGAAGGGTGATATGAGAATGAGGAGGAGGGGAAGGACACTAGCTCCGATGTTTCTTCTGTCTTTGGACTCCTGGTGCGTAGTTGACCCGATTCTTTAGCTTCGTGAAATGACTTCAGATGATTCCCTCAATTGCTAGTTTAATAACACACTTCCACCCCCCTCTTTTTTTACAAAGTTATTTTCGCTGTAATAGACGAACTCGAGTCTGTGCAAAATCGTGCTACTAGATTCATTCATTCTTCATATTCATACATCAGCATTTCATCTCTAAAACGTGAATGTGATCTTTCTAATCATTCTGTGCGTCGCCGCATCGCCAATCTATGTTTCACAAATTGTTTCACAGTTCCCTCAACCGAGCATCGTACATCATCCCACCGACGCGCATATCTCACAGCACGACTCATCCTTATACAGGTGCGCGCGCACGCGCTCGCACTACTACTTTTGCGGCCTCGTTTCGTCGCACAGCAGCGGACTGGAATGGCCTCCCCCGTGACACTACAGCCATCAAGTACTTATCGAATTTTGCGGACAACTTATCTGCTTACTGTTCATCATGAAGATCACTCTCTGTAACCCTCATCTGTAAACCCAACCCTTCTGTAATACCCCCTAACCGCGGTCTTTAAGGTATTAAAGTGAAGTGAAGTGAACCGTGCTTTGCCGCCGATTCCTTGACAATTGTATAGTAACATGGTGCTGATGCACTCGTATGAAACGTGTGTTTTCATACAGACCTTCATTTTCATATGTAGAAAGGATGGCGTTGCTATAATTCATCATTGTAAGTCCTGCGAACGAAAAAAAAAAATTCTTGAAGAAATATCGCAGGGGCTCCGTCGATCACGATTACTTTATGCAGTTAGGGGAGCTTAGAAAAGAAAGTTAAAAATATACAGAAAAGTACCAAATAAATCAAAATAAATCTTAAATTACTTCACGAACAGTGTGTTAACTACATCGTAAGGCTTGTCAGCAAGTATTACAAATTTACATAACTGGTGCTATCGGGAAGCACCGCTTACATCTGTAGGTTGCTTCGCAACTGGAGGGGTGATTCTATAAATGTGGTTGAACCCCTAACGCTTTCTGACGAATAAATGGAGAAAAAAAAGCTAAGAAATCGTAGACATAAGGCTCTTCGTAAGGGTTCATATTGAAAAGTACCGCATGAAAAATTATTCGGCTGGTATACCCACGCGCACTGCATGATTTAACCAAGGCGACCATCCTTCCTATAGTGACACAGTTGGAGCTAGGATGCAAGTTCCGATATCTTGGGTGGCGTGAAGAACGAAGCACGGCGGGAATGGTATCATCGGCTCGATACTGAACCACCTGAATCACGATTGTATGGTGAAATCCTGCAAGCCTAGACGTCATAATATAGATTAGATAAAACGGCTTGTGCACAGAAGCAGAACTGCACCCTTTGCCGTGTCTCTTCTTCAAATTGTACAAATGGTTTCGAACTTTTCACTGTTCATAGTTCACTCTTCATCGAATATACTAGATCTGACTCTGGAAAGAGCGCGTACGACAGCATATTAAACCTTTCACGTGTTTCAGCATCAAAATGCTTGACTCACTTGAGCACATTGCGTAATGCTGCAGGGTGCCTCGATGGAGCGGCATTCCTATCTCTGAGATAAGAATGCGCTGATTACGTCACGTGTCCTTAAAGACACGCAGCTGAGACGGGGCCGAAATGTATTAGGAATTCTGTATTACGGCTCGCTGCGTCGTTGTGTACAGGGCAGTCTATGAAGCTTCGCTTATACCTATTCCCACGGAATATGTGCAGGTAGCATGAATTTTTCAAGAAATTTTCAAAGCTACTTATTTGCTTGCGCACTCTTCGCCGTTAGTTCAGTTACGGCTGGCTTTTTTTTAGGGGCGAAGCTCCTTAGGGCATAGGCTAGCCCGGCGTCGTTGTCGTTGTCGTAGCCACCTCTAGGTCTCAGAATGATCACGAGATGGCGCTGCGCTGCTGCGGTGCGGCGCGCCAGGAGGCTCGCGCTCGCCCTCGGCGCGTGCCTCCCGGCGTGCGAGCTCTCTCACTCTTCCATCTGCTGTCTTGTGAGAGAGAGAGAGAGCGAAAGGCGCGCGTTGACTATGGAAACGCTCTTTCTTCGATGAGCGCTCTACCAGCTCGCAAAGAAAGAGAACGCGCCCTCACCCGCGAGAGACAACGTTGGCGCAGGCAGCGTCTTTTAGCGAGTTTCTTGATTGAAAAATACAGACTGCTCGCGCTGGAGAACCGTTCACCGGCCACCCATATATATATACAGGCACTGGATCTCGACTTGCAATGAAGTGCCGGTGGGAGATTTCACTTGTGCGTAGTTGAACCATAAGGATTCGTAGCGTGCGCGTTAACTAAATTAATCCGGAACCCGGCACGATCTACGACGTGGGAGCGCACAAATCTCATAAAGACCAGGAGCATAAATGATATGAGGGGGCAACGGAAGCCACTGCTTATGTAAGCGGTAACCATCACAGCTCATGACCAACGAAGAAAACACGGCTCCAGTGCGAAAACGGAAAATCACTGCTCACGAATAAAAAATTTCTTGTATATATACACACAGTGTTTGTCACGTCTTTGATGATGTACTGGGCAAGATTCACGGAAGATTCACGGTTTTTACCGATGAACCTCCGGAGCTTCGCCCACTCATCATCATTCACTCCGTGCGTATGCGTGGATTTTTTTTCTTCGCGTTCGTTAGCCATTCGCCGAAAGTGACGCTAACTGTCACTTTTCACGTTTCTTTCATTGCTGTTACTACGCGCGGAAAAGGCGCAGGGGGTTCTTGTTACGGTCCCGCCAAATGCATCTGTACAGGCCCACCCAGTGCGTTTCCCTAGATTCGCTTAAATATTATGCCAATCCATCACGTTTCTGGAGGTCGAATCGAAAAGCAGTCGTTTTCGATCGTGCTTTCGCAATAAAGAATAATTTAATGACATTTTTAATGTCATCATTAAAAAAAATGGTAAATGCGGGACAACGCCACGTATCCCATAAGGCTCTCACGCAAGAGCGTCGAAATAGGAATGCTTCTGCAACGTGCGGAGTTGGTCTCGTTTCCTGAAAGAACTCTGTAGGTTTTACGTCGTACACTGTGAGCCAGCCTGTCCATTACCAAGAAAGACGGTTCAAGCCGCACCGTAGACGTAGGACCAGATGCAAATCAACTAAATGTAGTGCAATTCAGCGAGCGCAGATGCACTGTTCTCTTTGTTTCGACAGCGTCTTTACGATCACCATCCCATTTACTATGTCGTATGAAGACTCCTCTCAATAACTTACAACCCACCTAGCTATTAAGTTCTCTCCGAAAAACAAAGACCCCTATTCGTCCATCGCAATTTGTTTACCCTGTCTTGCCCTATGCAAATGCCTAAGTATGAAATATTATACCAGCACGCTGTGTGTTCATTTTTTCCAGTTCGCGTCATTGAAGGTGCATTTCCCCGTTTGCCGTGGAAACTTCCCTTTTTTTTCGTTTTTTTTTACAGGCCAACATTTATCGCTTCCAACCAAGCACAGAGAAGCAGGCGAGCAAGAGCTTATTGCAGTGCTAGGTAAGAATCTTATTTATGCTGTCTCCAGAGGCCGTTAGATTTCACTAGAGAATAGATTTTCTTGCACATGATAATAAAGAACTATATTGGAATCCGATGCAGCCCATAAGCTGCAGTTCTCTTGGGAAGTATATATAAGCCTCTGGATGCAAAGCACTTGACCAGATGGCGCGCCCCGCACATAGTAGAAACTTATATTGCGAATTCAATTAAGGAAACAGGATCTCCCGCACTCCTTCGATGCGGTCGAAATTTGTTTCAGTTGTTTGTAGCAATAACCGTATTGTGCGCCAAGATATAGCTAACATTTTTTTTTGTGTGTCTCTACGCGTAATAAATCTTTTATAATGTGGTTTGTTACCATTTTTCGATAGTTTTTGTTTGCAAAGTCATCATTTCGCGTGCAAGGCCCAGGTGATTCTTTTGACTCACAAATAGGACTCGATCTTAGAGAATATATCTTTCTGAAGAACATATAAGGAAACGGCAGTCGCACACAGTGGTAATAAGAAAGAAGAATGAAAAGGAAAACAAGGGAGCAGCATATTCGAAGAATGATTGCTTTAGGTAGCCGTATTCCGTTAGGTATGCGGGCACGATTACTGCATTCGTGGTGATGAGACAATTACGTTTGGTATTGACACTAGAGACGCTACACTCAGGATATATTTTCTCACATAAGCCAGTCGAAATTCTACGAATATCGGCAGGGTTTCGCGCGAAAAGAAACATCCAAAACATTCTAGGAAGTCGCTGCTTTCAATGTAGCAGAGTATTTTTTTTTCGCATGAATTTTAGATGGTTGCAAAATGGCAAGAACATTTGACAGGCAATGAACCCTGTACCAGCGCCTCCTGGAGGAGGCGCTGCCTGTACGAACGCCTTTGGCTAAGAGTGGCCCCACTGGCGTACAAGTTACTCCCGCATTTCCTTCTCTCCCCACCTTTGTGGGTTTTCTGTTCATTCTTGCCGTTCTCCTAGTGTAGGTTAACCAACTACGCACTCTTTTAAGGCCATATTCAAAGACTGCCAATTTAGGCGATGGACATACAGAATACTTAGCCCCGATTCCTCGATCAGCCTGTAAGCGCACTGGCAGGCACCTTAGAGCGAAGCGAGCAACTCAAAATACTGCCCCTGATGACCCTCCCAGCCATCTCCCTTTCATTTCTGCCTTTATAGCTTTCAGTATCTCTCTATTCTGATCTGTCTGCCTGAAAACTAGATTTTGGGGCCATGAATTTGTGAGGAGCCTAAAAACAATAGCACTAATATAGTGCGAGCCGTCGAAAATAGCCCAAAATAGTGCACGAGCATCCATGCCGGTGTCTGGATACGTATTGCAGCTTGTACACGTACTTTCCGTTTGCGTCTCTTCCGAACAGAGTTATTTATATGTCCCCAGACACATTGCTCAAGTTACATCTCTCCTTTAAGCTTGTTCTCGAATAAGGAAGGCGATCAGCTGAATTATTGCTCTGTAAATTTCAGTGTACGTGCAGGGCTCTCTTGTTCGCAGTGAGTTAAATTTATTAGTATACTCGATTTCACGTTTACGATGACAAAAATACAAATGTATTCCTCAAAAAACACCGTCTTTGCGAATTAATGAACTCGGCACCATGAAAAAGAAGAGATACCCAGGACAAAGGTGACGTGAAATGTCCAGGGACCCGAAACCAAGTAAGCCCCTTATTGCCATCACATTAAATTTAAATCTGCCACATAAAGCCAGTGTAACACTAGTCGAAGCGGGAAAAGAAACTAGGGTATTTTTTTTATAACGATCTATAAAATTTAAAGTATAGAAGCAGTATTCCCGACAACAAAAGCGCAAATAGACTAGAGCGTTGCAAGTGTCTTCAAAACTTTGTTGTGACAGTTTGGACAGCTAATTAGCAGGTTCAGGTCGAGAGGCAATAAGTGGGCTCTGAGACTTAGCGAGACACGGGAGAAACACGAGATGGTGCAGACTAAGTCTTCGCTCAGAACTATCGGGGTCATTTTTTTCTTTGTTTTTTTAACCTTATCCGACTCTATTTTTAGTGAGTTTTCTCTGCTGAAATAACAATACAGAGCACCCCTCCTTTACACCGCAGCCAATCAGCAATAAATTTCGACAGGCTTCTTTAGTTTCGTTCTGAGCTCTTCCTCGAAACTTGCAAAAAGAACTGGTACCCATTCTTGATATACGCATGTTCATATGCTCTGTTCCTACGTACTATATGCAGGTTTGTTGGAGCCTGCTCAATGGGAAGAGTTTGCTCATTTTTGTTGCCAAAGTAAACATTCCTTTTTCTTTCCCCGAATCTTCACACCTAGGCATGGAAGTAAGCCTAGAATCCACGAGAAAAAGCCTTACTTAAGTTCTTCTTGCGTGAAATACAGTGTAACAACAGCATAATTTCCATTGTTTAAATAATTGCTGCTTCTTGTCATGTGGTGAAGTTATGTGATGAGCTCGATTTCCCTTTCTGCAACGTTTTGGAAACAGTACATCTAGGCACAGGTACAGAAGGCATGCAAGATTTTCAGACGCGCTCGTACGTATGGCGGCACAATGACATATGGAAGTGCTGGATCCGGCACGAGTAGAAAAATGACGTCACCATGGACCTTCGCGTTAAAGCGACATCCTTATGTGTCTTGCCCTGAGGTGCACTGTAAAAAAATTACAGCATATCCACGGAGTGAATGATGTTGAGTGGGCGAAGCTCGGGAGTTTCATCGTAGATCGCGCCGAGTTCCGGATTAATTTAGTTAACGCGCACGCTACGAATCCCCATGGTTCAACTATGCACAAGTGAATCTCCCACCGGCACTTCATTGAAAGTCAAGATCCAGTGCCTATATATATATATATATATATATATATATATATATATATATATATATATATATATATATATATATATATATATATATATATATATATATATATATAAGGGTTGCCGGTGAACGCTTCTCCAACGCGAGCAGTCGGTATTTCTCAATCAAGAAACTCGCTAGGAGTGCCTGCGCCAACGTTGTCTCTCGCGGGTGAGGGCGCGTTCTCCTTCTTTGCGAGCTGGTAGAGCGTTCATCTAAGAAAGAGCGTTTCCATAGCCAACGCGCGCCTTTCGCTCTCTCTCTCTCTCTCTCACAAGACAGCAGAGGCACGCGCCGGGAGGCACGCGCCGAGGGCGAGCGCGTGCCTCCCGGCACGCGGGTTACGCCTGACGCCTGACGCGGGACAAGGTTAGACTAAGAGGAGCTTCGCCCCAAAAAAGCGGTTCCAGCAAATTAAAAAAATTAACGTGATTGATAACTCCATTAATCTCGGCTGCGAAGAAGGTAGCGGACACCTACGCCGGGTAGGTTTCTCCGCTGCCTCCGCCACTGCCCTTTTCCCTCCTGGGATAAATAAAGTTTTTGTGTTCAAGTTTTTGCGAGCAACAGGCCTCGTTGACCGTCTCTGACACTGCCGTGTTTGTGTGTGTGCGCGATTAGATCTGTCTCTTTCTCCTTTTCTTTTTTCTTCCATCCCTTTATGTCTCTCCTTACCCCCTATCCATTTTAGGGTAGCGAACTGGATGTTTCCTTCCGGTTAATGACCCTGCCTTCTGCCCATCATCTCTTTCTCTCTCTTTTTCTCCTCCTCTTCCTCGGCTGCCATCCCAAAGACGCGGATTTGATCCCGGCCACGGCGGTCTCAATTTCGCTGTAGGCGAAAATGCCAGAGGCCCGTGTACCACGCGTTGTCAGTGCACGTTAAAGAACCGCAGGTGGTCAAAATTTCCGGAACCCACCACTACGGTTTTTCTCTCCGTTCTATCTCTTTCACCCCCTTTCCCTACCGCCACGGACGATTAGCCAGTCTCCCTACATGGGCTGTAGAAATTAGCGCTCTTTCCTTAACCGAACCACAAAAATCATCATAGTGTAGTATAGCGAAGGGGTGGGACGGCGTTAAGCCGTGGCTACCCATGCCACGTATGCCACCGTCTCTGGTTCGACGCAAACGCCTTTACGCTGAGCTCGGTACGAAAAATTGAGAAGCATTCGCTGGGCCTCGCAGTACTTTGCGATGCGTTTCCCGAAGCCTCGGACCACGACGAAATGCGCGTGTGCCGGAGACAATCCCGGTCCAGCCAAGTGCCCATCAGCTTCACTGCTTCGCTAGCCTTGCGCCACCAGTGGAAGCTTGACTAATTTTATGCCACTTATATCCTTCGTCCACTTGTTGTAGGTGCAGTTTCGTGAAATTTATGGGCACAGCTGTGGTCTCGGGTCATTTGCATTCGCCGTCTTCGCCTCTATAGAGAAGCTTTATTATGCTCCATGTCAGAAAGAACCGTTTTTGCCAAGCTGCAGCAGCCGATGGCTCAACACAAAGCGTCTGCACCTTTCTCGCTCATAACAAATTCGCGAAAATTGACACCAGTGATTTGTACAAGGTCGACTAAGGGGAACGGACATGATTCTAAAATGTACACTGCGGCAACGAATAGAGATTGGTTGTGCTCGTAAACATAGGATTCCTTTCTAACAACCCGAGACAGCCAAGTGCCCACCATCTTAGCTGCTTCACTAACAATGTGCCACTAGTGCAAGCTTTGTTTTTTTTTTTATTCGCGCAAAGTACAAGTAACTGAAGTCGGTCCGAGCACCGAGAATACAGGACTCCAATCCACGTACGGTGCCGACATTTTACTCTAAAGGCGAAATTCTTATTGGGCCTGAGCACTTACGTATGTTCTCTTTGTTTAGCGTCCAGATTCTCGTATGAGAATTAGAAGTCTCTTTATAACCTGTCGGATATCTCCCTTATAATTCCTGCTTGCCTGACATCAACTGGCGCTTATATCACTGCTCAAACTTCGCTTGGTTCCATCCACGAAATATAGCGTTTCCGAATACAGTTATCTCCTACGCGTGATTGTACATCGGAATTTGTCACCGCGTAAATGTGGTTGTTACCCATTTCTCAATTTTTATGTGCTATTGTTGACGTAGTTCCCTTATATATATTCCATTTTCATGTTCCTCTTCCTGCATATCGCATTTCTTTTACTTACTTATACTCCTGGCCTCGTCCAAATAAATAAATAAGTAAGTAAGTAAATAAATAAATAAATAAATAAATAAATAAATAAATAAATAAATAAATAAATAAATAAATGGAATCCCGTGCTGTTCTGGGGAGGGCAGATGCAATGCCGTCCAAGTCAAATTGGGAGGCGGTTTCCAACGAACTGAACTTGTATTTAAAGAAAGCTTTATAGTCGCAGGCGTCAGTTCCCTGTAAATGTTTTACGCAATCATAATTTCTGTTGGAATGATGCGGCGCCACCTACCAACCTCCTTGTCACGTAGTTCACATATGGTAAAGACCGTCGAAACTCATAAGACCCTTTTCATAAACTGCAAGCTAGCTTTCCTGCAATGCAGCTTGCCCTACTAATGGCGGCATTGGCAATCCGGCAAACAACGTGTGCAAGCGCAATTTGCTTGCGATAGGGCATGTAAATGTCGACACAGCCCTTCTGATACAAACGTCCCCAAAAACGGGCCGCAGCATGTGCAACTTGAACTTTCACAGCATTTAAATGAAGACAGCTGTCGCCATTAGTAGGGCAAGTTGCATTGCAGGGAAGCTAGCTTTACAGTTTATGAAAAGGGTCTCGAATCGTCAGTTACGACGCACGGATGGCGGATATAGTAGCTGGTAAAATGCTTGCGGAAGCTCACTACTACTATCCTTCGTCCACTTGTTGTAGGTGCAGTTTCATGAAATTTATGGGCACAGCTGTGGTCTCGGGTCATTTGCATTCGCTGTCTTCGCCTCTATAGAGAAGCTTTAATATGCTCCATGTCAGAAAGAACCGTTTTTGCCAAGCTGCAGCAGCCGATGGCTCAACACAAAGCGTCTGCACCTTTCTCGCTCATAACAAATTCGCGAAAATTGACACCAGTGATTTGTACAAGGTCGACTAAGGGGAACGGACATGATTCTAAAATGTAGTACACTGCGGCAACGAATAGAGATTGGTTGCGCTCGTAAACATAGGATTCCTTTCTAACAACCCGAGCCAGCCAAGTGCCCACCATCTTAGCTGCTTCACTAACAATGTGCCACTAGTGCAAGCTTTGTTTTTTTTTTTTATTCGCGCAACGTACAAGTAACTGAAGTCGGTCCAAGCACCGAGAATACAGGACTCCAATCCACGTACGGTGCCGACATTTTACTCTAAAGGCGAAATTCTTATTGGGCCTGAGCACTTACGTATGTTCTCTTTGTTTAGCGTCCAGATTCTCGTATGAGAATTAGAACTCTCTTTATGACCTTTGGGACACCTCCCTTTTAATTCCTGCTTTCCTGACATCAACTGGCGCTTATATGACTCCTCAAACTTCGGGCGGTTCCATCCACGTGATATAGCGCGTTTCCGAATACAGTTATCTCCCATGCGAAATTGTACATTGGAATTTGTCACCGCGTAAATGTGGTTGTTGCTCATTTCTAAATTTTTAGGTGCTATTGCTAACGTACAGTTTCCTTATATATATACCATTTTCATGTTCCTCTTCCTGAATATCGCATTTATTTTACTTACATGTACTCCTGGCCTCGTCCAAATAAATAAATAAATAAATAAATAAATAAATAAATAAATAAATAAATAATGGTATCCCGTGCTGTTCTGGGGAGGGCAGATGCAATGCAGTCCAAGTCAAATTGGGAGGCGGTTTCCAACGAACTGAACTTGTATTTAAAAAAAGCTTTATAGTCGCAGGCGTCAGTTCCCTGTAAATGTTTTACGCAATCATAATTTCTGTTGGAATGATGCGGCGCCACCTACCAAACCTCCTTGTCACGTAGTTCACATATGGTAAAGACCGTCGAAACTCATAAGACCCTTTTCATAAACTGCAAGCTAGCTTTCCTGCAATGCAGCTTGCCCTACTAATGGCGGCATTGGCAATCCGGCAAACAACGTGTGCAAGCGCAATTTGCTTGCGATAGGGCATGTAAAATGTCGACACAGCCCTTCTGATACAAACGTCCCCAAAAAACGGGCCGCAGCATGTGCAACTTGAACTTTCACAGCATTTAAATGAAGACAGCTGTCGCCATTAGTAGGGCAAGTTGCATTGCAGGGAAGCTAGCTTTACAGTTTATGAAAAGGGTCTCGAATCGTCAGTTACGACGCACGGATGGCGGATATAGTAGCTGGTAAAATGCTTGCGGAAGCTCACGAGTACTATCAAGGTATTTCCGTATAAGAAACAACAATTATTCTCTCCGTTTAGCTGTCGTAGCTGTGGCGATTATGCCGGTTTACTCTTGGGCTAAGGTCTAAGCCACGGCAAGGACCTATTCAGGCATCTCACCATACCGGTGTCCCGGTAGTAGAATGAGGTCAACGGCTGCTAATTTCGACAGTAGCTGTTCAGGTCACTGCTTTACAAAACCATTTTCTGTCACCCAAGATGCGTACAGAGATCAGCCTCTGCGTCTGGTTCAATCAGTGAAACGTGCGTTGGAGGATGAAAATGATTCGTCCAGCTTACAAAGCCCTGTACACCATGCGCAAACGTAGGATAATGCTCCTGGATATAAATACACCCGTGAAATGAGTGCAGTTATTCTTTGCCGGCTGCTATGTATTCATCAAATTTAATGGGCTTGAAACGACGATCTATGCGAGGACTCCATTACAAGAGCAGCCTAAAAGGTGGCTTTAGAATGGAGTGAGAAACCAGATATTGCGAGCGGAGAGAAACACAGTATAAATACATATGCAAATGTGCATAGTTCTATAGCTTTATTCGTTTCATTATAGCAACACGTGTCTCCTTTATCCATGTTTTCTTTTTTTTATGACGAAGTGTCTTTTGATTGCTGTGCCTCGGTTCATGGACTATTTGAAACGCAGATTTTCGAAACCTGGACGCCTATTCATCTCGGACGTCATCGCTGCATTGTATGCACCTCCCTGTTGTAAGCTTCTTCATAATCTCGGCGCATTTTGTTCTCTCGTTTTGTTTGAACTTACACAACGAGTCTTCAACCACTTACGAATCATTCACGTTTAGCGTAGCTAACGTTCTTCTACATGGCCGTGTTCGAACCTTTGATTGCTTCCACTAAGCTTCCAACTTTGGTTGTTGTGATCTGCATTACCTAAAACGAGTAACCTTAGCCATCGGGTTGAGATTACGATCATATTGTCCTTCATCTTGCTGAAAAAAAAAATATGAAAAATTTTCAACGGCTGCCGTATTTGACGGCAGCACATAGTTATTATTGAGAAATTTTTCCAGACTTAGCAACGACGTGCGGACTGCCGCTACCTTACATGGAGAAATGGAGGGCCGCGTCAGGGCAGTCGCCGGTGCTTTCCCCGAAACCAAATTGACCCACTGCAGCTGTGCATAAGCTGATATGACGCTTATCGCGGATGCAAGCGACCTTTAAGGATTAAGTATATACACCGTGCGTTTGCAAAATTCTTGCAACAACTTAAAAACCTCTGTAAGAAGGCGCTGCACGATTTAGACAAGGGACGAAAAGCACACACCGCACACGAGCCCGGTTTCTGCTGTGTGTTCTTCAAGAATGGACTTGCAGGCTAGTTCGTTGAGCATCGTTGGATAAGAAACAGCGCAAGCATAAGGTTTTTCTTCCGTGGTGTACTTCACGTTTTTTTTTTTTTTCGTCGTCCTCCTGTTCTCCCCGTTCCACGGTGCCTCATTCGTACCTCTTTCAGTCGCACAGCGCCTTCTTACTGCTATAGAACAAACTCGCACAATTCAAAAACTCAACATGTAAACTACTTTCCCATTATAGTCTGGTATCCCTGCAGGAATAAAAATAAACTAGAGCCAGTCCCAGGGTTGATAAATCTGAGTAAACAGTGAAGCTGGGAATTTGTGTTTCCTTTCTGTTTCTTCTGGCCGCATTTTCTATGAAGGTCAAAATGCCAGAGGCCCGTGTACTGTGCGTTGTCAGTGCACGTTAAAGAACCCCAGGTGGTCTAAATATCCGGAGCCCTCCACTACGGCCTTTCCCTCCTCTCTATCTCTTTCACTCCCTTCCCCCCACCCCCACAGACGCTTAGCCGTGCTCCCTACATGGGCTGCAGAAATTAGCGTCCTTTCCTAACCGAACCACAATCATCATCATCATCATCATCATCATCATCATCATCGCATGGTGTTTCGCTTTGTTTATGGTGTATGATTTCACAATTGTGTTGCCTAATCAGTGACGCAGTGTCAAAAGCACGTTTCAGGGACCCTTTAAACCTTAGAAGCTTTATTATGCTAACCGTTACTAGAGGTTCTGCTGGTTTCGCCAAGTTCCATTAAACGGATATTTTAGAGGCAATTCAGGAACTTAGAACGCATTCACAAAAACATGTCACGCTTGCAAACAACAGTTATGAATGAGAAGCAACGCCAACAGAGTCTCAGGCGTTTTATTCAAAGAGCGTCATCGAAACCCATTTCGCTGCTGCGTTATAAAATGCTCAGCGTGACTCGAACCGAAAACGCGTAATTATATTTGCGCACAATTGCATACATCTGTACAGTGTACAGTTGTCTCTTCGCTATAACGCTTGTCTAATCAAGGAACAAGAAAGGTAGTTCGTCAGACTGAACTTAGCGTTCCATCTGACGCCCAATAGTCTGATACATTGCATAGGATGAATACAAACACACAAGATCTAGTGCTGTCTGAAGGGTAACACACAAGATCTAGGGCTGTCTGAAGGGTGACATTAAGTATCAGACTTGCATTCAACGCGTTTACTGAAGAATGCTTTCGAAGCTGTGTTTGCGAACTGGGACCAGACTTCCTTCCAGCCTCCTTCCAGACTTCCTTCCGACCAGACTTCCTTCCCTAAAACAAGACGTAGTGACGGTTTCTAGTATGAGCTTCAATAGCGATTTAGACAAGGCCTTAAATTTGCCGTACCTATAGAGCCCTTGAGACGCGTTCGTCCTTCCTTTGCGCTGCTAGACACGACAGCACTCCTTTTGAAATCACAACCGTATTACCTTAATGCTTTCCCCTAACATTCGCGAGCGTCGTTTCGGGTAATTTATTGCAGCATTACTCTGTGTTTGTTTCTTTAGCATCACATAAGTAGGGGTCTCTAACGTGCCTCGTTGGGATAAACTTTTTATTCGAATCGCTATTGGGCAAGGCTAGTCGAATTGCTCCTGTAACCCGGCGCAGACGGGTATAAGAGTGTGGCGCCCATGCACATTCGTCGACAAGGGAATTTGCTAATGGCAGTCGTCGTCCTTTAAGTGCTGCACACAACTCCGTCTGGGTACACACGAGTTTTCCGCGCAACTGTCGTCGCTTTCGCCAGCCGTAGCATCCTCGAAGAGGTATGCGTCGTCGCCTTCCCGAGAAAGGCTAAATAACGCGCCTTCTTTCGCAACGTCCAGAAGCCGTCAGCAATGCGATTTATATGCTGCATTATCCATTGCGACCTAATGTAATTGGTAACAAAAATGAATTCAGGTCATTAGGAATTCGTTAGGCCATTATTCTAACACTAACCCTGCAGACGTCCCTGCAACAGCCGGTCTTCTTGAGGTGTATGCCTCAACCTCGGCATGCACAGTTCAAACTTAACTCAATGAGCATAATGGTGGCTCGAAGACATTTTCGCCTGTGCGGTAAAAAATGTCAAATGTTTGTAGGCGCGCAGGCTTGCACGAATGCAGTGTCTGAGGAAACCATCCTGCAGCGACATAAGATCACTGTGCGCGTTTGCTTGCAGTCAGAAAATTATTAAAGGGGGTTCTGTTCAATTTGGCTGTGGTGTAAGTGTTAGGCCTTCAGTGCTGCGCACTTAGAAGATATGAAGCACTGTCATGCGAACGTTTTGATTTGGTTCGTCTTCTTTTATTTACGCAGCAAGGTTTACGGCATATCTTAACTGCGTTTCACGTACACTCTTTCCGAGCAACATCACAACTGTTTAAGTGCGGAGCACTTTAGGACCTCGGGACCTCGAATTGTGAGCGTTTACACATATCGTGCATACGGCAAAAAAAAAAAAAAAGCAGCAGTCGAGAAAGGGGCCAAAATAGGCCAATAACTGACCAAAACCAGTTAAAATGCATCACCATTAGGTATGCCTAAAATAAACCAGACTAGCATAACAAAATAAAAGGTACACATTGAAAAATGCAAAGCTAAAAGGTACACAGGTAAAAGATACACAGGCAAAGGCAAACAGGTAAAAGGTCTCGGTGAAGAAGGTGTTCGAGAGCGGTGAAACAGCTTTTTCACCGAGACAAGTAGTATCGATCAATCGCCTGCTACATAACGACCAGAAACTAAACAAAGGGATCGCACACTTATAAAATGATTAGACTGTGCGACACGCACATAGAATCACTGGGCCGTCGCGAACGCGGCAGAAATGTTGATAGTATTACACTCCGTAGTAATGCGCTGTCATCGGTGAGCGCGGAAATTATCCTAATCTCTGCCGGCACCGATCGCTGAACCGTTATCCTCGGTAATGAACGCTCGTTCCAATGCATGCGCCGGTAACACCGAACAACCGCACTGCTAATGGGACCGCCCAACCGCGAAGCGGGTCTCGCGAGATAACAGGTAAGTGGTATAATGCATAAGGAAGAGGCACGGAGGCAAGGAACTAGATATAAAACAATCCCAGAGGACAAGCCCTTTCGAAAGCGTTTGATAAACAAATATATGATAGTGCGAAGAAAATGGTATTATCCGATTCCAACGGGCAAACGCCTTAATTTCTCTCGCTTTCCTTCGCTTTCCCTCCCTAGTTTCTAGACAGGTTTCAGCCTGCTCTCATCTGTTTTCTCGTGGGTGGCGGTAAGCGCTTTACCTGGATGATTGTATTACCGGAGTGAGCGATATATCGTCTTTCGGTACTATACTGTTGCTTGACGGCGATTGAATATTTGAGATAAACTGCTACTTTCTGTCGATGCAAGCATTTCTTCGATACCAAACATGCCACTCATCTTTCGTTCATGACGCCATAAGGGAGAGTTCCAGCACCTTGTTAGGCACCGGTCACCAAAGAAGCTATGGAAACTGTTCGATTCCCATTCACATGCGTTTTCACATCTGCTCATCTGCATATGCTCAGGGCGCTCGCGTTTTGTTTTACAGTAACGCAGCGGTTCATGTATTTCTTTTTTTCGTCACACGTTACCCGTAGCGTCTCAACTGCAATACGGTTTTGGCAGCACAAGGGGGGCACATGCAGTAAAAATAAACCTAAGAATAAGCCGTAGCCGTAGCTACCAGCTAACAAAGCCTGAAGGGGAATATATATATATATATATATATATATATATATATATATATATATATATATATATATATATATATATATATATATATATATATATATATATATATATATATATATATATATATATATACCTTCGTGTTTGGCTAAAATATTCGTATCTTGTTTCCAACCTGGCACTTCTCCCATGCTTCACCTCAGCGCTCATACCATTCTTTAGCGGGTGCAGTGGTGAAGATTATTGTTTTACTTTTTTCCTAAAGGAACAAAAGTACCTTAAAAAGGTAAGATGAATTCGATATGCAAAAATTCATGCTGAACTTCGTTTGAAAGGGAGTCATGTTTCATCATGCATTAAGTAGAATATGCTATAATGACAGCTTCACATAGCAAAAGGACTTGGCTTCGATGACATAACATTATCGTTGAAAAAGATGAGGGCGGTGGTTATAGAACTGCAGTTTTGTAGTAGGTTCGCTCACCTCCTCCCGTGCTTGCGCCATGGATCTTTGACGTCCACGTGTTATAGCGGTCGTATTTCAGAACTTGTGATGCATTTCCAGCGCCAAGAAAAGAAACGGGAGGAAGATAGACAAGAGGACAGCAGCGTTCGAACGTCCCAGCGCTTACCGCCTATCCGCTTTCCTGTCATCTATCTTCCTCCCGTTTCTACCTACAAGTCTACCTACATTTCATCTAGCCCAGTCAACCGTCTTGCGTATTTCAGAAGCTAATGTGACATTTTTTGTTGAAAAATAGTAATACACCGCTACACGACGCGAAAATGGATTGTATAACGACGTCGAGGCATCATTTGAAAGAACACAGAGCTGCGTGCTTTGTAGCTTTGAACCCATTACGGAGGCACTGGTAATTATGGCGTAGTGGGTACTTCCCTACTTGGCAAAATGACAAGTTATGGCGCTGGAGATACCTACCACTTCTACTTGCACTAGTTTCCTCAAGTGTTTAAAGTGGCCTCTAAGAAAGTAGCTCCTCCTGCTTACGCTGTCATTGTCCTGCAGTTCCGCGCAGGCCTGGCTCTAGCACAGCATATCCCCCTTAAACGCGAGATCCCAGCGTACGAATACAGTGTTTCTCACGCCTTTACATGATGATCGACTGGGTGATTTACGCGAAGATTCACGGTTTACCGATGATTCCCTCCGGAGCTTCGCCCACTCATCATCATTCACCCCGTGGATATGCTGTGATTTTTTTGTAGGCAAAAGTTATTTCTCAGCCGTATTTATTTCTTCCCGTAATCTATATCTGGTACGGTTCGGCCCTTTGAGATATCACAATTAAAATGACAGAAAGTATTTGCTCAGCTGACTGCGATAAATTAAAGCATTCATTGCTGATCATAACGATTCGTTACATGAAGAATAATACCTTCCCGCTCAAAACATTAGCGTAGATCAAAACACAATCACGTACGTTTATGGGATATATGTATTAACGCATAGCCTAGAACGAGCCCAAAATGTGTTTTAAGCCGTCCCGAAATGTTTGACGTTCGCTCTATTCAGACGGTTATAGACGCCCAACGATGCTCCACACAAACAGCGGTACATTTTGAGACCATATTTAACTGTTGTGATGCGGCTCGAGCTATGTCATTTCGCCACGCGTAGATTTGATTTCATCCATCGCAGTGCACGTTATCAAGATAACGAGAAATTTAACTATTGCATACCCGTATATTTATTTTACATATTTCAAACTAAGTACACCTGCCAAAATGCCACTTCTGTTAAAAGTAACGTATACATCCTTCAACCTAAAAAAAAAGGAGCTAGGTAAGTGCTGTCAGAGGAACATTTTTTTAGTCTTTTCGAACAGTACACTGAAAAAGTCATCGTGTCGCCAGTTTAATCCTATTTTCTTCTCACTGTCCCTCTTAGGTAGCGCTGATGGGAATCTTGCGGTATCGGCAACTGAAATTTGGCGTACTGTCAAAGTGTCGCGGCTTTTCGTAATATTTAATCTTATTTTTATGCCTTTTGTAATAATCTGAGAAGGCCCATTCCGGTTGTGTAGTGGCAATGGCGCTCGCTATCCGAAGGCCGCTTGATCAAATTCCCGGCCGCGGCGGCTGCACTTCGGTGGAAGCCCACGACCGACGACTCAGAAGGCAATGAAGCGCTTCTGGGCTTTCTGAAAACATCCTGTCCTGTAGGTTTTCCGTTCACTCTCTCTCCTTTTCTTCCCCTTCTCGCATCCTCCAGTGTAGGGTAGCAGCCAACCGGTCTCCTGGGTGGTTAACATCCCTACCTTCCCTTACTTATTTATCTCTCCCTCTCTCTGGATGGAGGAGAAATACCGAGGCCTGTGTACTGTGCGATGTCAGTGCACGTTAAAGAACTCCAGGTGGTCGAAATTCCCGGATCCCTTCACTACGGCGTCTCTCGTAATCAAGTCGTGGTTTTGGTCACCAAACCTCCAGAAATTAATCGGTAATCTGAGAACCAGAGTTTTTTACCCCGGAATAAGCTTCTGATTCTCTTCAGGTGGATAAACTGATTATAAAAGAAAACGAATACATTTACGCCTCCAAAAAATAATAAACGAAAGGAAAAGTGACTATGGAGCTAATGAAATCTGCTATGGCCCCGCTCCCGCGCACGCGAGCTGCGCAGAAATTTAGCTTCTTCTCATAGCGGATTTTTACTTTTCTAAAAGGCGCGCCACTGCAGACTTCCAACTCATTTTGTGAAATCAGTTAGAGGCACTCTATATTCAGACTCTTCATCTTGTTTCCTTTTCTTTTTTTCAACAGAGTAAATGTCTTGCAACACAACAGTGCCGACAACAAGAAAGAACGAGTGGTCTATACGGCTCTCTCATACATGCTGTACTATATAGCTCGGGTCAAAAACCTTTGCGTTGCATGGGTATTTAATAGTCATAATACGATTCATTAAATACGGGGCTTATCCTTTCGTTAAAACAATTAATGTGGCTGAATTCGGGATTTAATTTGCGACCTGATTTCAGTAAGGGAGTAATAATAATAAAATTGCCACCGTAACATAAACTAGTATAACATTCTTTTCAAAGCCGGAAGGACGCTTGCAGGACTAGGCACAGAACACGAGTAGATGATCACTGACAGTGTGCACGACCACGTTTGTGTGTTGCCTTATACAAAGGAAGGTAGTAAAGATAAACAGCTGATTTAGACTCGACTTAAACACACTAAAGAAAACATTACATAAGAAATAATGATACATAATAATTATTATGTAATGAAGAAGACTATTCTATAAGCAGAGTACAGTAATAATAACAATAATAGTAGCCGAAAGATACCAGGCACTGTGGAAATAGATATTACGCGAAGCAGTCAGCGAGGAAGTTGCCTGCGCCAATTACTTGACATTCAGTTAAGCGCTACGATTAGCGTGGACGTCTTGGCGCGATTTCGTAGGTTTTCAGGTAACGTGGCCTTACCAAGCTCATCGAGCAGTAGTGGACAGTGGTGCGCTATGATGCTTGTGCACGTAAGTGCGCATCCGTTTCTTTTGTCGAAGAGCAATGCAGGCTGCGGCGCGCTTATGCGCATGAGTCGTCCGTTGGAGACATTCCTAAGAGGTCGAGCAAAACTGGACAATAGCCTCCTGAGTGGTAGTAATACATACGAATTGCTTACCACGTTGCTATAACAACGGTTAACAACCACGTGGAAACAGCCGACTGCGGACGAACGGTAGTGCGGTTGCTTGTCACCGCGGGGATCCGAGTTCGAGTCCTACGCCCTACTGGTGGTATCTCTTTTCGCTTAATCCACGCAAAGTGGGCTGCAATCATATTCTCGAGGTCCATTTTTGTTGGTCTTCGATTGACACAGACTGCAATGTTAACAATCTCCCTTGGCGCATGCCCGCAATTTTCGGGATGCTATGAGCCACACGTGACCATGTCATCGTTAATCGGAACGTGTGTGACACCTGTATTACATTAGTGATGTCAAGATCAATCACTCATGTTCGTCATGCGGTCATACCCTACCATGCCAACTGCGGTCTATTCCAAGTGAACGAGAATACCGAGAGTGCACCAAGACGCACGCGGCTATACAGATCAACAGATACGGTCAAAGTTGCTGAAGTTCGCTAAAAAATGCTTCGTATTTAATAATTTCTGGGGCCTTGACTTGCCAAAATCATGACGTCGTAATGAGGCACGTCGTAGTGGAGGGCTCCGCAGATTTATACCGCCCTGGGTTAACGCGAACTTGAAAGGCACAGCACACGGACCTCTGGAATTTTCGCCATTATCGAAAATGCTCCCGCCGCGGCAGCGGGCGAGCCTGCGTCCTCGGGGCCACCAGCCGAGCACCATAAGCAATGTACCACCATGACGGATAGAGAGAGGGAACTCAGAAATGAATAAATGGCAGAGGGTTAACAAAACGAAAGCCCCCCAGCTTTCTACCGCACATTGCGTAGGTGCTACAATACGCGTACGTATTATAATAATTATACTCAGCCTACGAAATATTGATCACAGCTAAGTAAACCCGGTGTTGTGCATAAGTATGAATTGTAGCAGAATGGCACACAGAAGCTACGTGCATCTTACTACACACTGGCAAGCATCTATCAAAAAAGAAAGAAGTAATCAGAGGAGGGGCACCTATGAGGCCCAATAAAAAAAAGACAATACCATGCACGCAACACATAAGAGTGGCGTGACGTGCGTTTGGAGCGCTGTCTGTCCTTTTACCAATAAAAATCGGCTACCCTGAGACCAATCCCACAGGTGACGTACGCTCGGGGATTCGGCCAGGCCATAGCCTAGTACGGTCGAAGCTGACGCCTTGTACCACCCGCCTTTTCTCCAGCTTTAATGAAGTGCTCACCCCATTGTCCCACCTTGTTTACGTTCCTTCGCCGTAAACACGCTAGTCCGAAGTGCTTCTGCATTTCATATTATTATTTGGGTACTGACTGATGTGGCGTTCCCATGTGTTTTGCCTATACTGGGCGTCGAGACGTCACTTACCTGAGCGCAGCTACTGTGTCGTTTGCGTGATCCTTTTCTATCTTTACGCTTGGCTGTTTCCTAGGGGCGGCGTAGATTAGAAGAGAGACACAGAAGGCCTTCAGGGATCCCTCTTCGATTCCTGTTTCAAAAAGGCAAAATGTGAATGCACGATTTGTAAACTGCTTGCTCGTTCATCTACTGTTAAAACTCTTGCTCGCTTGCGCTTGAAATTTGCACACGGTAGCATTTCTAAAGAGCTGCCTATTAACACGCGTATTGCTAAGGGCATGTTAAGGTAAGGAAATGCCTCGTATACTTAATTTCTATCCATGTGGAGCACAACTAACTAACTAACTAACTAACTAACTAACTAACTAACTAACTAACTAACTAACTAACTAACTAACTAACTAACTAACTAACTAACTAACAAAATAAATAAATAAAAATGAAAATGAAAAGAAAGAAAACGCGGCAGTGAACAACCTATCTAGGAACTTCACTTTTGAGTGCAAAGTCTACGCTAGTCATATTCAGTTCGGGTATGGCGTCGTGTTCATCACAGTGCTGAGGATCTCAAGTTAGCGGCAAAAACAGTGAGTTTGCTCGTAATTTCAACTTCCTTCCACTCAGAGCTCACAGTGTACCAAGTAATCGACGAGCGACATCACTTAAGGAGGTTAATGACTCGCGAATTGCCTACCCCAAGATGTTTTTCAACTTCATTACGTATTCACGAAGTTACAGCGTCACGTTTGTGGAGAATTCTACAGTGCCAGAGCGCTCACTTTTTTTTAGTGCCGACGACCGCGTTGAAAGCTACACAAAGGGAAGTTGTGACAAAAGGGCAAGCTACGACGCGAGCGAGTGTCATGACCTTAACATTTTCTCTTGTCTCTCTCTCTCTCTCTCTCTCTCTCGCATTTCTTTTCTTAACAAATTCGCCCTTTCGCAGCGACGACAAGCTTGTAGCATCACACCACGTAGCACCGCACCACGGCATCCGCGGCAAGTGCACGCAAGAATGGTAGCTTGTCAAATTATTTCGCAGTTCGTGCCCGTCTAACGACAGGTTTTGTCGACAGACCACATATATCTTGAGACCAAATTGCGGATTCCCCGATGGATGCAGCGCAATAATAGTCGAATGACATGTTGACAGGGGACAAATGTTGGCGGCCCCTTTAAGGGCCGCCAACAACAGAAAAATTATACACTTCTAAAATTATATACTTCTTCTTCTTCTGAATTTGAAGTTGTGTATGAACTACTAAACAATATAAATTAAATTTTCGATGATCATTGGAAAGATTAAAAAAAATCAATTTAGATACGCTAGTCTCGTGTAAATAATTGACCGGCTGAATAGCCGTGTCACTGTCAAGCTTATTTCTCTTTTCTTTTTGAAGATGTAACCACTACACAGTATTGTTTGTATGCACTTATTCTATTAGGCATACATTTTAAATAAGTTATTCTGCGTTAACTTAATTTTTTCATATAATTTTGAGTTGATGTCTGAGGGTCCCTTTGCCCCCATTCGAGTATGAAACATCCGCCTGCATCCTGTAGGCAAATAATTCTTATCATTAATTTATTCTGGTCTGATGCTGGATAAATTTATGCAGTTTGCGCGAACGTATACAGAAGCTCGTGCAGAAAACACCATCGTATTTTTCTGACAGAGAAATTACGAGCCTTTTATCTTGCCTAGTACTAGCAGTTAGCTTTCGTCAGTCCACATTTTTTATACATTATTTACAAAATAGGGCTAGGCTTACCCTTGCGCATATGATTATCGAAATTTCTTGCCTCGTATACCATTTCTTAAAACCAGGGGTTTTAGTTCTGAGTTTTAAAACTCAAGCGGCCTCCTTTGCAACCTTCAAAAAATTCCGTAACGATTGTCGTTAAACGCAATGACCATGTGCACATGTATACGCTTATAATTGGCATCTCTGGATAGAATAATTGACAAAGTTCTTAAATTGCCCGCCACGGTGGTCTAGTGGCTAAGGTACTCGGCTGGTGATCTGAGGGTCGCGGTATCGAATCCCGGCCGCGGCGGCTGCATTTCAATGGTGGCGAAAATGGAGGCCCTTGTACTGTGCTTTGTCAGTGCACGTTAAAGGACCCCAGGTGGTCCAAATTTCCGGAGCCCTCCTCTACGGCGTCTCTCATAATCCGATCGTGGTTTTGGGACGTAAAACCATATTAATAAATCAAAGTTCTTAAATTGCTCGGCAACGCACGAAGCGCCACGAATTTGAGCTCACTTTCTTCGTTGACACAAGGAGGCTTTCTTCAATTAGCTTACGGATTCTTTCAGAGGCACGAGATAAGGTGTAGCGCTGATACCCCTTATCTTCCCGACTGCGTCCTCGCATAAAATGGCCACTGACAGGCTTCCTCCACAAATACACAAAAAAGAAACAACCATTAATCTTATTCAATGTGACTTACGTTGATCGAAGGAGTTCGTTTCATGCTAAGTGAAATTAATGACCATTCCCACGTCGTTCTATTCATTTTTGGATACTCATCAATGTAATGGATTGCGGTCTGGGCCATTTGAGGTTGGCTTCGCAGAATGCCCAAACAGCACTATTTATTACGCAGCCTATTTTCGCAACGTAGAAGTATCGCGTTCTACCTGCTTACTATAGACAGTGTGTTATGGCATTTTGCAATTTCCGCTAATATAAAGCTAAAGAAAAAGAAGCAAGCAATAAATCTGGGCTGTTGACTGTTCTTCATCATTTCTGCTGCATCCTCTCTTTAACTGCTGTATTTTATGGCTCACTAGTTGTGTTCGAACGGTTATGCGTCAATTGCTCCTCGATCGCAGAAGACAAAGATCCTTAAGGATTTTGCAGAACGTTATAGCACTAGTCGAACACGCATCATTTGTGTTCAGACATTTCTGTGGGAATATACTGCGTATGCCACTACACATCTTCATGGCAGCGCCGCTGGAAGTGCAGCGCGTTCCAAGAAAACACAGAGAGATGAGCGCGGCTTAGCGCGTGTCTTATGCTGGCCTTGCGTATCTTGCAAGAGGATGCGTCTCTATACGCTGTCAGAATGCTAAGAGCATTAGTGCCGATAATCATTTTAATGTTGTTGCTGCCGGATGTTTTACTACGCTTTTTACAGAATAGAGCGTTTGGGATGATTTTTGCCACCAAGGGTCTTCCCCGCGCTCCCCGTAACATCGTTACGTGAATTACTTCGTTTCCTTGACGCTCAAACTGCCATACATAAACAACAGCAACTGCCCTTAGTTCCGGCTTTGGAGAAGCAGCAGAGCTGCATATTTACATTCCTGAAGCGGAAATTCATTATCGAGATAAGTGTTCGAGAACAAAGTCTACGGCGCAGTCTGCGCTGGAAATAACGTCAAGGGAAGTTATGGTCGTTTGTTAAACCTGCGACAATTGGCATATACTGGTGCATTGGCTGTAGAGATGATTTAGGTTGTTACTTTGCTCCAGCGCGTCAGGGTTAAACAGGAATTCGGCGGCGTAGGCGTAGGTAGGCTGCGACTCTGCCTTAAGCACCAGATGCTGTTTCGGGTGGTACTTGTGTCAGGGTAATTAAACAATTAAGTCGCTATAACAGGCCTTCAGTCGTATTTTTCTTCAAAACCAAGTGGTGTGACTACTGAGTAGCAAATATTTACAATGGACGCGTAACAGCTACCCAGATTTCAGTAGGCATCTAATGCGGTTCTCGCTCGTGAGTGAACAGAACTTTCCTAGAGCCACTAACAAATCTGTAGCAGCGTACGTAAGCTGATCGTAATAACGGAGCAGTGCCTTCACTTCAGCTGCCCTACATGTACGCAGACGGTGGTGGCTATTACACTTACTCGTGGTCGCTGATGCCGACTAGGGATGGCCAAATAATTATTAGCACTGATTATTATTTCTAAATAATGGGTTCGTGTTCTCTTAACATTGCCTGGTGTTTCCTGATATCGAACGTTTTCTAAAACAGCAGTAACGTCTCTGGTCAATCTCAGTATACAGTGATCAAGTTTTACACGTAATGATTGTCTACGCCCTTTTTGTAATGACTACATAGCTGTTTAGGCTACGGAGTCAGTGCGATCGGAAATACGCTGATGGAAAGATTGAAGATGTTTCGACTATACAAACAGCACCAGCGGCTACGCCTCTGGTAAGCAATATTTTGCTCCTGCAATATTGATTCAAGGCATGCCTCGGCTTCCTTCTTTTAAAACAAAATAGTTCGAGGTCTCGATGCCTGTTTACGTTTTATTTTCCGTTTATTCTTAAAGCCCCTGACATTTCGGAGGCTCAAGCACGTCGACTCCGTGGTCACCTATTAAGGGGATTGATCCCTCAAAAGATCTCGGCATTAAAAGTCATCAAGTATGTCTAGAAAGCGCGGACAGGGTCCGTTGCTCGACCGTTGTGAAATTTCCAGCATGAAGCCACTTTCCCATCTCTTCGAGGCAGCCGGGCTTCGAGCCATACAGAAAGGCGCGTCCACGAATGCTCTACGCTGAAGGCTCTACTTGGAAAAAAATCACAGCATTTGGCACCTGGATCCCGTTGATCACTCCGCGTGCGGAACGCGTGCAATCTCTGCACTGAAAACACCGCGTCGAGCGAAACAAAAAATGAACAAATTAACGCCAGTTTCACAAAGTGAAACCTTTCGGAGAGCAGATCTGTGGCCTAGCCAACTAAGGGAACACGCGCCCTCCAGTACTCGGCGTCCTAACCAAAGGAACACTTGCGTTATCAGAAGCAGCACCAAACAAACATTAATGAGACACTTCCTAAGCGAGGGTGTGTATAGCGTTGTGGCCGACACTTGGCTTCGGAAAATGAGGGGGGGAGGGGGGGGGCTAGTTGGTGCACCGGTAACAACTTTTTATTTATTTATTTATTTATTTATTTATTTATTTATTTATTTCCCCACCACGGTGGTCTAGTGGCTACGGTACTCGGCTACTAATCCGAGGGTCGCGGAATCGAATCCCGGCCGTGGCTGTAGCATTTCGATGGAGGCGAAATGTTGAGGCCCGTGTGCTGTGCGATGTCAGTGCACGTTAAAGAACCTCGGGTGGTCAATATTTCCGGAGCCTTCCACTACGGTCTCTCTCATAATGATAGCGTGGTTTTGGAACGCTGAACCCGATAAGTCAATAGAAATCCCTTTTTACTTTCTAATCTTTCTTTCTTTCTTTCTTTCTTTCTTTCTTTCTTTCTTTCTTTCTTTCTTTCTTTCTTTCTTTCTTTCTTTCTTTCTTCGGCAGGAAATCTGAGGAGTTCATTTGGCATGCGAAGTGAATCAATCCGCCACTATAGACTTGGAACGCGCGCTTACACCTGTATTGTGAAAGAGAGATTTGGTTACCCGCCCCCTAGGCGAATGAGCCGATGGACATCCGGATGATTACACCACCACTACCACCACGCCTACTGTTATTACTTACAATAACAGCCCAGACAGCGACACAGGGTCTATCCACCAAGACAGCTTTGCTGTAAAAAGCAAAAAGTTGGGGAACAAAGAGAACGTGGAGTTGATAAGATCCACACGATGAGCACTCTATGCTATGGCAAATTGGGGAATGTACCAAGAGACTCGCGGTTTTCTGAGGCTAATAGATGCAAACGCTGACAGTGACTCCCCTACAGCTCTTACCTCCTGGCTGCGTAACAAGAATAGAGTTCCATTTCCTTCAACCCCTTCAGCAGCAGTTTGTTTGAAAAAAAGAAGTTATTCAGATAATCCACTCAATAAACGGCGTATTAAGGCTTCTACATAGTTCGTGAGAAAAATTTGTGATACGCTTGACTAAGGCATTTTAACGCGGGTCTTCCTCACTAGACAACTTGGTGAACAAGTTTAGAGAGACTTGTTCAGAAGTTAATAAGCGCCCTTATAACGCGATTTTGCTTATAGCACTTCTCTATGGGGGCCGCTGCTGGTAGCGCTAACCAGATGGCGGCTGCGTGCAAACGCCTAAATCCATTAGCATGATAAGAACACTGTTGTAAAGAAATAGCTTCGCTACCGCTTAGAGGCATCCCGATATGGAACGAACAATGGCCTCCATGGTGCATTTGACTTTCTTTCTTGACCGGTGGCCTCAAAGAGCAGCAGCGAGCTCTTTGTGCAGCAGCTGCTACCATATCCCTTTTCCTCTTTCTGAAGTTGGTGGCCCACGTTTCCTCGGCTTTTCAAAGGCGCATATTATGCGATATTCTTTTTCACTTTTACGCAATTTGTTTGTCTACAGCATTGCCTAGGGTCCTTGGGCGGGCTTACTCTCGTGGGAGAACTTCGACAATTGATTCAAGCGCCTTTGTTGCACGAGCGTATCTCGAAGCGGGAAGCACCATCTGTGATCGGCAAGCTGACGCAACTTCCATTCACTGATGAGCAGTCTCTGGTTTTCAAATATGGTCGCAGAAAGTTGCACTCTATTCAAGCCATTATTGATCCCCGAGCTCCGGGGATACAGCATAATTGAAGGCAGTGCTGCTCGGGCAAGGTTGCAGGTTCGTGCTCGTGCTGATCTTTGGGTTTTGTACAAGTTTGTACGTTGTGCGGGTAAGAGTAATGAGCTAAATCTACGATATGGGGGAAATTATTTAAAAGGATAAATGGGCTGCATTCGACAGATGGTGTGCGGAGCAGCACGAGAACTCGTGAAACCGGATAAATATCTTTCCCCAGCGGAGTTACACTGCTACTTACACTACTTCAGAATGTTGTTTTCTTATTTCATATCGTTTTTTTTTTCCTTTTTGCTTTGCATTTATCTATTGTATATACGATGTACGAAGGTACGACTGCTTAAGCATGTACAAAATGTTCCTGTGACAAATATTTGTGGATAATTTTCTTGGATGCTTATATTATTTGTTACCTTGAAATGTAGTATATAGATTAATGGTACTATTTAAATTCACCTAGTGTGTCGCTGAACCTTATACTCGACATATATATCGAAAGGGTGGTCACTTTCATATGGATGAGAAGAAAGTATACGGATGCAATCTTGGCCATGATCGGGCAAGGAACATTTAGTGCAGGAGTCAAATTGTTCTCATGTAGGAGCACCATGTATTCACCTTACGCTGTGGTTGTTCCTTTTCTTTCATACGCGATATTTTAAATAAGACACGTAAATGTGCAGATGGGCTACGCCCAAGATTATTAGCTCTAATATTCGAGTACGTTAAGCTGTCTTTGCAATAATGAAGGCGCTAAGGAGCGGCTTTTTATTATTTGGATGTTAAAACATCTGAAACAAATAAAAAGAAGGCGTTTTCACAGGACGAAAAGGGATAGTCGACCAGAGGAATTCTTTCTCTGGCGTACTTCGTTATTAATGAAAAAAAAAATTGGCCGCGTATCTGCGTGCTTCGCTGCAAATGTCGTCGAAAGACGATAGTCTTCTGCCGGCCGTACTACGCTGCGTGAAATATGGACGCCATCTGGCAGCGCTGCCGGGAAGCATGAGCTTGTGCAGAATGCCTGAGAAACTGCCAGGTGGCAGCACCAAATCGTCGGCAGAGGCCTTTTTCGTGCATAGCGTCGCATTTTTAGCGCAGCATAAGAAAGACTAAGGTCTTTAGAATTACGTATCTATGTATTTTCTAGTAAAGGAATACACCACCTAAAGTTACGTATTGATTTTGCGCCTTAGATACGCGTAATATTTGCTTTTTGATCGACAGTGTTCACAAGTATGAACGCAGCCACCAGTTCAAGATGGCTGAGCGTTAGGCAAATGCTTAAACTTTGGCCGGGTGGCTGAATCGTGTGACAGATAGACTAACAGAAAGACAGACCAAAATTTCTGCGTTCAAGTATTCCAAGAAAGACTATCGTCGTTTAAAGACTATAAAGTCTTTAAATAAAAAAGATTCAATTAGGTAGTCCAGATGTGATTAGCACTAGCAACGTGACGCTTCGGGCTCAATGCGCAAGAGATCTCCTATGAGCCTACACCCGCTGAACCGCGTCGACTCTGTTCGTGCTTCGAAATGCCCTGTGATGAAACTGATGGCTTGGTTGTTGTTTTTGTTGTTGTTGATGATGACGATGATGATGATGAACATGTGTGCGTGCGTACGTGCGTGTGTGTGCGTTAGTTCAAACTGGCTCCCTCGCCTACATTACACGGTGCAGCAAGGTTGTTGTTCATTGCACAGTGGGGATTCATAGGGCTTTCATCATTCTGCACTTACAAGACATTTTTCCAACGCTCCGATATCCGCGGAAAATACTTGACCTTTCCACGCATTCCAGTTTGCATGCCTGCTCCTCTTTTTTTTTTTTCATCTTTATTTCAGCACGAGCCGCTATCCTTAATGATATCTCCAAATTCGATGAACGCTCACCCATGAGTAATCGGTTTGCGAACCGTGAGCGTTCCTTTCGTGGTCGAAATTCTCATTCCCAGAACATTTTCCCTGGGCCATATCATTTGCTCAGAGAAGCGAACACTTCGACACACTTGTCGCCGAACCATGAAATCGCTTTCCTTCCTTGCACTGAAGCTCTCCGCTTAAGCCCCTGTGAACATATTCGAGTATTGGCTGAACTCAGCAGTGTTGCAACTTCCCCAGGGTTCCCGCTTTTTCTCTTTCTTTAAGGTTTTTTGTTACTTCTTTGCAGAAGGGGTCACATTTATCGCTGGATAAACGTTTCTTCACGCTTCGAATCTACATTTCTGAAATACTGAGGTCGCATTTTGTGTACAACCACTTATTTCCGCATTGTTTACTACAGCCTTTGCACATACGTTTAACCATTGCGGAAACTTTGCTGCACGTTTACGTAGCGTTAGGGCGAACTATTAAATCCTGTCGCGAGAGTTACGTCGAGAAAATCATCAGGAATGTCGTAATATTTCCCTCCCATATGCTGATCCATATCAAAATGTGCAGACTGTGAGAAATAACATTCCCGGCTAGACATTTCATTGCGAATAGACACTACTGGTTCTTACCATTAGCGAACATCGAAGGATGCATTTAGCAATATTCTTTTAAGGTAGTATTTTGATGAGGTAGTGCTTGCAGGATGGCTTTCAGGTTTGGCCTCAGTGTATTTCTATGGATAGTAAAACGCCAGAAAATGTCATAGTTACCAGCCGCAGCATCATAATTTTCGATTAATATCTTAATCGTATATCGTGACTTAGGTGGTCAGGCGCAACCGAGGGAGAAACGTTACACCGCCCATTCACAAACATCTTCATGAATCGTTTACCTGCTCTATACCTACGTTAATGTTGTGTGATATTCGATGATGCACTCAGAACTCCTCATAATTCGGTCATGGATTTTTGATGATTCGACAACGTCCAGACTAACAAGAAAGCAAAATCGCTAATTCCTTATTGGACAAGATACGGTTGTTTAAGCCCAGTCAATGCTGTCGCCACGAAACCTGCCTATATATATATATATATATTTCATACATCAGCTTACGACCACAGACAACGCACGCCTACGTTAGCACTGCCAGAAAGGTCACGGAACCACAGCGCAGACTACAATGCAAAATCTTGCTAATATAACTGCACTACATCGGCGACTAAACGTGATCTCACATTCTTTGATTGGTGCGGTCATTACTCAATAAAACTGCCGTCTGGGAGTTCCGAAAACATTATCCTAGCATGAGAACACGTACGGAAAGCGCACACGAATTGATTATTGGAAAGAAGCAGACTATACCTGACGAGATACCCTGGCATACATGTTTTCCGTTCGCTATCCATGTCGTCAGCCGATACCAGCTGCTGCATGCTTTCTGCATGCGATGGTGTCCTGAGTACAAACTCTTTTGAAATGCACCGTGTGGTTCTGTCTTGTCGCGTTTTGCGTCCGGACGTTTCGTAGGAACAGGCGTTATTCCACAGGACGGGATGCCGCGTGAATGACGGACTCCGTGGTCGATATCGGTTGCTGCGTCTCTCGTTCGCTGCGAAGCGGATCTCACCACATGGAGCGCCAGCTGTGATCGACAAGCTGACGCCAGCCGCGTTCGCCCCACAACTGCCTGCGATTTCCGATATGCGCCTAACAGAGAACTTCTCTTTGTTGAGCTTCTCTAGATACGGCTTACAGAGTCATGCAACTTCCACACTAAGGCTTGGGCCAAAAGTACCTGAAGACCAACTGCTAAAAAAAAAAGAAAAAGAAAGGAGAGAGAGAGAGCGAGAGCTCTTTATTGAAAGACAGAGAATTTAGCCGGCGTTGAAATATCGCTGACATACTACTCTGCGTGGGGAGGGGGATCGAGGAGAGGAAGACGAGTAGAAAGAAGCTTCCCCCCCCCCATTCCCCCCCCCCCAAAAAAAATGTGAAAAAAAGCTTACCTGATTGAACCGAAAGACTTCTTTTCTCAAATCACGGCTGCTAAAATATACCTCTTCATCAGAGAGCGTATGCATAGGGAAACACCCCCCTTCCCCTTTCATGAGAGGAGATACCACGACGCACTGTATTTAGTCGCGTGCTCTCCTTACAGGTTAGTAATGGCACATATTTGCCAGTGGCGCATAATGTCTTCCGAATGGTGGCTAACCCTGGCTTGTCCTGGCTGATGTTGGACAAATATGGTAATAGTATTGGTAACAATGCGTACTACGGGATTGTATTGCCAATGTCATCTCGTGCTACCGTACGTTGGGAAATGTGGGCAAGTGCACCTACTGTTAAAATAGTGATCCTGTCTTCATTACTGTTCAGTTCGGTGTAGCATGGACATACAGAGGCAAAGAAACTCAATTGTTTCCGCCTAGCCGGAGAGGGGTTCCTCCGGACTTAATAAAGTTATCTGCTGGTCTTCAGGGGCTGACCAAGTCAAGCCCTGAAGACCAGCTTCGCCTGGTGGACAGAGCGAGACGGGCAGCAAGGGACCACGGCATCCTGGACTGAGGACGCCGCCCACCTGAGGGCGACCATCGTCGTCTGCTCAACAATAAAGTTTATTTCTCTCTCCTCCTCCTCCTCCGCCTGGCCTTTGGTTTTGGCGCCTATATATGTAACGTCGATTGCGGTTGTATATTGTTTGATAACCGCTCCTGCAGCTATATCATAAACAATACATATCTACTACCATCGCTCGTCATGCTTTTGTTCAGCTTTTCTCGACCACGCAGGCACACTACAACAAAGCGACGCTTAACATGCACATCAGCGCACCACATCGTGCGTTTTTTTTAGACAAAACCCGCGTATTCACAATAACGGGATTGTCGACGTTACGTCTATCATGAATAAGCCATGCTTCAGTCACCACAGTTCTGTCAAAGTGCCTGGTAAGACTGCGTTAGGCAGATAATCTATGCAAGTGCTCGAAGACCTTTATACTACTCGTGACAGTTTTATAAATGCCAAACAGTGCCGCATAGGCCATTTCCTCATTGAATGCCTCGTATGACACAATGCGTGGGGTCTGCGGAATTTTTTTTTCCTCACTTGAGATACTGGTCCTTATAGGCTCTCAAGGTAGCCCCACCTTCAGAGAATCACTGAAAGTGTCTGTGGCTGCCGGACCTCTTCGCTATAACAGTTAGTACCGGAGTCAAGCCACCGCACAAAAATAAGCAAACAAAGGAGCAGTCATCATCAAGTTACCTTGTGCTGTTTTGTGCGCTTAATTTTTTTACTGTTTTGTAGCTCGTAATCCCGATAGTAAACGTTTATAGCAGGTTGAGGTCGGATATTAATAGCACGTTACTACAGAAAGCGAAAGTGAGTCAGGTGGGCGGGGAAAATGAAGGAAGCTGTGTTGCGTACAGGAAATTTCCGAGCTTGCCTTGGTTCACCATCACTGCGCGCAGTGAATGCGGTGTGTTGAACCCTGCTTGATCCACCGCTGTTGCGATACAGCTATCACTAATCCAGCGCTGCCTGAGCCAGCTCAGCTGTTAGGCGCCACCGCTACGTGGCTCTTAATCTTGTCAGCATAAAGCTCGCTGTACCAACGCAAAGGTTCTGTCGCGAAACACGTTCATGTTTTAGCGACTTAGTTTACAAAGTGCCCACTTACACACGAGCTTTGTTTACCCATATGACTAGCTGCAATACCTCGAGAAAACTAACAATTTTGTTACAACAAGAAATAGTGCTTTGTAGAGGCTTCACTGCTGATAGCATAGCACGGATGTAACCAGCTGCATTGTTAGAGGTAGCGCGTTTCGGAATTTGCGCAGTTATTATGACTTAAATGAACCAGTGCATTTGTAATTAGTTCAATGAGTTAGTGTGCTACCGCGGGCTGATCTCAATTCTTCAATCCCACTGTAAGCATTTCGCAGGTGAGCTGAAACACGCTGTTTATGCAATTATCGATTTTGAATGAAAATTTTCTGTATTGCTTGCTAGTGTGAGAGTAATCAACGATATTTTAAGCTATCGCGTCTTTTTCTGCGAGTTGCGTAGTAACCCTGGTAAAAGGTATTTAAATAACCGCATTTCATACAACAATACATTAAACAGAAGACTTTTGAATTTTCCCTATTTGGGGGATCTGCATATTACGAACGAGGCTTAGCCTTAGGAAAGTACTATACTTCCGTGCGAAGCAGTCGGGTATGTACATTTGCGGCCAGTGTTTCAAGCCAGGAGGCCTCGGGGGGTCCTCACCCCCACACCAACATTTCAGGAGCGCAACCTCTTTAAACAAAGGAAGTACCCCCCCCAAAGGCCAGACGCGACAAGCCCTCCATCACGAGGTGAGGTGGACAAAGTATGGAACACGGGAAGCAGGTCGGGGCGCTTAATGTAATCCTTATTTTGTCAGTGGTTTGTGATGATGCCACGCAGAAAGGGAACTCACTGTTGCACCGGGACAGAATTGTTCGTGAGTATGACAAGTCAAGGATCTCGGTCTACTTCCTTATCCATAGTTGTGTCCTATACTCGAATATTCGGGGTATCTCACTGAGCCATGCAGAAATCCTCCCCGATACCGCAATACACTCGGAAAGAAAAGTTTGGAAGTGTCCAATTATATATATAGGCAAAATGACTGCGAAGACGCCACGCAGGAATTGACTATAGGCAAAGCTTTGCGTAATAGCACAGCCGGTCAATTCTGCGGCTGCAGGAGGACGATAACACGCTGTTTGCAAGCTGATCACGGAAGGCACGCAGTCGAGCGAATCCAGGAGGTAGCGCATTGGCCCTACACGCTCCAGCTGAGACGCCACAGATTCAGTGTATCTTTTCTTGGCTCGGGCCTGGATTGCGCGAATAGTGGCTATCCCTCCCTCTTGTTCATTCTCTCTCATTTTGCGTTCGCGAACGAGGCACTACATGTTCACAGATGTTAGGAAGCAGCCGGAAGCCGCGTGTCCAAACTGCGAAAGTTTCGAATTCTTTTATTACGTGCAGCCCTTATTCTGAGTTTAGCACAGCCACATATCCTCAGCTGCGCGAGATGGAATATTTGTAGCTTACGTCTTCAGAATGACTCTTACCTTTCTTCCTCCGCAAAGAAGGTGCACTATATGAGTGATGCATAGGCGTTGAGAATATGTGCTTGTTTATCACGTTCGAGGATTATGTTCTGTTGCGGGACTTGCCGTCAACGACATTTAGGGGCGAAGCTCCTTAGGGTGTGGGTCGTTCCCTCCTCTGTCGTAGTAGTAGTAGTATGTATGTAGCCACCTCGCGCAGCCGGGAGGCTCGCGCTCGCCCTCGGCGCGTGCCTCCCGGCGCGCGAGCTCTCTCACTCTTCCATCTGCAGTCTTGTGAGAGAGAGAGAGAGCGAAAGGCGCGCGTTGGGTATGGAAACGCTGTTTCTTCGATGAACGCTGTACCAGCTCGCAAAGAAGGAGAACGCGCCCTCACCCGCGAGAGACAAGGTTGGCGCAGGCAGCGTCTCCTAGCGAGTTTCTTGATTGCAAAATACCGACTGCTCGCGCTGGAGAACCGTTCACCGGCCACCCATATATATATATATATGCACTGGATCTTGACTTGCAATGAAACAGAGCCGGTGGGAGATTTCACTTGTGCGTAGTTGAACCATAAGGGTCCGCAGCGTGCGCGTTAACTAAATTAATCCCGAACTCAGCACGATCTACGATGAACATCCGGAGCTTCGCCCACTCATCATCATTCACTCCGTAGATATGCTGTGAATTTTTTTATCGAGATGTAAATTAAGGGAGGTGTCCATCGTAACATTCCGGCGACGGCGAACTCGTCTCACTTGTGTCACAATACGCAATAAAAATACAAACACTTCAATGAACGCATTAGGTGAGTAATGCGATATCGCGCGAGCCCGCGTTGTGCAGAAGTCCTAAAATTCACGGCACTAACACACACACACACACACACACACACACACACACACACACACACACACACACACACACACACACACACACACACACACACACACACACACACACACACACACACCCATAACTACCCCTCAGCAGCACCAAGACCACTTAAACACAAGCACACTAATTCGCTACGTTAACACTACCTACTATCCCTGCCGCTTCCCGTCCCCCCCCCCCCCCCCTGCTTTATTTTTTCGTTCTTACGTTCCGGGGACGCGTGCAGCTCGGCAAAATTTATGAAGACTCCCAGACATCGTCTCGCACGCTCAATGGGACCGAGTACGCATGGAGCATGTTGCCATAGCTACAAAGACCTGTGCGATGAAAATGCTTCAGAGATGTCAGAAGTGACTTGAGTATATTTTTTAAAGCCGAGGACTTCGAAGTTCCGAACGCAGTCTTCCTTTCCTTTGTTCTTTTTTTTTTTCATTTATTTTGCGGAGGATGACTCCAGGGAAATTCAACCTTTGCGTCATGCCACCGCGAAAACAAGGCTTTGTTGTGCACGCATTCTCTTATTTTTATCATGAATCAAAATATAAAGCAAGAAGCGAGGCTACCACGTACGACTACTCTTTAAAAAATAATGGAACTAGATGTTAACTGCAGCAGCAGTGTCAAAAAAGTAAGCATGGCGGGGTAGCTCAGCGTTGCATGCGCTTCGCGCAATGTCTTCCCTGAGAAACTGCAGGGCCATCCAGCGTGAGAAGTGGTGACAGTCAGTGCTGCAGCGCTATCACGCGCGATGGCACTGAATGCATTTCGCGCACCATAGACTGCAGAAAGCACCCGCAATGGAGTGTGAACATATGCGCACGATTCGTCTTCTATCCTGTTTTTTTTTTCTCCCAATTGATCCCCATTCCTTTCTAGCTGTTGTGATTCTTTCATTCCCCAGCCCGTTTTCCTTTACTGGTAGTTTTGAACACGAAAACATGCTGCGCAGTTGCGCTCGACCGTTCCTATGTAACACGCGTTTGCATCATTTTTTTTACATATAGAGAAAGTGAAGTAGTAACTTGTTCTAGTTGGGCGCTTATCTTCAAAGTTTTAACGTGAAAGTGTTTTATGCCGGGCTCCACCAATAATTCACCGTCGTCGTTACGAATATGGAAATAACATGGCGATGTGAGTGAAAGAGATCATCATGTGCTTGTCTGTAATTCGTGTAGCTAGCTCTTCTCCTGCCCGGCTAGTCAGGCGTCAGGCTGGAGTATGAGCCGCTTTGTTTCCTGGTAGGGAAAATAGGGCTAGTGCCCATATTATTCGTACTATTCTCGTTTTGTAGTTCCTCAGTAATTTTGAGGCTTACGAGGAGAATCTCACGTTTTCATAATTTTGTATAGCTGTCTTGGAGCCGCTAACTATCACCGGTGCTTTTGTGTTGACGATAGCCAGTGCTGTGACCGCTTCCATCGCAATATCTGCTTTTGTCGTCTTGATCAATTCGCCAGTTTGTTTCTTGTTGCCGAGCTCAGCCGCAACTGCAGTAATGTGTTGCCTACCGGCGTATCCTGCTGCGCCGACGTATACAACGCCGTTGGAGTGTTGTAGTTTCCTGTGTGGTTAGAAAAATGTGTTACATAACAGACGATTAACACCAATAACACTGGAAGACATTCAGTTACGAGTATCACAACAAATCTCCTACCGCCCGTTCATTTGTACATCAGGCATCATATGCCTGAGGTAAGTGCTGAGGAGGTAACACACAGAAGTTCGTACGGACGATTACTCACCTTGCAGAAGCCACAACACTAAAAGCAGTGCAAAAAGGAGGCAGCGTATTGACGATTTCATATAAGGCTCGTGAACGGCGCCATATTGGGCTATTACACGCATGATTTCTCAGTTTTGTGAACCTGGACCTCAAACTGACATAGCCGAGCTAAGCCACTGCAAATTTTTTTATCACACGGCAAACTCGGTAGTTGTGTTTTGTTTTTTTTTTCCAGGAAAAGCTGCGTAGTTAGGCTCAATTCATCGCGACCGTCGTACCTTCGGCCAAGTCTTTGCCAAAGTATTGCGAGCGTTGACGCAAGTTTACGACGGATTGTTGGCGCTTCTTCATGAGCCCCAGCCGCGTATCAGTTCCGGAGCGTTATTTATCAGCTGGTTTTTATATCTTGACAAAGAACGCAAAAGCGTGTCAAAACGAGGAGTGGGCTTGCCGCGATCAAATGACAGCAGCGCGCGCGTCGCTCGCGGTACGAGTCGCAGCGCATCGCTCACAGCTAACGACATGAAAGTGCCTGCCTAAATATCAGTTACAAAATTCGGAAGCAGCGATTTTAGGGGCGAAGCTCCTTAAGGTTTGGGTCTGTCCGTCCGTTGTAGCACGTTACCTACTAGGAACGCGCTACTACTTCGATGCACGCGCTACCAGCTCGCAAAGAAGGAGAACGCGCCCTCACCCGCGAGAGACAACCTTAACGCAGCCAGCGTCTTCTAGCGAGTCTCGATTGAAAAATATCGACTGCTCGCGCTAGAGAACCGTTCACCGGCCACCCATATATATATATATATATATATATATATATATATATATATATATATATATATATATATATATATATAGGCCCTGCATCTTGACTTGCAATGAAACAGTGCCGGTGGGAGATTTCACTTGTGCGTAGTTGAACCATAAGGATTCGTAGCGTGCGCGTTAACTAAATTAATCCGAAACTCGGCACGATCTACGATGAACATCCGGAGCTTCGCCCACTCATCCCCATTCACTCCGTGGATATGCTGTGAATTTTTTTCTCCTATTTCTGTTTTTACATGGCCACGAACGTTTTTACATGTGCATTCGTCTGAGCGTAGTGGTTTGTAAGCGTTCAGGAATCTTAAGCGGTTTCGTACGATGGAGAACTGCCTCATATCGTGACAGTGCATGTTTTAGGTGTGTGACACATCAATGCTCGCAGCGCCATGTTTGTAAAACGAAATTGAGTTTGCGTGTGATTACACGCGTTAGTGTCACGTCGCGTATTTTGTCAGATTTCCTATGACGAAAAAGCAAAATGAGACATGTTTTGTGCTTTTCAGTTGACGCCGTCCATCGGAGAATCGAACCGCGACGGCAGCTGCTTACTTTGGTGGCAACCCAATACAAGACGACTGTGCGCTTGTTTTACCAAAACATCGCCTGCATGGGTTTTACTTTCACCTTTAGAAATGAAAATATAAAGGAGTTGATATTCAGTCCACAAGGCAACTTCCGTTCATTTCCCGACTTTGCCCGTTACACAGGTATTCAAATCTTGTATATTGTTGTTGTTTTGTGGGGTTTTACGTCCCAAAACCAGTTCTGATTATGAGAGACGCCGTAGTGGAGGGCTCCGGAAATTTCGACCACCTGGGGTTCTTTAACGTGCACTGACATCGCACAGTACACGGGCCTCAACATTTCGCCTCCATCGGAATGCAGCCGCCGCGGCCGGGATTCGATCCCGCGACCCTCGGATCAGCAGCCGAGTACCTTAGCCGCTAGACCACCGTGGCGGGGCTCAAATCTTGTATATATTTTTTTTATTAACATTGTTCATCAAATCTTGTATATTTATGAACAATGTTAATAAAAAAAAATGTTGCAGTGGCTTAGCTCGGCTATGCCAGGATATACATAGCGTTAGCAAAGGTTCAGCTGATTATTCTTACCTTTCCTGGTTGTCTAGATTGTCTAGGATTAGCTTGATTGTCATGCTTACTGCTGCTCCAATGACACACACGCGGTATACGTATTATGTGCCACATGCATGGCCGGGTAACGATACCCATTGGTAACGCTAAAGAGTGGAATCTTCTGCTTAACGAGAAAGTTCTTGCACGTTGTACAAACCCGCGCCACTGTTTCTGCCCACTGCTGCGCCGCCGCTAAACTCAACGTTTCACGCATGGCACTGCTCAGCAGCGTCAAGTCTTTCATGTGCCATAGTCTTTCGCACACGTCGCACACATAAATACAAATGCGTCAGACGTTAGCGAGCCTGTTGCCCCCTATACTTACAAAGAACAAAATCGGAACGTCTCGCTTACAGCGTTATCAAAAACTCCATTACTGATTCTCAGAAATACTAAAGCGGTTGTGCTTGGGAAATCCACGATGAAAAGAATGCGCTTGAAGAAATGACGTCATCAGGCGGCCTTGGATTCGACATTCGAGGCTTTTTTCTATAACGCGTGGGCAGTAGGTGGGGTACTCCGTAAATAGAAGAAAAATAAAAAAAAAGAGAGAACTCTTTTATAACGGTTGCGACGCGAACACCGTTCGCTTACGGATTAAGACTAAAAGGAAAGCCTCGGACCAGCACAGTGGCGAAAAAGACAAAACATCGAAAATAAGCAAAACACAGTTTTCAGAGACAGAGGTAGGCTCTGCAGACTGGTCTATAATATGGCCCATACATTTTGCACTTCTATCCGCCCTCAGAAAAGCTGCTGTCATTTCGGATTACGTCGACGCTACCTGCTTGCGCAAGCTTTGAACTTTTATTAAATTCACTCCCATGTCTGGCGTTAGCGGTATTTGAACCCTTACTGCGTATTCCTTTTACCCTTATTTATTATAGAGGACTGGATGAACGCATCCATAAAGAACCTGGGCTGATACCTTTGCGGCGACGCTGTCTGGAAAACTCCTTTAGCTGTCGTTTTAAGCGCGACCGGTGAAATCACACCACTCTCGCCCATTGATGCAGCGGCACTGAACCAAGCGCTGCCAGGCTTTCGTGAAATTTGTGAGGCCATTATACGATCCAACGTCACTTACATCAGCCAGGTCCTCATTTGCGAGGACGGCTTTATGTGTTTGTGGGAAGCACGTCAGCTGGGGCACGCAATGAGTGGCGGTTGCGAAAAGTAAATGAAGTGAGTGGCATCGCCTGTAGACATAGGGAGATTGAAACAGCTTTGTGTCGTTGCCACGTAATTTTTCCCCCGCATGGTGTTAAAATATTGACTTATTTTCTTTCTTTATAATGCAGTTCAATATATGCTTTCGCACATGCTCCGATAAGAGAAGAACTACGATCCTTGGGGCAAGATTAATCGCGGTGATATCCGAGGTGATATCCCCGAAAAGAATGGAAGCATCCACGTGGAGAAGACGCTGTGGCGGACCTTGTGGGAAAATGCATTGTAACGATCAAATAAAGCTATTCGAATGATTCGTGAAAGGAAGGTCCCAACGTTTGAAATAGGTTGACAACGATGTAACGAACTTTTTCACGAACTGATTGTGTGAAGATTGGTGCCGAGCCGATGTCAAAGGCAGAATTGCTAGTGTTCACCCTTTCTTTCGTTGCAAATTGTACGAGTGGGTATTTAAAACTTCGGGCCAACACTTAATGATCTCAACTCCTGACTATCTGATGACGTTTTTCTTTTACGACGATTTACCTGCAATTAAATGATTCAAAGTTCAACGGTTCAGTTATTTAGCCATTTGGTGCATAATTGCCAAATAAACACCTTCATAGAAATAATGTACAAGCCAATAAAAAGAAAAACCAAATACAGGCCTTGTTTTAACCACTGAAGTTGTATTGATAACTTACAAGCTGTTGTAGTGGAAATATCGTTCAGTTATGATGGACTACTTAGAAAGTAGTGCATTTGGAAAGGCACAGAACAATAATATATTCCAACTGCACAGTTCACGTTGAATCAACGACATATACGGCCAGTTCTGACACATTCAGAGGCAAATAATATCCGCAAAGATTTTTCCTTCTTCTGGCGCGACCTTTCATTGGGTAGTTATACTGAACAGTTTTATTTAAATGCAGAAAACTCCTGAACTGAAACACATGTCTAAGAATAAGGCTGTAGAAAAACCGAACCATGTGCACGTCGGCACTGACTAAAATGAGCTTGTTGTTGCCTGACTTCTCCACCAACCACGCTTACACACGAAGAGCAATGATACCGTGCCGTCGCTATTTTCAGTCCCCATTCACACGGCGCAGATTCCCAAAGACCGGCGCCGAGATTCACTAGAGCCTATATATACATGCGCATGCACCGCACCGCGTAATGAACTTGGACGGCAAACAGACCACCAAACTGCCCACAGGCTTCCATAGCTAACTAGTGTAAGTGGGGGGAAAAGGGCGTGGGGGGGCGTGGGGAGGGCCGGAAATTGCAAGCCTAAATGGCGAGGGGAGGGCGTACCTTATCAGCAGCCAGCGAAAGTTCCGACGTCGCGATGCATGCGTCCAAGCGCTATGCCAGAGCGGAATCGTAATGCGGTACGGGAGGAAATTGCGATTAGTCCGGCGCCAACTTGTCCGACTCGCATCGACCGTGGAAAATGCTAGTTAGTGGCAAATGTCGGATGCGGACGAGGTTATGTAGGTCGCGCTTGAAGAGTTGCAGAGAAGAGATGCCTCCTGCTAATCGAGCACTTGCTTGGTCGTGATTTCGGAACGTGAGCGACTTAGTACGAGGAAACAAGAAAAAAACGAAGCAGTCTTCTAGGCTAGATCGGTATACGCTCTTGTTCACGTAACAAGGGCGAAACGCAAAATAAAGGCTAAAGACGAAGTAGCGAAGTTAGACAGATGCGATGTATCTGTTTAGAAATCGAAGGCCTTCCATTCTAAGCCGATACGTCGATAAGCAACTTATATATATATATAAAGACTTTAGGCAATCTCAACCTTTCATAGCGGTGTGTTTAATGCCGCTAGCCGTTAGCGTCTGGTGAACTTTTCGTTGACTTGGATAAACATTATGTGAATTCGCTCACGTGTGGCTCATACAAACATATCAAAAGCGGGTTATAAGCCGAGTGGTGGTTTCCTTTTCTTTCTTTCTTTCTTTCTTTCTTTCTTTCTTTCTTTCTTTCTTTCTTTCTTTCTTTCTTTCTTTCTTTCTTTCTTTCTTTCTTTCTTTCTTTCTTTCTTTCTTTCTTTCTTTCTTTCTTTCCTGGTATAAGTCAGCGGCGAATTGTCATTAATCGTTGCGCACCTGAACGGGATGTATTGTTATTAATGCCATGACGTATAGGTCACGTTTTCATCCCGGCAATTTGGCTTAAGCAGGAAACCTGCTACTCTTTAAACTTAAGCAGCCGGGTGACGCAGGGAACGCAGTGAAATAACAAGTGCTAAGGTAAACGCGACAGCAACATTGCTGGTTTCACGTAGATGAAACACTGATGGACAGTGGATTTTAAAAGCATTTTATGTGCTGTAGAGAGTAACGTCCATAGATTAAGAAATCAAACAATTTGTCAAAAATAGCAAGCTTGAGAAAAAGAACAATGAATGTAATTAATCAGCACAAATCACAGAATTAAAACACCCAAGCATTTCTCAAAGAAGGCACGAGATAACAAGACCAATAAGCTAGACAAAGCAAAAGATGATTCTTTCGCAGCCTGCTCCGGCTGGCTGGATGTCCTGTCTTCGGCATGTTTATGCGACATGCGTGGCAAAATAAGGAAATGCTCTTTTATGCTCGTAACGTGACATTCGCTAATGAGAGATGACTGGAAGAGCGCTAACGTCTGGAAGGGCTTCTGTTCTGAGAACGGTAGTACAATGCCTACGAAACTGAGGTGGCCAAAGAATGCCGAGAAAGTTGTGTTTCGGCACCGGTCCACATTGACGCGCGTCGACTGCTTGCGCTACAATGATTCGCGCAGTGCTTCAACTAAATGTCGACTGGAGTTGAGCCTCTCAAGCTACTAATCCTTAAATGGACTTTGCCAGGACAATAGTATGAGGACGAAATACGTATTAAATACCCTCATTTCTTTGTGGTGAAGTGCCTGTCGCTTGAGGGAATTAATGATAGGGCATTTTGGGATAGCTTTAATGTAGAATGTATCACTGGGATAATAAGTAAGAGAAAAAGTAATGGAAAAGAACTGAACTATCTGGGAATGATTACTCACGCTCGAACTGAAGGCCTTTTGTATAAATAACAAATTCGCCCGCGAATACACTCGCTAAATATTCCGGTGTTGTCGACTAATGTATTTTCAGCATTCAACAAGTCGCCGGTCTCCTACAGTGCCAAGCATTTGAAACCGGGACGCGTTTTTCTAAGTTTTTCTAAAAGACAGCACAAAAATTAACATAAATTAACTTTTTAAAAATTCAACAAATAAGCGTGTAGCTTGCTACGCGGCCTAGCTCAGTCAAATATGACAGCGAAGTTATGCACACTTTATTCCTTCTGCTTCTTTTTTTTTTAAAGATATTCTTCTTGTTCGCTTTGCAGCCGAGCACTTTCCAACTTCACGCTGCCACGGTATTTGTAGTCTTTCACGACCCATTTACTATTGTCGCTAAGAAAGCTGGGTTGAACTGCAAGAGTTAGGACAGGGACAAAAACGAAGGAAAGGCAAGGTGGTCAACTTGAATAGTAACTGCACGATATAACTAGTCTCGGGGAGAGCTGTTTTCGCAGCTCATGTCTGTTTTCGCGGCCTTGACATGTAGTAACTGCAGTGACTAGCACCGCTCAAAGTAAGAAAACTAATTTGCCACCCAGACGCAGCTGCCACCTGCACTTTCGCCACGCATCAGATTTTGTGAGCTTCAGGCGCTGCGTTGCCATATAGAACACCCATGACACCTATGCGCGGGACGCAGACTTTAGCTTCATAGTAGCTGCCTGCATGCTCCGTGTTTGCATGTTGACAGCTTCACTCCTTGACGACTTGCATTACGCTCTACGGATACAACCACAGCCTCGGCAAGAATTTGTTTCCTGTTCTGACTTGCTTCACGAAGGTAGCCAGCCTATATAACTGATTTAGAGTTAAGCATCTCGGAAACTTATTGTGTCGAGAAAAGAAAAGAATTCAGTGCTTTAGAAAGTGCGTTTGAAGACAACTTAGCGCATGACCGTGGGCTCTGTAAAGAAACGTAGCGGTCAGAACAATTCCCCATTGTTAACACATGCGCAGTAATGCGGCGAGGCTCACAGAACAGGACGAACTGTGCGTTCATGTATTCGCACATACAGCCTTTGCCCCGCCTGGCACCAAGCTTCAGCTTCCAGTCCTTTGTCACACTGTATGCGTTATTCTATATGCGGGATTAGGCAAACGCCCTGCGTGCTCGTGGGGTAAAGAATGACATTGAGGTTCCCAACAATTTACTAGAATGCTCAGTAACACAGCGGTTCCGCTTCTAACAAGTGAATGGCGGCTAGCATAGAAACCCGTTGCATACTCGTGCTTGTCTTTACAGAGCACTTAAGTTAGTTTGCATTGTGCCTTTATTTTCTAAACACCCGCAATGTAAGGAAACTAGTCCTGTTCGCATGCGTGCCATCGACGCGAATAACGATGTCCATTTGATCGTGGCACGTATGTTGAAATTGGCCTGTTGGTAAAGTAACAAAAGCGTTTGTAGCAAATAGGGTGGACGTGTAAGCTAAAAACAAGCGTGTGGCCGACCACACACACGCCGCGAAGGCTTTTTGACTTGTGTAATTTTAATGTGGATTAGTGCTAGAGAGGGAAGAGGGAATACTTAAATATTGCTCTCACGGAGGTGTTTTGACAGGCAAGCAGTTACGCCATGCCTGGAAAAAAAAAAGGGGGAAGGCATGACTGCTCACTCCGCGTCATATCACTAGGTGAAAGACTCTTTGTACTCTTAGCCCCGTCGGTTGGTTGAAACAAGAAGTAAAAATGAAGGTAAGAGAAACAAAAACGATATGACATGCCACGGTGAATTCACACACGCGATGGTTAGTGACAATTCGCCGCGGGCTCAAACCGACAAAAGATCTGCGGGTGCAAGCCGCACAAATGCTATGAATGGGAGCCCATACCTGGTCCCACGCTGTCGTGACGACTAAGGATGCAGTAAACGAGCTGTTAAAGAGGAAGCCTGCTAGTGGACGATTGGTGTGCCAAGAATAACACACCGGAAAACGGTAGCGCTGAGCACAGTCGTCGATCGCGATAGAAATGTTCCCCCGGGAAATGCGCCGTGTTTTGTACACGCGTCATCATACATTATATCATTATCAGTCGTGCTCGCGGACGATCTAGAAGATACTAAGACATACGCGTCGGACTTGCAAAGCTTGCAGATCCATGCGAATCATTCCAGAAGCAGGAAGCGAGATAAAAGTGGCCTGCGCCGGACAATGACATGGGTCAAACACACACACACACACACACACACACACACACACACACACACACACACACACACGCACGCACGCACGCACGCACACACACACACACACACACACACACACACACACACACACACACACACACACACACACACACACACACACACACACACAGAAGATGAAAGAGGTGGTCCCCGTTAAACTAAAGCAAGAGCGCATGTAAATATTCAGTGTCCGAGTGCACTAACTTACAATGAGCGTTCAACTTTATTGCCATTTAACCAGACATTGAGATACTCGTTTATTATTATTCGGTACTCTGTTAGGAATTCAGCGAGAAATGTACGCACTGAAGGCGAGGAACGAATTCTTCCTTGCAGAAACCAAGGTGTTCTTATTACATTTGCCAACATTGAAAATGTTACCTCTAAACTCACTCTGCTTGCCTCACAGCTCATTCTGTCGTGATAGCAACCACCGTTTCAAGATCTGTGAACTGATCGTACCATTTCTTTGTGGACGGTTTAGGCGTGAAGAATCACAAAATATCTGGATTCGTCGAAGTGAGCGAATAACTTCAAGATCCACTTAAGTTACGGGGTTTCACGTCTCAAAACCGTGAACTCATCAAGCCATGCCGCAATGTGGGACTCTAGAACAGTTCTCGCTATTTGCGAGATGAAAGAGCGTTGCTGTTATGAATTCCTGTAAAAGTAGAATTCACTCAAAATGCGCTATTTTTATGAAGACTTAGAGCAAGACAAAGCACTGCTGTAAAGAGCCGGACGACGCAACTGCCCATGAAAGTGAATTTGCGCAAATTCCCTTAATATCACTTATCACATGTTCGCTTGCACTTACGTCGACATAGAGACGCACGACAACAAGCTCCTTAACGGTTCCTCTCCTGCTTCGCTGGCGCAACACGCGTAAGAACCGCCCCAAGCGTGATGACTCAACGTCCTACAGGATTCCCACGGAGCGACAATCCCCTCTAAAACCAAAAGACAGCTTGCTATTAGCCAAAGTCAGTGTCAAATTTTTTTTTTCTGCGTCGTAGCTTACGCCGTTTGTGATGAACGACCCTTCGCGACCTGTTTTCTAATGACGGTTTAGAAAAGGCACTTCCAGTCAATGAAAATCTTGGCAATTCTTGCTGGCGGAAATCGGAAAGATTGAGAGGGAGTCACGTCTGAATGGTTCCAGCTGTCAATATTCGGATACACCTCAAGCCGCTCCGATGCCTTCATAACCACCAGCCGCTGTGTCTTCGCGATGCTGCAAATGGTTCCTACTCATAATTTTAGGAGCTTGCTCCCTTTTTCGTGTGTCCAAAATTATGCTATATAAGGGCAAAAAAGTACGTATATATGTTTTCATTCTTTTATGAGAGTTGAATATGAAAAAGTCAATTCTTTATTCAGTTGAAATGAAACGCCTGCAATTCAGAAAACCGACCTGGGCCTGAAGCGCGGCCGCATGAGTTTTTATGCTCAGTACAGTGAAGTTTCATGCGTAAAAAAGGGCTCGGTGGCAATGGCGAACTGTACAGCGGCCTTTTGAAGATGGAAGACAAGCAAGAAGCACATTTTTACCCGTGCTTCTTGCACGTCTGATGGCTTCTATCGATGAAAGGGTTCAAGAAGAACGGACTATCCGAAGGTACTCATGGCATAACCACGACGGCATTTTGGAAAAGTTGCCTGCTATCCATTTTCTTTATGTCTGCGATTGACTGGTGGAGTAACACCGACTCGGGCGTTCCGACTGCTCTTGCTCTCAACTGCCTTTTTCTTCTTCTTTCGTAAAGCTCTAGCCTACTATGTAAAGTTCACTATTTTCCTTATATTTTTCGTGGTCCACTCTCTTTGATTTCCAGTTTTTCCTTTGGAAAAAGTTCTCCTGACACTGGTGGTACTTAAGATTGATTATCAGGAAATTTCATGCAGGATCTTGCGAATACCAATTTTTCAGACTGTATTCTAACACTAACAGAACATTGCCAAATCAAAATCGAATACAATAGCGAATGCATTCCGAACAGGTTTGTTAATATTAGCAGCCCTAATTGGACTTACTGCGCAACGACGCTCACACCACGGAATTGATAACTTTGGGCATTGAAAAGCAACTCGAGCAGCAAGAACATATGCGCGCATTCTTCACGGGCCCCAACTTCTTGAGAGGCTGCAAATATGCGACTTCGAAAAATAAGAAGAAACGGTCCCAGTTTCAGTTCGCGAGTTTCGAGTTGAAAGTAAAGGGACACTGATATGTAAATGTAAAGTGGTTTAGAATGATAAGTTATGTTTCGAGAACTCGTCTGTCGTTAATTTCGAAATTTGATGTTCGACATTAAAAAAAATGAATGCAAAAGTCTCAATTTCGACATTCGCGCGGGAATTGCGGTATTGTGATGTCAGAAGGCCAAGAGAAGACACGCTTGGGAGGTTTGATCTTGTGGCAAGCAACACAGTCCGTCATTTCTTTTCTTGCGTTGAGTGTATTTATGGTACACCCTTGTCTTGTGACAAATTTTACGTAGGACAGAAAGACAGATGCTTAAATGACAGGCTTCGCGAAAATAACAATAACGTTGCCATCGCTGTTAAGGGCCTTCTTGGCATTCATTGTAAGATGTGTGGTTGTCATTCCAGTTTAAAAAAAAATGTGTTTTAGCAAGAAGACGCTGCCAGTTCAACCGAGAAATTATAGAGGCACATAACATTACTTTGCTGAAAGATAAGCGTGCAAGTATCTATCGCCTTTTGGACAAAGATATTGCATTCCTTTCTGCAGGCACGCCATAAATTATCGTTTTAGCCATGTGCACGCAGCATCATGTGATGATGACATTTTAATTTTTCTGTGTGTTTTAGGGGCGAAGCTCCTCTTAGTCTAACCTTGTCACGCGTCAGTCGTCAGGCGTAACCCGCGTGCCGGGAGGCACGCGCTCGCCCTCGGCGCTCACCCTCTGCGCATGCCTCCCGCCGCGTGCCTCTCTCTCTCCCGGCGCGTGCCGCTGCTGTCTTGTGACAGAGAGAGAGGGAGACACAGAGAGAGCGAAAGGCGCGCGTTGGCTATGGAAACGCTCTTTCGTCCGCCGCGGTGGTGTAGTGGTTAAGGTACTCGGCTGCCACCCAAAATACGCGGGTTCGATCCCGGCCGTGGCGGTCGCATTTTCGATGGAGGCGAAAATGCCAGAGGCCCGTGTACTGTGCGTTGTCAGTGCACGTTAAAGAACCCCAGGTGGTCTAAATTTTCCGGAGCCCTCCACTACGGCTTTTCTCTCCTATCTCTTTCACTCCCTTTCCCCTACCCCCCACGGACGCTTAGCCGTGCTCCCTACATGGGCTGCAGAAATTAGCGTCCTTTCCTCAACCAAAACCACAATCAATCAATCATCAATCAATCAACGCTCTTTCTTAGACGAACGCTCTACCAGCTCGCAAAGAAGGAGAACGCGCCCTCACCCGCGAGAGGCAACGTTGGCGCAGGCAGCGTCTCCAAGCCAGTTTCTTGATTGAGAAATACCGACTGCTCGCGTTGGAGAAGCGTTCACTGGAAACCCATATATATATATATATATATATATATAGGCACTGGATTTTGACTTGCAATGAAGTGCCGGTGGGAGATTTCACCTGTGCATAGTTGAACCATGAGGATTCGTAGCGTGCGCGTTAACTAAATTAATCCGGAACTCAGCACGATCTACGATGAACCTCCCGAGCTTCGCCCACTCATCATCATTCACTCCGTGGATAGGCTGTAATTTTTTTTTCAGGTGTGTAACGCTTGGGACGAGGCATTAATACATATGTATTTATGTACGTTTGTAATAAAATCAATTGAGAGTCAGCGCTCTGTGGTGTGCTATGGTGTGTGTTTCTTCATCGTCGTCCCTGTGTTCGCACCTTTTCCTCTCCAGCGATGCTCGACCAACTAGCCTGCAAGTCCTCCATATTGTACTTATGATGTCCAACGATGCAATCAGAGCTGTTTGTTGAGGAGCCGGTACTATGACGTATGTGTAACACCTCCGCAAGGTTATTCTGAATGTCATTCGCACTGCGCTTCTTTGGATGTACGCGTATAGTTATATGCGGCGTACCTAATTCCCGAAATATGCCTGAAACTACTTCAACTTGCGTTGCGCGCTAACTCTGAGAGTTAGTGAACTTTACTTTCCCGTTAACGATCAGAGGAAGATGTCAAGAACACATGCTACCTCACTTTGCCGGTATCGGACGTTTGATGAGAAGTCGTTAGGGAACGCGCAGTTAATCAAGCAGTGTCAGAAACCCGCGTTTAACCGAATACCAAAAAAAGAAAGAAAGAAAGAAAGAAAGAAAGAAAGAAAGAAAGAAAGAAAGAAAGAAAGAAAGAAAGAAAGAAAGAAAGAAAGAAAACGCTCGAAAGGTTGACGTTGCTTTATTCACATTTCTTTTCACTTTGGAAGTCGACAGACGACTGATGGGCTGACAGATTTTTTAGTGTTAGTAAGGTGTGTTCGAGGTAGTGAGCGCGGGGACGGGCGGAGGTGCGTAATTTAGCTTGAGATCTGTGCACCATCGCAAAAAGAAAGCTTTTGATGTTCCTTCCATGCGAAACTGAGTTTGGAGGGCTCCATCATATGTGTCGCTATTCGATGACGTGTGTTAATCAATTGTAAAGCGAAGAAAGAGAGAGAGAGAGAAAGAGAAAGGGGGGTGTGGACATCCCATTCACCAGCTGCCATCAGGGTCAACGCATAGTTCACGAAGTGCCCGTAAGGCATTCAGCGCGAAGGGAGTTATGGAAGGTCAGGTGTTCATGACAACACGTCGGGTGGTAACACTCGGCGTTCGCAGCCTAGTGGACGGCGAGTGCGTGCCATTAAATAGAACGATATAACTTTCGGAGGGAGCACAGATTGAGATGAGCACAGAGCCCGCGTGGTAGAGGTTGTTTGTTTCGTTGTTGGTGCCACTGTGGTTTTTGCCAATAAGCAAGTGGTTTTCTCTTCAGAAATTCATCTGCAGTGTTCCCTCGCGGCTTCACAGATAAATTATTAAAAGCAGAATTTGTGCGGGCCGCTTTCACACTTAACGGGGGAGAAAGTTGTTTCGAAGCTCCCGTTTCCAAAGGTTATGATAAATGTCATCTTGTAGGCGGTGAATCGGAAGGTCGGCGCTGGAAGCGAATATTTCCATCAAAGGCGGACGTGGCCCTGTAGCGACAAAAACATGGTGTATAAGAATATGATCTGCGCAGGTTATAAAAAAACTGTGTGTGTAGGTTTCCATGTTATTGCAGAATTACGATATAATGTTCTAATAAATTAGGCAAAGCGTGGCGTGATTTTTTCCTAGCTGCTTGAAAATAATTCTTGCCTTTCGTACCTACATCCATCTAAACTAATGTGTTATTGCAGGAGGCATATAAAAAAAGGTGCACATTAAATTTGTTGCACCGCGAATACGCAGACGTCTTGCCGAGAACAATGTTCGAAAATAAAAAATAAGAGTGACAGGAAAGCTAGATCTTTTTATTCGCGATATGTGCGCTCGATAATACCGGTCTAGGTGAGGCCACAGTTTATTAAAAGAATCGAAGAACACAATACATATATGAAGGTGCAACATTTTCAGGAGTTCTAGGGGGTTCGCACATATCTCATTAAAGTGCTAATTGACAACCTCCAGAGAGTGAACGTGCCCACCAGTTGCATGATGTCCACTCTCTGCCCAATAGTGCTTTCGTATAAAGAAGTGCTTGCTCAAGTAGGCTGGATCAGATCGTCACCGCGGATCTCGTTCTCTTTCGACAGCCCGTCAAACCTCGCGGTACGATGCTTTCTTCTTCAAATGTTAGGACCTTTCTCGGTGGACTCACGGCCAGAAAGCGGCCGCCGGCGCCGTCTTTCGGCAGAATCCACCGCTCGGCTCTGAGACGGCGGCTTCGCTTCGGCGCATTCGCGACTTGGCGTGACGTCCCTCCAGCTATCGCGGTAGCGAGGCGAGCCAAGGCCATATGATGCGCTGCCGTGGCGTCAGCAGTCGCTAGGCTATGATCCTTTCGGAGAACGGACGTCTTTAAGTTTGCCTAACAGCTTCACTGTTAGAGAAACACTCCAGCGTCAACTACGCAAGAAGCTGCGGACAGGTAATTTGTGAGATAAAATATCAAGACAATGGACATCAAGGTTATTGGCAGTATCTTAACAGCTGAAATTCTGTGCTGGTGATAAAGTGAGAGGGTAGAATGTATTAGAAAGAGGTTGAATCTGCTCACGCAAACATGATTATGTCGTGGCGCAAGAACTCGCTTATTTAAAAAGTCCCAAATTCTCAAAAACAAGAGAGAGTGAGAAAGGGAGAGAGTGCGCGTTTAGAGGAAATGGCTCTCACAGACTGAGTGATTTCGATGTTTGACTCAGCGTAAAAGGGACTGTGGTAGACCTTTTCCGGCGTGGCGCAATGCGCCGTTGCTTGTGTGGAACATGCGCGAAGAAGGTTCGCAAACGATTTGCACGCGCATTTAAATGGACCGCAAGAATATTAAGTGCCCTGCTTAGGCCGGCTGATTTGGTCGCCCGACGCTCAGCCTTCCCCACGGCCTACCAAGGCGTGACGTTACACTTATATGCCGCCTATGGCTGACACTAGCCATTCACCGACGCTTAGTCCTTCCTCGTCGGAAAAGCTCACAGTCCCGAATGGCGAGATTGTGAAAGTGCGGTGAAGGACGAGGTTGGCGCAAAAAAAAAATCGAAGTGTGCACATATAAATCGCGAGAAAAGAGAAGTTCTTTTCCGTAATGCCACAGCATATGCGGGGAGGGAACATTTTCGATAGAGCAGATCTCGTTTTCACGTTACGAAAAATAGAACGGCAATGCGAAGAATCATTGCAGAAACCTTGCTGCATGTATGTCTATTGCTGTGCACGTCTTTCTTCAAGGGCGATCTGCACGCCACCGTTCCTGCGCATGCGCAGGAACGAGCAGAAACCAGTGTTACGCTGCAGAATCTCTGCATCATATATACCAACTGATTGGATCCCTATATACCACACACACACACACACACACACACACACACGGCATCAATATAAGTATGTATGCCTAAGCCCCCTACAGCTGCCGTACGACAATTTATTTGGGCAGGTGTACGTTTACTACAGTGCGCACGCGACTTCGCGGTGTTTTTTCCGGAGGCGCGTAGCTCAACCACGCCCGACAAGCGCCCAATCTTCGCTCCGGCGCCTTCGATTAATCAGCGCCACCACTTTCGCCACCGCGAGGCTAACAGCACAGGCGCCTAGACAAATCGCCGACCTCGACACAAGCCAGCCCAGCGGAGGCCCTTTGCGCTCGAATTGTGGCACGGCCGCGCCAAGCATTCGAGCCCCCTTGCCGGCTGCGATCCAGCCTCGTTTGTTAACTTGACGACGCCTTCTAGTGGCCATAGCGGTGTGAGGCAATTCGCAGAACTGGATGCCTGGATCCGTAGCTCCTCTTCTCTTTTGTTCTATTTTCATTGCTGGTAAGCTGCTTGACCCGAAGACGGCCTCCGTAGTGTCATTCCAAGACGAGGCAACTTCCAGCTCGCCGAGCTGTGTAGCGAATGTCGTGTATCGCTGAAATGCCGAAGGCACTGGCTGCATTTGGGAAATTCCAATGGTGCACCCTGTCCTCGCAAATGTGGTCTTGGCGCACCGAGGCGCAGGTCTCTCCTGGCGGTAGATAGCTTCGTAGTCATTCTAGACAAAGAAGCACGATCGGAGTGCGCTCCCATGGCCTGATCGTTCTCGTGCGAGCTAGATAGCGAAAGCGTTTTTGGAGCGTCGGCATATCACGGTATTGGAAGAAAGAATGGAGCGGGGTCGCTGCGTAACATAAATGCGCCTACACTCCTACGCTCCTAACAGACATCATCGTTCATCACTGGAGTTTGACCTGCCCGTTTTCTTTATCAGTGCTTTATAGCAGTCTTTTGTCTGCAACAGATAGATAGATAGATAGATAGATAGATAGATAGATAGATAGATAGATAGATAGATAGATAGATAGATAGATAGATAGATAGATAGATAGATAGATAGATAGCCGTCCCGATGGTCTAGTGGCTATGGCACTGGGCTGCTGGTGAGAGCGTAGCAGGATCGAATCCCGGGCGCGGCAGCTACATTTCGATGGAGGTTTAGGTACGTGCACTGTGATATGTCAGTAGGGTTCACGGGCCTCAACGTACAGTCGAGCGCGATTTGAAGGTTATCGCACGAGCGTCGACCGACCGTGTGTCCCAAGGCCCAAGTGACCAGATATTCGGAAGCGTGAAAATCAGGATTCTCCATTCTTCTCTCCTTTGTTGGCCATTCTGCACTACAACACTCGCCCCCACGACAAACTTGTCACCCTTTCTCTCTATTTCTTTTTTCGATTTGCCGAGATTAACCCCCGTATTCATAAACGCTCCTCGACTCGACCCTTCACTCGAAACGCTCCTTGAGGGCCGTTTTCCAATTCACATATCGCCCTCCACTCGAAGCGCTCCTCGACTGGAGGAAATCTCGAGCGTTTTACTCGAGATAGACGAGGTAGGGCCAGAGCTACCTTGAACCTTACCTTGAGTGAAGTATCATGGCGGATTACGCTTCGTTTGTCGACTATGTGCCGTCGGCGAGCTGTTTGACGACGTAGAAAACTGCATAGGCATACCACGACGACGGTTGAGGGACCGGATAAATCCAATGGATCACTACACCGACAGCGAATTTCTGGCGCGCTATCGCTTCACGAAGCGCAGCGTGAAGAAGCTGCTTGACTGCTTGCCCCTTGAGGAGAGCTGCAGCAACCGTGGCCACCCTCTTCCACCAATGACGCAGCTTCTGATTGCGCTGCGCTTTTATGGAGCAGGCACGTTTCAAGTAGTGGCGGGCGACCTGGTGAATGTGTCTCAGCCGACAGTGAGCCGCATCATCGAACGTGTGTCGCGGGTGATCGCGAAGCATTTGTTCGGAGCCGTCGTGAAGTTCCCCGACACCGATGACGGATTCCGTGAGACGATGGTCGAATTCCACCGAATTGCCAAGTTCCCCGGGGTGACGGGGTGCATAGACTGCACCCACATCCGTATAAAAGCACCACATCCGTATAAAAGTTTCTCCCAGGCACTGTCCTTAGCGCGCTTGGACACGTTGTCGGTGTTTGTTTTCAATTGCCGATCTGTGGCGCGTCACCTAATTACACAGTAATTCGCACTCTTCGCGCGTGCAAACGAACCTCCGTGCGGTCGTCTTACCGCCGTCGCGCGTGACGCTGTCGTCCGTGCTCATGTCGCCGTCTGTAAGGGCAAGCAGGACGCCACGAGAGAGAGAGAGAGAGAGAGAGAGAGAGAGAGAGAGAGAGAGAGAGAGAGAGAGAGAGAGCTCTTTATTGAAAGGCAGAGAATTTAGCCGGCGGGCGTTGAAATATCGCTGACATGCTACTCTGCGCGGGGAGGGAGTTTGGGGAGAGAAATACGAGTAGAAAGAAGTGCAAGAGACAGTGAAAAAGAAAAGGTAAAAAAAGTTGGGCTTTGTATTTTTGACTATGATGCCTAATTGTGTCCAAAGATAGTTAACGTTTTCACCAACCCGCAGTGATGTGATAAGATATGTTGCATGATGAGTGAGTGACGGTGACGACGGAGATAAAGTTAGTCTATCCAGTTGACCTATACTTTTTAAATATGTAAACAAAAAGTCCATCGCACGTCTGTTGTGTGGGGCAAGCTATAGGGCCTAAAACACACTGAAGTGATAAAGGGAGCTGTGTAAGTGACTGCATGCAATGTTCATCAATGTTCATCACGCTCATCACTGTTCGCTCGGCATTCAAACAAAACATGTTCTACGGTTTCAGTAGAGCCACAGTTGCTGCAGTGTGGGCTTGTCTCCTGATGGAAGCGGTACCGCAATTCGTTTGAATATGCAATGTTCAGCCGTAGTCGATGATACAATGTTTCCAGATGTCGAGGAATGTTGGATTGTAGTTTTGATTTGGGATCTGGGTGATGATGTGTCGGTAACTTCCATAGCCGGTTCCTTTATTTGTAAGCGAATCGTTTAGCCATATGGGAAGCATCAGATTTGGTGAAATAGATTCGCTTATAGTTTTGGATATCGAAGAGCGTTACGTGCTGCTTCGTCGGCTATTTTGTTGGGCAGAATGCGGCAGTGAGCTGGTATCCATTGAAATGTAATGCAGTGTCCTGCGGTAAAAGCCAGGTGGTGTAAATAGGCAATGTGGGCAGAAACGGGTTGATGATTAGTTTTACAATGTTTTCAGCGCTCCTTTGGAGTCGGCACGCAATGATGCAACAAGCAGCTTACACAGCGCACCACGGAACATCAAGATAAAATCTGGCGCGCGCACACAATACGCGAACAACAGTCGCACATCCGGACCTGTCCGGGCATGCTATCCCAGCTGATTCGGCTCTGGCGTGGCTTGGATGAAAGTAGCATCGCCTGCTGTCGAAACTAGCTGATAATGTTTCAAATTTCACTTATAACTTCCAATGCAACATGTATTTAATAATATGTGATAATTTTTAAATCGTTGGCTAGCATTTCAACCGAAAATTCTCGTAATTATTGTAGTATTGGGCTGTACACCCTCGCTACCAGACGCGTCTTTCGTAACTCAAGTGAAGGAATTTTTCTCGAGCAACCTCTTGGCGGAGGAGCGCTCGAGTGGCGTTCTTGAAACCCAGCGGCTCCTTGAGGAGAGGAAGGCGCTGCGCCTCGACTCGGTGAAGTCGAGGAGGAGCGTTGAGTGAAGGTGCGTTTGTGAATACGGGGGTAAGAGTAGATGGAGCAGCATCTTATCTCCGCGGTCGGGGACAGGAGTGAACGCTGCTTGAGGAACAGTAAAAGAAGGGTGGAAGGCTGGCCAGATACGTCCCCTCTCCTCGAAAGAGGATTCTGGGCCGGGGCGCTTTTGTTGCTCTGTGTCGACTCTCGCGTGATTAGCTCCAATCACGCTAGACTATACACTGGATTTCGCCTACCCCAGGCGCTCTAAATTTCCGGAGCCCTCTCAATCACATCTTTCCGGAGCGTCTATCACGACCGTATCATGGTTTTGGGGCTTAAAACCCGAGAAATCAATCAAATCAATAGCTTGTGTTTTCCTGCTGGCAACTTAAAGGACACGAATGCGTGCTGCATGGGCCATGCTCGTTATGGACAAACCTCATCACGGATGACGAAGATTCCTTGAAACTAAGTTACAGAACAGGCATCACCTGAGATGACGAGAAAAGCAGATAGCAGAAGACATGACAGAGCCAGTTTTTCTTGCTTTAAATGGTTGGAAAAAAATGTTACTCAGTCTGCCACTGCTTCCTTGCTTACAAGTCGAGATTTTATCTAAATATTCGTTTTTCACTGCCAAAGGCAAACTTTTTCTCATGCAACTTACGTACTAAAGAAAGAAGAGCAGTCCAATATTGAGTTCAATCAAGCGTTAAAAAGCAGAATAAAGTGTTTTTCTTTGAGTAAACGTTAAAAAGTATAAATGCGCGAGGATTCCACACAAATAGCATTAAGCCCCAACTTACAACTTAATGAACTCCGCAGTCTAAATGAGCATTATGCAATGCTGCTTCTCTGCACTCAAGCTTTATTGTGATAAATGCCCAAACGTCACAAATTCCATCGCGCCCCTTAACCAGCTTCCGTTATATCGGTGTACGGCATAATTAATATAGAGCAAATAAATGGAGGAGCGATTTCGCCAAAGGGGTTTCTTTATTTTTGATGAATGGAATAACTTCTGCATTAGTGAAAGCTGTATTTCCCACCATTTAATCATGTCATTTCGCAAATGTTAAATATATATGCACGCGCGCTCTGTAAGTACATATGACTGGAACGTCTGCAGGGCGCAAGCCGCACCTTCATTGCTGCATGAGTGATTGGACTTGTGCAAATTGAATTACCGTTAAAAAGCTTTTGAATGTCGAGGAACAAAAAGGGTGCCATAAAAGCAGAAGCCATCGTTTCAACCAGGACGTTTAGTCTTAACCAAGGCAATATTCGTTCGATAATAAGTGGGCCCTGTTACCGTCATAATAAGGAAGTGCTGCCCGCGGCATTCATATTTGCCCGAAATGACGCCCGCGTTGTTGTGGGTAAAACGAAGCAAAATTTATAAAAGGAGTTTTTGCCCTAATCCAGTCGGTTACGCTAGGTTATATTGATGAATTGCCGCTTTATAACCCACGTGGAGCGGGTTGTTAAACTTCATGATCCGACGTCATAGCAATTTTAGCGATCGACGACGCAGAAGTATGTAGAGAAAACCTACCGGCATGTTGTTTTGAGATAGCTAAATGAAGCTTCCGGTCGCACCATGAAGGACGAATGTTGCAAAACAATTCGATTTACTGACCCTGTTATTCGCTGGGCCGGGATCATTAAAGACCTAGGGAGAGGCCTTTGCATTGCTGTGGCCGTATGCAGGCTGATGATTATGATGATGACTACTACATATGCTGATATTGGTAGCCACCTATAGCTGTAACACTTCCTACGTTACCTTCAACAGCTGTTAGAAATTTCCCGCTCCTAGGCAAATTTTTAATATTTTGTGCTGCTACTAGGTAGGGGATTCATTAACGAAGGCGTACTAGTTTCGAATCGCAATGGCTGGCATTTTTTTTTTGTTGCGAAATGGGCTTGCCCTTAAGCCATAGTTTATGGTGGGTTGTGTTAAATGTGTGCTGCAAGTACTGTGTTGTGTATGAACTGAAGTAGTGTTTTGTGATATCTGTTGCCGTGTATCCAATGATCATAACTGGTCGAGGCACTGTTTCAGAGACCGTCTTGTTTAAGGAGACGAGAGCGCTCCCGATGGAGTCCTGTGCATGCCCATATAAGATGGTGTGCATCTGTGTCCGTCACGGGAACAGAACAATATGGACACGTATCACCAAGTGGTATGGTGCACCAGTTCCACGCTGAGATTACTGCCGGTGTAAGGGCCACCCCGGCCCGAAGTCTCCTAAGCTGGCACTTGTGCACGCGTGTTGCGAAAGTGAAGGGACGATCGAAGAAGTCCTGAGCATTTGTGCACATTACAATTAGCGACAGCCACTCCGGATCGTGCTCAACAGACTGGACTCATGGCTGATTTCAACAGCTACGATACGCGGACCAATGGCCATGTGCATCCATGGCACAGAAGGTAACCCATGATTTATTAGCCTATAACTGAAGTCGACAGGCTTGTACAACCGCCGGCAGACAATGTGCACCGACAAGCGTCAGGGCATTTGATTAGTGCTCTCTCTCCATCTTCCGTTTCATTTCTCCAATTTGTCACTTCCCGCATTACAGGGTAGCAAATTGGAAGCTCCTCCGGTTAGCCCCCCTGCCTCTTCTTCCTTCTCGCTCTCTCGTGCTAATGAAGCTTAAGTAGCAACGCCCGATAACATAGCTAATAAAATAATTGCTCTTAAATTCCAGTTACCTATATATCAACTGCTTGCTTCAATAACAGTGCACGACATACTTTACATTCACTTCCCATTCGGTCACACTTCGCGCAGTATAGACGTAAAGGTCGAATAGCGCAACACCGAGTCTAAAGAAGATGGAAAGCTGCTGCAACCAAGTGCGCTGCAGCCTCATTTTTATCGCGTCGCTTGCGGGCACTTTACAGCTAGGCGACCTCCAACAGGCGACCTCCTGCTCAACTTAAGTGACGCACACATCCGAAAAAGCCCGAATTAGACCGGTTACGTTGCCAAACATTTCCATGCCTTGATCTACGAGGAGTTTGACTCGCGTACAACTGCACGGTTTCATAATCTGGAGCACACAAGACGGATGCAAACGCATTGATGCAAAAGGCTTCCTCTGCATCACGACTCCTTCCGAGTCCTTTCTTCATTAATTATGCAGAGGTAATTAGGGGCTGCGTAAGTTTCAGGCGCCGTTGGAGCACGTTATGTTTGCATGCAAATAACTGCAAGACCATCGTGTAGGACGACCCTTGTATGCCTGCATAGACGCGTTCACAGGATGGTAGGACTGCACGACCTTGTTCGTAAAAAGGGGCTCTCGTCTAAGGCGCTGTCCATGTGTACATTCGCAGTGCCGTAGTAGACAGATAAATGTGCGCCTCGCTCCTTATTAATCTTGGTCGAAGATCTCTGGAAACTTTGACCGCCTAGGGTTTTTTAACCTGCACTGACATCGCGCAGTACACGTTCCTCTGGCATTTCCCTCTCCATCGAAAGTGCAACGGCCTCGACCGGGATCGAACCAGCGCCCTTCGGATCCACAGTCAAACACCACAACCACTAAAGCACCGCTAGAATTAGCAACATAGGTTTCGATTGTCACGCAAGAAGGCCGGCATCGTCACAGAGCAACATCTCCCGGATTTACCTTAGGCTGACAATATATTGTCTCATTTCCTGTCAGCCACGGTGATATACGACAGTCTGGTTAATATATGTGGGCGGGAAGGGGAAGCTTTGTGGTTGGGTTTAGAAGAATGAAGCACCGACTTGTGATATACAATGACAGCAATAATCGGGCAGTATCAGCTAGGGATCAGGATAGAAAAAAAAACAGGTGCTTCAGAATGTGGATGGATGGGGGTATCTGATAGGTGGAGGTCCGTCCATCCATCCATCCATCCATCCATCCATCCATCCATCCATCCATCCATCCATCCATCCATCCATCCATCCATCCATCCGTCCATCCATCCATGTGTCCATCCGTCCACCCGCCCTCCCCTTCACCTCCTAATCAAAACGGGTCCAAGGAATGCCGAGGGTTAGAGAATAGAAGTGCTTCAGAGCGTGGGTGAATGGGGGTATCTGAAAGATGCAGCTGCGCCCATACATCCGTCCATGCCCTTTCCTCCCCCGCACCTGACCGACAGCGTGTACTTCGGTGCCTCGCACTAACAAGGTTAAAGGTGTCCACAGATCATACAATGTCACCCAGCACGTGGACAACCATCTAGAGAAATGCGACGAGGGGCTGGGTAGGTGGAAATCACGGGTCTAGCTACCGGTTGGCCCTGGGTGGCCCCAGTTTGCGTCGCCCCCTGATTATGTAAGGATGGGCATATAGATCAGGGTTCGAATGAAACGCAACAACTTACAGGCTCTGTTCCCGTGTGGCAGCAGAGGCAGAGGTGTTCCAGAGGCTGTGGTTCCCGTCGATTGAGTCTGGTGGCATGGCAGAGGCTAGGCAGAGGCGCCATCGTGACTACGACGAGAACAGGGTTTCACCCATTCCGACCTGGAAGGCTCTTCGGATGAAGGTATAGCCCACGGGGATGTAACGGCTGTTCCTCAATGGCAGCACTTGATAACCCATTACGGAGCTGGTACTGGGAGCCTATCAAGCGTTGGGCCGCTCCATTTACTGTGGTGTGCCTGCTTCCAAGAGCCCCTTCCCACCCGCCAGTGGAGCGTATGACATGCGTCCCTCAATATACATCTTTTGTCTTCTCATTCAATTTTGCTTAGCTGCTTACGATTGCGGGTCGTTAATGGAGGGCTTTAGTTTCTACATTGTTGAATGGGAGGACCTTAACTCAATACATCGTTGAATGCCATCGCCACTTCCATTTTTTGGCACCCGCCTCACCAGGTTCATATTTCTGATGGCGGGGTGGCTGTGACGTCATCGCACACGGCCGCACGAAGCGTCTATACGTTTCGGTTTGAACACACCGCTCATTCGGTTATTGGAAATTATTGGTGAGTTTCTGGGCAAACTGACTTACCTTGGCTGCTTCAGGGCTATCAGTACTGTTGGCAAACAGCGATAGTCAGAATATGGTGGAAAAACCGTTAACACACACGTATGTTCCCTGATCTCTACCCCTCTATTCTTTTCTCTTAACTGTTCCTCTCTGTTGCTCGCTGCGTCGTGCTCTGTCTATAGGCTGTAGCCTTTTCGTGAGTCACTACGGGTTTCTGCCCCGCATAGCGAGACTTGCCGGTAAGGTTGAGCTATATATACTGTACACTTACCTCGCGTGAGCCACTGGAGCTGCAGAGTGGTACTTTTACTTCTTGTACTTGTTTTCAGTGAACTCCGGGACCATCCTTGAAGTTCATTAAAATTTGTTAGTATGTTTATTCCATACATTCGAGTAATGAAATAACTGTATTTGAACTGCAATAATTAAATCATTCTTTGGTGTAATGTGTGATGCAATGAACTATCTTTGTGGGCTAGAACTCAATATTGTAATGAATTACTTTAATTCAATTGTTCGAGGAGACTGGTAGTTACTTTCCTTGTTACTCTTGACTACAGCGTAGCACATCCGCTTCTCGTATGGCATAAAATATTGAGCGAGAAGTTAAGCAAGAAATAGCAAGAAAGGTTAAACTGAGTTGCAGGCCTGCAGAAATTCATAAAAGCCGCGCAGCACCGGAACTCGCAGCTTTCAATAATATTATTTGAAGGATACGACATCATACACTTCAGACAAGAGGAGGCGGCAACAGCTCCGCCCTTAGCTTTCTGTGGCACAGCTCGGCAGTACATTTGAAACGCGTAATTTGAAACGCATAACTGTGTCTCCCAAGAAGAGTGCTAGGGCGTTTGTTCAGACAGAATTGCGGTACATTTCATCGTCACACATCCCCCTGTCATATGGTCCCAGGTCCAACCACCCTTAAAGGGACCGACAACCAATTTTTAGGGTACCTGTAAGTTTTATTTATTTCAACGGAAAGCTTACCGGTCAGAGTGTCCAATCGTGCAATGACAATGGGGAAAACGCTCGGCAAATTTTTCTTATCCTAGCTTTTCGTGTATGGAGTCTTAAACGCAACACATGTTGCAAACAGTGGCCGAAAGCCGTCGGGTACGCTTGCTCCAGGTTCTGCCGCGACAGAGCGCATGCGCCGCGGTTAGAAGCAGGCTTCCGGGTGCCGCGAAGGCAGCGCCGCTTCTCCACATCGGCTCCCTTTATGAAGTGGAAAGGAAATAATAGGACGGGGATGTGTTACCGTGTAAGCTGTTATGAGATCACAACACGGGCCGTTTTTGCGCCGTAGTTGTCCGCCGCCGCCGGTGTCCGTAACCGCTATCGCGGCAAATTTTAGAAAAAAAAATAACTAGGGCCAAGGAGCATTCCAACTCGTCCTCTGCGTGGATTCGAACCTACACTCTCTGCGTGGCAGTCGAGCATTCTACCACTGAGCTACGCCTGTGCTTGAAAAATCATCTCTAAAAGACCTAAACAGGTATAACGTCTGCCGAGGGATCACATTAACAAATGTAATGTTATGTGGCAGAATAATAAAACGCCACTATACGTCGCGGAAAGTGGATTGCATAATGAGTTCGAGGAATAATTTCAAAGGACACAGGAGTGCATGCTTCGTAGCTCTGCACCCATTACAGAGGCACCATCTACATCATCATTATGAAACAATCTTCTTCAACTTTACCATCATCATTATACCGAACCGCTGCCCTTTACCGTGTCGTATCGTGCCATGCGACATGCGGCAGGCGACGTGCGCAGCCCCGACAGCAACTTGACTTGGGTCCTCGATATACCTGATGGCGCCTCCTCGTAAAAGTGCCGACCGCTGCTGAAGAAGCGAATCGCAGAGCTACGCGCGCGGCTGCATCAAGGCAACTTCGGGCACAACAGACAACTGCGCAGAGAGAAGCCGAAACCGCAGCTCGCCGTCGACGCCGGGCCGAGAGTTCGGTTCGTTCTCGGGAAAACGACGCCAAGAAACTCTCTAAGATGTGCAGTTATGCAGATGCACGTTACAATACCGCAGTAATTATGGCGTAGTGGGTACTTCCCTTCTTGGCGAAATGATGAGTTATGGCGCAGGGGATAGCTACCACCTCTAGTTGCACTAGTTTCCCCGAGCGTTTAAAATGGCCTCTAAGAACATCGGTCCTCCAGCTTACGCTGCCACTGTCGTGCATTTCCGCGCAGGCCTGGCTCTTTTTTATTACTGTTGTTGTTACCCTATCAAGGAGGAAACTTACAGAGAAGCTCGTGTTGGTATCACGCACCAAGCATCATTTTGGACGGAAGAGCAAAATATATTGTATAACAAGATATATGTGAAATGAAGAGCCTGAAGCGCAGAAACTTTTCGGTATCTATCTGGTAATGGCTTGAGGACGCCGCACGGTGGCCCACAAAAGACGCTATTAAGACCGCTATTAAAAACAAGCACATGCTACTTTGGTGGTTTGCCAAATAATGTGATGGATCTGTTAGATTTCTCGTTAACTCAGGCGGCATAGCGACTACTACAGAAAGGTGTCATTGTCCGGTTCCAAAAATGCTGGTCCCGGAAATGTTTCTGGGATACCGGTATCGGTTTCCCTTGTGGCCTCCTGCTACGGGACACGTGGATGATATTGAAGACGATAGTCTTTCTTGATATACCTCAACGCAGAAATTTTGGTCTGTCTGTCTGTCTGTCTGTCTGTCTGTCTGTCTGTCTGTCTGTCTGTCTGTCTGTCTGTCTGTCTGTCCTGCTTTTCCGTCTGTCACCCGATTCAGTAGAATGGCGAAATTTTATCCCCTTGCTCAACGACCACCGATCTTTATCTGGTTTCTGCGTTCATACGTAGAAACCATTGTCAATAAAAAAGCGAATATTACGCATATCTGAGGCACAACATCAATACGTGAGTATTGGGCGGTGTATTCCGTTATTTGAGAAAATGCATAGATATGTAATTTTAAAGACCGCAGTGTGTTTACGCTGCGTTGACAATGCGACGCTATGAACGAAAAAGCGGACGTTTCCTACGCTTCGGTAAAACGACACGGTGCTGCCACCTGCGTACTACACAAGCTCCTTGCGTTTACCGATATCGTGGCCAGATGGCGTCCATATCTCACGCAGCCCTGCCTCCATTTCATCAATGCCAGCCACATGCAGCCGATTCAACATAGACGGGGCGCTGTCTGAGGCAAGGCAAAACATAAATGGCCGTTTGATGATATAGAACACACTCTACAAGACATGCCCAGACAACGCAGGGAAAAGACCGGCGAGCAGATTGCAGCGGAGAAGCGCCGGCGTGCCGATGCCCGTCGTCTCAAGCGTGCCCAGGAAACGTCAGAGCAACGATCCCAGCGGCTAGCGAAAGATCGTGAATCGAGGCGCGCCCGGAGGCAACAGGTAACAGACGAGGTGAGCGATGTGCGAATAGTCACTGACCGAGAGGCTAAGCGAGCGTACCCGGCGGCTGAACAGACGCCGGAAGCTGGTGCCGAACCGCAGATGAACCGGGAGTCATGTAGTACGGCCGGTAGAAGACTATCGTCTTTCGACGACATTTGCAGCGAAGCACAGAGATATGCGGCCAATTTTTCTTTTGATTTTCGATGAGCCTTGCGTATTTTGTGCACTTGCTGAGAAAAAGATTTTTCCGTTACAAGCAATATTAGTTTGATAATAAGCACCTAATAAGTACCTCCAGAGAAATTTTTTAGGGACGCTCGTTGAACCTGGTGTCATCCGCTTCTAAACTCGAGTCACCTATTACAACGCGGAGCTTCTTGGCGTACGAAACGCAGTGCTGGCAGGCGCAGCGCAGCGAGCAAATGCCGGCGCTTCAGCGCGTTATAGTTGCGCGTCCTTTTGTGTGTTATATTTAAGGCGAACATATTGGTAAGAATGGTTGGGATGCAAGTGACAGTACATGGAATGACCATAATTATGCTTGCTAGAATTGTTGACAGCTGTGTTATTCCTGGATTCCACAAATGTAGATCATTCATTGAAGAGAAGAGTATCCTAATATATATATATATATATGTTTCAAGTCTTGCTAACAGCGTGCCGTAAGGTATGAGGGCGATTATTCTATTGCAAGACGGTAGAATATTTTCTAGAAGCGAAGTTTTTTTTAAGTAGACTGGTAAACATACATACATAAGCGCACTGCACATGAGTGCGCTCGCATTCTATCTCACTGACAAACACGCCAGCGAATCCGGGCATCGAATTCGTGACTCTGTGGTCGCCGACGAAACTCAGCGTAAGTTGACAAATTTTGCTGTGATGCTATCCGTTGATAAAGACGCATATTACACTATATTTATGTGCTGAACGTGGGCAATTCGCTACTGTCCAACTTCAAAGAGAGCACGAGCGGTTGCCAGGCCCTCCATAAATCTCCCTGTTGCTGACGTTACCGTAACTTACATATACATAAAAAAAAGAAAACATCTTCCTGTCTTTTTTAGGGTAGGTTCTGAGGCATTTCGAGGGAAGGCAAAAGATGAAAGCAATAAATGAAATGACCAGATTCATTTAGTGAAGGAAGTGATTGGTAACGCGCATAGAGAAAAGCACCTATACAGAGCGAACAGAACTGCTGCTTTGGCAGTTTCCATGGCGGGGCAGAGATTACAGAGAGCGCCACCAATGGAATTTCATTAAGGATGGTACGTTCCACTAAACAATTGCGGTGTCAACTGGCGCACCTGGAATGGGCGACGTGATAAACGTTACTGCGCATTGCCCCTTTAGCGCAAAACACGCACCCTCCTTACACAGGAAATATAGAACCACCTAAGGGTAAGGACTGCCGGCATGTCAGCCACAGTGTCAGTTGGTCCAGAAACAGTCAGCGAAGAGATAAAGAGAAAATTACTCACGCTAACGCGCTCTCGCCAGCGAGAAGTGGATCGTGCAGGAACGTGGCAAGAATGGCGAGGCTCGCTCGGCAAGAACGGTTCTTGATGGGCCAGAGTGTTGCTCCACGTGACTGGGGTAATAGCCGGTTGTGTTGGGTGTACCCCGCTCGCTACGCTATAATGAAAGCGCAGGACAGCCGTCAGCATGGTAAGCGTGAAGTTTACTTGGTGGTTACTTGACCGCTCCTCAAAGATCGCAATACGACTTAGTGTACGTGACCGAAACGCATGCCCTTTACAATGAGATGCTCGCTTAAGAAGTGTCAGGTTGAGTTTGTAGAACCTAAGCACCAGATATTACATCCAACATACTTTAGAGCGTGCAGGTGACTTTAGTTACAGATTTAATTATGCTATCGATATCGCAAGAGACAATACAGATGCAAGTGCACACTTACACAAAGTGGTTCAATTAAATCACGTGCAAAAGGCAAAACACAAAAGCAATGGTCACATAAACGTCGGCAGTTACAATGAGCAACGTACAGTTTACACGTACTACAGATCAACGATAACTACCATGCTTATATATGGCAAAGACAGAGAGATTAAAAGCAAAGCTATGTGAATTTGAACGCCGTTTGAATGCAATGTTTTGTCAATCCTGTGTAACTCTTGGTTATGGTATATTGGCCTGTTTTTACAATTTCCTTTCATATACTGCTGTTTGCCTCTTACGCCTTTTCGATTATCCGTCATTGAACATTAGTACAAGTTGTCCTAAGTTTGAATTTATACGTAATGCGGTACGGAAAAGAAACAATGGAATATGAAGAAAACCGGCGCGACAGTTCAGAATGAAGAATTAAAGGCAAAATCTACTCTAGACGCATTAGTCATGTCCTTCGAACGACACTTCCTGAGCCTACGACCATAAAAGGATGAATGCAACAATTTTTCCGTTAAGCTGCATCTGGCAAAAAAAAAAAAAAAGAAGGACGACCCCTTCAGGTCTATGCTTTCAAGTATGCTATAAAGTACGTCAGACTGCCGAATTTGCCACATAGGTGAAGGCGGTTAATAATTAAATCATTTCATTCCACTCGCTGATAAATAAAATGCGAATCTCCTTTCATTCCTCAGACTTCATCAGAGCGCGTATGCATTGATTTATAACTATTTCAACAAAGACATCGTAAAATCAAGCACGCGGCGTGTTTTTCAAATAAATGATCGAATTGAAGGAAGATTGATCGGATTATATCCTACAACAGAACAGGGCAAGGTAAGAAAGGATGATCGAAATCGCTTCAGGTAAACGGTTTCCATATCCATAGGTCCTTCGGTTCTTCACCAAATCCTCATACTCTACGACAGAGAATGTATGCGAAAGGTTAACGCTCCTTTTCTATAAGAAATGATTTTTGCTTGTTTAAGTGTTTGTTTAAGTTTTTAAGGTAGCAGAACAGCAGGTAAGTTAAAAATTCTGTATTTAGAGTCGCATTCCATTAAGTTATTTGGTTGTTTATGAGCTCGAGTTTGCTTGCCAGTGCTGCCGTTAAGTTAGATTTCCACATCATAAAGATCACGGAGCAGCTGCACTCTGATGTGCGGAGGCTGTGCAAACAGAAGCTGGCGACTCCACCTAGCCTCATCTCGTATTTGCTTAAGGTCCTTGGTATTGTGTTCGGGGCCCCTAATCACAAATGCACCTTACGTCAAAAAAGTTTGCAATAGAATATTTTAACGTGTACTGTGCGATGTCAGTGCACATTAAAGAACCCCAGGTGGCCAACATTTCCGAAGCCCTCCACTACGGCGTCTCTGATATTCATAGCTGGTTTTGGGCAAATCAATCAATCAAGAAATCAATCAATCAATCAATCAGAAATCAATGAATAGAATATTTCAGCCAGCCCTGAAGCTGGGCATATCATTAGCGAAACCATACGCCTAATCACAACAAGCACTTAGGAAAGAGAATTTTTTTGGGATTCGGCCCCATAGGTTAGCTGAATCAGTTCCGTGCGTGTATCATCATGATCCTATACTACGTACAATGGCTGTGTTTCTTTCAGAGAACATGGGCACCACTGTACGTGATAACTAATCGGACTGCTTTCACAAAAAGATAGGGCGTAGCTTCACTCTGAGTTGCGAAGAATGTGCAAACAGCGTAGCTGGCGGCCCCAACCTAGCTTCATCTCGGATTGGCATAAGGGTCTTCATATTGTATTCAAGCGTTTGCTGAATTCCTTGCTCGGTTTATTAAGAGCCTATCGCACGTACAATGCCTGTGTTTCTTACAGAGAACATGGGCACCACTCAACATCGCAACTCATTGGGCTGCTTTCGCAAGATAATTGGGGGTCAGCTTCACTGTGCGAAGACTGTGCAAACAGCGAAGGTGGCGACCCTACCTAGCTTCATCTCGCATCGCCTAACTATTCGCGGGGTTATGCTCGGCGAAGATTATTAGTATTGTTTTGACGTGGTATCATGGTGGTATCCCTGGCATCGGCATCGTTCTTGGCTAGTTAAGCGTTGTACCTGTTTAGGGCCTCGTTTGAGTAGAAGAGTCGCACCGCGTCGGGTGTCAACCTCGCTTAACCTCGTTCTGCGTCGCACCTGGAAAAATGTGCAGCGCAAGCAGCGTTACAGACTCGTGCAAGTGCACCACCAACCCTTCGCCCTTCTCGAAACCTCAGCCGGATTATTCTGGTTCAGTTAACGAAAGGATCGTAATTTCTGCCGCCCATGTCGGAAGCGTGGCTGAGCGACCGGGATGGTACTGAAAAATGCAGAAAGGAAAGAAAGAAAGACCGTAGTGGAGGGCTCAGGAAATTTCGACCACCTGGGCTTCTGGAATGTGCACTGGCAACGCACAGGGCACGGGCCTCTGGCATTTTCGCCTCCATCAAACATCCGACTGTCGCCGCCAGGATCGCAGCCGCGCACCATAAAGGAACGGCTATATCCGCGCGAAGGGCACAAGGACAAGAGAGGAGACGAAATACTGCGAAGCACCAAAAATTTGGACCATCTGTGGTTCTTTAACGTGCACTGACAACGCACAGTACCCAAGCCTCAGAATTTCGCATCCATCGAAACGCGACCCTAGGATCACCAGCTGACTACCATAGCTACTAAACCACCGTGGCGGGGCGAAAATACATTCTGTTAGTAGTTATTTTTTGTCCGTTTCATATTACTTAAGATGTAGGTTTAACGAGCTGGTCCTTGAGCTATTTTATCACATAGCTGTGAGACGTACGTTTGGGTCTTCTCATCGTTCCATTCTAAACATGCACCCGGACACAGGTCAACACGGAACTCACTTCAGCTAACGGAGTGATCTGTTTTAATCCACGAATGACAGTTTCCACAACGAGCAATATGCACGTTACCTCTGGTAAAATATCTGCTCCACGCTTCAATAGATTTCAGTCGGTTCTCCAGGCAACACAACCAAGGAAAAAGGACGCACGCTTCCCCTGCACAATCCGGAGACGCCTATCTAGCATAGAAATAAAGCGTTCCTGTTTGATTCATATTTGTTTTCGTCAGTCTAGTCGAACTGTTCCTTTGTACCGCTGTTTGCGAATTCACAACCACGACCCGAAATTTGCGCTCCTAGCTCAGCGCTTTCAATCCGGCGTTGTCTACGAAGTTTTGAAAGAAGCTGCTGACGGCGGGCTTCGTGGCCGACTTCCTTAATGAGATGAGTGCCACACACTACAGCAGTAAACTAAAAAAAAGTAATGTGCCGAGTGCCAACTTTCTGCTTCTTTATTGCTATTCAAATGTTATGCGGCTGCACGCTTCATATGTGCGACCCCGAAACGTTCATATAGAAATACATATTTGCCCACGGTAGCGAGCGTGTCAACTTCAAGAAGAAAAGGGAAGCTTTTCTAAATCAAATTTTTTCACACGAACTTTGAGGCGACATTCGATCTCTGTCATTCCACTTCTGCCACACTCGCCAAAATCCTGCGGCTGCGCACCGAACTTGTCTACTCGCATAAGGAAGATAGAGTGCCTCGAGAAAAGATTAGACCTGACGTTGCTCGCTCGAGAGTAGATGCCCGTGAGTTCCGAACGCTCCCCGCATCTTTGAAATACAAGTTAGTGCTACGTTGCCATCTAGGACCGTGAGAGTCGGCATGGGAAGGCTGGAATCTCTCGGTAACAAGGTTACGCTTTCTGTTATTTTTTCTACATTTTCTTTTCTCTTCAAAAAAGGAACGAAGCTCGCCATGAGGGCATGCCTGGGCGTCATCGCAGAGGCAAGGTTTTTGGTAGAAATGCCTGTGCTCTTCTTATTTCTGTATTTTCTTTGCATGCTACTAAAATAGAACCATTTGCGCCCTTCGATGACCCCAGCTTGTTTCCTTTGTGTGGTAAATATAACTAAATCACACATTTTGCAAAAGCACCACGTGTATTTGACAGCATAAGCAACACGTTTACTTCTACTCACGATGTCTAGGAAACCAGAAAGAAAGAGCCAGCTGTGAGCCAGCTATAAGGATCAAAATCTTCGGCTTCATCTTTGATTAGACAAAGATGACGATATCGCTATGTTTTAATATTTTTATGTAACATGGGCTCTTTACTGCAAGGCGCCCGAAGTAGACTCGCTGCTCGTCGCAGTCCTTGAATACTGTCTACGAATTTTTTACTAATTTTTATCTCTCATCTATACTTCAACACATGTCTTATTAGATCGCGCGCCTATGATAAGGAATGCGTTGTGGAATCTTGCCTGTACGGAAACGCCAACAGTTGGTTTATGAGAAGATGAAACATGAACCACGAATTCGAGGCACGTATTACCAAACTTTCTACGCTATAGAGTTCATGAGTGATTTTTTTCTAAATCCAATTCTGGTCGACGGCATATCCCTGGTGAAAGCGTACGGCCGATTAAAAAAGGGTCACTTACAAACGAAGCATTTGGCGAAGTTTGAATCCAGGCTTGGAGGTCAGTTACTGTCGTCTCTGTGGTAATGCCAAATAACATCTGACGGGATCTTACGGCCAAAAACCACGATACGATTGTGAGGCGCGCTGCGTAGCGGGTGACTCCCGATTAATTTTGACCCCTGAGGATGTTGGAGGTGTACCTAAATCTAAGTACACGGGCATTTTTTCGCATTTCGCCCCTTTACAAATGCGGCCGTCGTGGATGGGATTTCATCCGGTGACTTCGAGCTTCACAAACCAACAGCCTACAGAGAAGCAAACAACGCCGTTCGCTTTTCTGATAAATAATTACGCAGTTGAAATCTCTTTTGATTCTTAACTTGAACTCATGGCAGTGACTGCCGTTATTCGGCGTCGCTCAAACACTGGTTCTCTAGGAACACCTGAGCTTGCCATGAAAGGACAAATTTTGAAAAGAGAAAGGCAAAACTATAGCGATATGCGATGCATGAAGGAGGCGATGCAAATGAGCTCGGCGGATCGCGTCACCGTGTGACGTGGCAAACACGCAAGCCACGCTTGTCGTTTCTTCGGTAAATTAATCATGCTGCCCCGTTTTGTCGTCAACACGGTGTTTTGTCGCGAACAACGGCTGTGACATGGTGCGAAAGGGCGTCTGTTGATATTGTTGTTGAGAGCTGGGAAATATGTAACAAACAGAGACACAAATGCTCCAATATGCATCCGCAAGCTGCTGCAAACAACGTGGGAGTCCTGTCCTTGCTCGTAAAAGAAAAACAATTTATTTTCGTCAGCCGAGATTAATTCTACGTCGCAAACCCGACGGAAACCTTGCCCCGAGAAACGAGAGACAAAGGGCGGGCCGCCTGTTCCCCTAACGCTTAGAAAGAAAGAAAGAAAGAAAGAAGAAGGAAAGAAAGAAAGAAAGAAAGAAAGAAAGAAAGAAAGAAAGAAAGAAAGAAAGAAAGAAAGAAAGAAAGAAAGAAAGAAAGAAAGAAAGACGGTGTTTCACTGTCTGCAGTGCACAGCCATCGCACTGCGAGGACCAAGAAACTACTCTTTCAAGAAAAAGAAAAACAAATGAAAGACCGTTTTTAGTGTGGAGCTCAAGAGCAAATTTATATGGATTTTCCACAAAGAAGGCTTTCTAGTCGACGAGAGATTTTATCTGGTCCGGCGATTTTTCTTTTTTTTTCTCCTCCTGCGTCATTTATTTTGGGAGTCCTCCATTTTTTGCAATGCACTAGGAGTTGCTGCTCCTAATGGCTACACAGAAAACGGGCTGGCTGCACGGAATGATTCGAGACACGACAGTCTTTTCTCACCAAGAAAGCAGAAGGGCACGAAGTAGCCTGAAGTATAAAATTGTATTGCATGCTTTGATATGGTATGCGCGCTATGATGTGTTATCGTATGCCTTGGTAGAATGGTGTTATAGAGAAATATCTAGAGATTGACGAAACTGTCCCGAGATAGCAGGATAAAATAACGCCGTATAATAGGAGCGTTATTGGCTCAGCCTTCCGGTTCGCGAAGTAGAGCTTAGTTTGTTCTATTATCCTAATAAAGCAGCCACATAAGCGAATAAGTTGAAGCCACAGGCTTAACAAAGCACAACAAATGAAGGCAGCCGTAAAAAATCAGCAATATTAAAATATAAACTCTGCTAAACTTGTGATGTTAGTACATAAATAATGGAGGCTGTTCGTAGTATAAGGAGGCTTCAGGGGTATTTTGTTTAGTCGGTAATCAGTAAGTGTACGGGATGTGGTTCAGTCAATTTTGTGAAGTCGTTTTTTGCGTACCCCTAATATGTGTCTGTATCTGTTCACTCTCCAGTGTATATTTCTCGTCAAATTTGCATACAACGCAGCTTCTCGCGCTGTTTAGGAAGTTCCAATTAAAAAAATAAATACTACTTAGAACAGGATAATCAAAGCACATCTTATTCTGTCTTTTACCACTGCAAGAGGTTACAGCGTAAACGCTATTCATTTTTGAATCTTCCTTTGTTTGGCTTAGATATACAGGACTGTCGTCTAGAAAACGTTTATTAGATATATCCCGCCTCCTGACTGTCGCACCAACCTGCAGTTCCTACGAAACAATCGAGCAGCATGCGTGCCTACTTAACGAACTTTGCCCCGCCACGGTGGTCTAGTGGCTAAGGTACTCGGCTGCAGATCCGAGGGTCGCGGGCTCGAATCCCGGCCGCGGCGGCTGCATTTCGACGGAGGCAAAATGTTGAGGCCCGTGTGCTGTGCGATGTCAGTGCACGTTAAAGAACGCCAGATGGTCGAAATTTCCGGAGACCTCCACTACGGCGTCTCTCATAATCAGAGCTGGTTTTGGGGCGTTAGACCCCACAAATCAATCAACTTAACGAACTTTGACAACGTGATCTAGGATGCACGGCCTCGACGACTGCCTGTCTTAGAGTGGATGCGCTTCCAATGCATGACCGAACTCACCGTGCTCTGCAAGCCTATCTTCAAATCCTCAAGAAATTGGCTTGGTTTACTTGCGGAACATTTTTCTTTGCGTTGGCATTCTTTCTGTTCAGGAGGGCGTGCTACGTTCCTTCTATGCTCTTATCAGTATTTCCCGTAATTTGATGATTGGATACATCAAAAACCCCTTTTCCAGTTTTTAGCCTGTACTCCTGTACTCTCCTTCTTAAAGTAGGGGGAAGTTCTGTTCCTCTGACGGCAGGTGCCCAAACTGCTGCCACCATTTCAAGTGCTTAAGAAGCTCAACGTTCAATCAACGAAAAAAGAATGCGCCGGTCCACTCGCCGCGTAGGACGAAATGGTAATCCTTCACGTAAGAAAATAAATACTGCTTGCTGGTGGCCGGTTTCGAAAAACGGGCTGAATGCTCCTACGCCAGGCAGGCACAGAACTTTATTCTGGTCCTGAGAAACTGCGCCAAGTGTCTGACCCACTGGATATGAGCACAAGCCTTCAAAAGGTGGTGGTTTGCATCTGAACCATACGAATGCTTTGTGCGGTGGCACAAAAACGCAAAATGTACAACACTTGGCAGTATAAGAAGCCCTGTCTAGAAGAACGGGTACAACTGGATATCAAAAACACTGTGACTGCAAAACTTTATTGCCACACATGCCACATGCCGAAAGCATTTGAGTGGTCGCGGGAGCGTCTTCCGCTGAGGCGTTCCATAGACTGGCAAAACGCTGAAAAGGAGATAAAAGACGTTGTGCCGATGCACCGATGGCGCTTGCCTGCAACGATGCGAAGAGGGCCGCAACGCAGGATAAGCGCCGGGAATTCAAGCATGCAGTGCAGAATATCATCGAAAAGCTCAATAATCGTCGAAGAGCTCAAGAGCGCCGTACCACGAGGGTTTAGCGGATCGAACGTTTACACATTACATGCACGTCTCCCAAATGATGCACTGCGTGCAACTTTTCCTGGATGTCTTCCACATATAATTATTTCTGTCCGCGTGCGCTGTACCAAATAATAATAATAATAATAATAATAATAATAATAATAATAATAATAATAATAATAATAATAATATTATTATTATTATTAATAATAATAATAATAATAATAATGGGTACTCGTATGCACGTCACTGCAACACATGCAGACAACGTACAGCGCATTAGGACACCACAGGAAGGGCTTTCTAAACGAACAGTGTGTGTCACCTCAGACTGATGGGTGAGTGGGAACTGGTTACACCGCAGCCAGCTTCCCGTTCCATTCCCTTATTTGAGTTCCAGCCGCTTCCTGGAGGAAGCGTTAGTTCAGGGCAAACATGCAGCTCCCGGTTCTTGCCCTGTCACGCCGTCGCAGGTGACAGGCGTGCTTTACTGGTCTCTGCAGTCGGGCGAATTCGTGACGTGTCGCTCGGTTCTCGTTAGGGTTAGAGGACGAGCATGGCATACTGCAACGACACTAGGAGACTGTGTAACATGCCTTCACGCATAAAATAAGAGTCCTTCCACCGTTCCATTAGTTTCTTCACAAGTTCTAAAGAGACGTGTTGAAATATGCAACTGCGGCGTAATGGCTCCTCCTTCGTGCGTTAAAAATCTATATTCTGATTTCACCCTTAATGCATTATCTTCTCTAAGCTTTCCAGCTTATCACAAAGGAGCATCTGTTTACGTTGAAACCGCTGCTGAGGTCAAAGCATTTATTTCGGTAGCCAACTTAAACTTGGCTTCGATATTTTAATTCTAGGAATTCTGGGAAACTGTTTCGTTCTTCTTTGTGAGGTGAATGATCTCGCGGAATAAACTTTTCCAAGGGGTCATTATTGCTTCAGGTCAAAACTTATTTTACAAACGGAAACTGCATGTTGTCCTTTTGTTATGAATCCTTTTCGTAGGAATCAGAATTCGGATTCATAGTACGTTAGTCAAATCGGCTCCTAGCAAGGGTTGTGTGCAACTTTATAGTTACTTTACCGTCACTGCTTCTTTTCAAGATTCGATATCGCAGGTATTAATTTGTGCTAGAACACTACGGCGTTTCGTTTATGTGGCATATTTTTTGTGCATTTGCGTAGCAGTCTTATATACTGGCTAGCGAGATTGTTCACAATCAATGAAAGCTAAAGAATTTCGAGAGATTGTAGCTTTTCTCTCGTGACTTCTTTCAAAAAGCTTCCCTTCCGAGCTACTCCTTTGCTGGATGCGGCAAAAACTTCATGCTTCCAGCTCTGCATTTGTCAGCCTTCATTGAAGGGCGGGATTGATCTACAATATGAGAAGCAGCAGTTGCAAAGTCCTCTCGGAACCGCAAAACAACCTTTGATGACCTAAGGCAGCAACACGGCCGCTGGCGGCGCGGATGATCTCCCGTGTAGGGTCTAGCCAGAGCTACAGGAGTTTGACTATAAATGTGCAAAGCATGAGTGTTCCTATGTTGTTCATGCTCACCAAATGGCTTCGTGTCCGCCAGCAGCTGCAATTAGCAGCGCACGACCGCGCGTCTCTGACTGCTGCCCGTGCTCCTGGTTTTGCCAATGGCAATTCACGGTGTGAGAAACACTGCAGTGAATACCGAGCGCATCGCTGATTCTCAGTTGCTCCGCCGAGTTTCTTCGATGCTGGAACCTCAAATCTTACTGACGTTAACCTTTCAGCTACATTCATTGCCTCGAGCACAATTGTACACAGTTGGGGATGTATTCCATAACCTTCTACCTACTGCACGCATATACTTCCTCTTGACGTCATCAGAGGATCAGACTCAGTGTTCGGCCTGCGAGATTCAAATGACGAGTCGCGAATGTCAGGAGGCTGCGTTTACGGCGATGAAGCGCGTCTTTCCTTCCTCGCGTATTCGCAACGAGTTGTCTGGAGCTCAGAGACGTCAAAATGACGCAACTAACTGGGCAAACGCAACGCTATCGGGTCATTTTGTCACGATATGTTCGCTCTATAGCCTATCAGCAGTGGCGGAAACAGGCAGTCCCATAGATTGACAATTACAGAAGAGCTCCCCGGCACACAAGGAATGCCGTTCGAGTTAGCGTTCTTAGCGTTCTTCCTCGGCGCCCTGTGAAACTGAAGTCCTATGCGTGAAGCGCTCGCTCCAGCGAAATTCTATGTTCAATAGTTGCTTATCAATGCAAGCACTCACCTTGCCCAGAACGTCTGCCTTGGTTATAGTTAAAGTATATAACTACTTGCAAACACTGAACTGAGGCATCAAGCTTTGAGTACTGTTATTCATGTCCCCTACTTGCTATTAAGTAGCACTCTTTCACTGCCACATTACTGCGACAGAACCAAACCAAACCAAAACAAAACAAAACAAAAGACTGCTGCATATTATTCATCTGTGATACTAAGAGAACAAGAATGAGACCTATGCCTTGCGGTGAAATGTCTGCGCAACAAGTTATCTCAGCGTGGCGCCTATAGGAGCGCTTAAGAGAAAAGAAGAGAACAAATGAATACGACCATTAACAGAAGCTTACATCTGTGTCTCAGCAGCCAGTACATGCCGATGGCTCAGCTCACAAAATGAATGTGCATAAAATGAAAAATAGAAGTCTCACGAAACAGAGATAGATAGATAGATAGATAGATAGATAGATAGATAGATAGATAGATAGATAGATAGATAGATAGATAGATAGATAGATAGATAGAAAGCTTACGTACTAGGAATTCACCTTTCGCAGAACACGACTAATTGGACACGTGTTGACCTTCTTGAGCGGCGAAGCTACTGCACAAACATGCACTTGCTGGACCGGGAAAGAAAAACAAGCCTGGAAGCAAGGCAAGCATAGTGGCTCACTAGGCAAACGTTAGGTACTAGGTACTGTTCATCAGATGGGGCAGCTAAGGAGAGGCATAGGCCTTAAGTGCGAGCAATGGAAAAGAAAGGATACAAAGGTCCTAGAAATTAGCGCAACGATAGAACAAAATATGTAAAAACAGAGCTTTATAAGAACTTGAAGATTACACCGTAATGTACGCCTTCCTGTGAGAGCCGCTGTGTTTCGTCGACTCAAAGAAGGTCTACTATACGCGGATCCGATTAGTATATGGGGCAAGTGCAAAAGAAGTAGGCCAAATGAACACACGTGTAACGCACCGGCAGGGAATGTCCTTATTCGTGTTCTAATCTCTGACCAGCAGAGCAAACGGCTCCAGGGCGCATTTCCCATCCACAGCTGCCTCTTGAGGACTAGGGCAATTAAGCGAGCTGGTGGAGGCGCGGAGACATGTGTTTCCCTAGCTCTCTAGGCTGTCTTTCCAACTGACGAAATGAGACAGTCTTTTTGCCCTAGCTGTCCGCTTGCACGCACTTAAGCCAAGCGTTTACCTTCGGGCACTTGGTCGATTTATTTGCCTCATGAGGGTCGTTTGAAATGTTTGTTTTGGTACAAGTCACCTTCTACTTCGTTTTACTGATCAAATTATCGTTGACGACGTCACAAAAGAGGCAACTACGACAGAGCCAGCGTTTCGTAATGAATGAGGTCTTACGTGCCAAAAGTGCTATATGATGCATGTCCCGTGGGGGAGGGCTCCGGAGTAATTTTGACCACATCGGTTCTTTAATGTACGCCTAAGCCTAAGTATGAGGGCACTGTTTTTTACTATTCTCCTTTTTTCTGCAATTAGCCCCATCATAATGCGGCTGTCGTGACCGGCATTCGATCCTGCGACCTCGAGCTTAACAATTCACCACCCTAGACGATACCCCGGTGATGTTGTTTGCCTTTGGAAGAAAAATGACCTCAAGGTCTCGGGCTCTAGGCATCCCTTGTCGTGTTACGGTAAACCAAATTGTATAATGGATAAAACCGGTTCTGAGTAAACTAACGTGATTTAAACTAATTTAAGGTAAAGGAATAGTCAGGACTTAATTGCGTTAATAACAGAAATTAGTCAAATCCTGTTGCGAAAATTGTGTGGGTCCATCCTGGAGGCAGTGCCCACAAGACAGTGCATGTGTAGGGTCATCGTGTCTGAAGCGATTCTAACGAGTTTCTGCTAATGCGCCCGGGCCGTCGGCATCTAACGTCGTCTTCGTCGCCACGGTAAAGCAAGCCCATTAGCAGCGACTGACGTTTACTTTGGGGATGATGATGATGATGATGATGATGATGATGATGATGATGATGGTTTGGTTTAGGAAAGGATGCTAATTTCTGCAGCCCATGTAGGGGGCACGACTAAGCGTCCGTGGGGGTGGGGGAAAGGGAGTCAAAGAAATAGAGAGGAGAGAAATCCCGTAGTGGAGACCTCCGGAAATTTAGAGCACCTGGGGTTCTTTAACGTGCACTGAAAACGCACAGTAGACGGGCCTATGGTATTTTCGCCTCTACCTTTGGGGAACAACGGCACACCGCCGCATGCTTCGCGCCTTACCAGGTTTTACGTTAGCGGGGCTGTTATGATATCATCTTACGGTCATCTTATGGCCCTCCTTGTTCTTGTTCGGTTGACACACTATAAATTAAACCCAAATTTGCCGTAGACGCCATTAGCAGAAAAGTAGCCAAATATCATCGGTAAACTCACTGAAGAACGGCAAGAAGTAAAACGCTATATTAGAGGTGGATTGCCGTCAAAGACGTAAATCTGTTCTATTTAATCCGCGGAAGTCCCAGCTGCACTTCTCTTGCAATATTTCTTAGAATATGTAGACCGCAACTGCAATACTTGCTGAGGGCCAATCGCTTTATCTATCGCATCGTTACAAACTCGCGTCGTGCAATTTATCGTTACCCAGACATCGTGCACCGCTGTGAAGTCCCTACGCGTTGTGATTTCCGGGACAGCTCTGCAGAACTCTCCCAAAGTACTGTGCATAGTACAGTACGATATACCGTACTATCATTTATTAAAGACGATAGCCTTTCTAGGAATACTTGAACGCGGGAACTTTGGTCTGCCTTTCTGTTTGTCTGTCTGTTACACGATTCAGCCACCCGATCCAGCCAAAGTTTAAGCACTTGCCTAACGCCCAGCCACCTTGAACTGGTAGCTGCGTTCATACTTGTGAAGAGTGTCGATCAAAAAGCAAACGTTATGCATATTTGAGGCGCAACATCTATACGTTTTAGGGACGAAGCTCCTTAAGGTTTGGGTCTGTCCGTCCGTTGTAGTAGCGCGTTAACTACTAGGAACGCGCTACTACGAGGGCGCGTATGGGAGGCGCGCGAGCTCTCTCACACTTCCATCTGCTGTCTTGTGAGAGAGAGAGAGACAGACAGAGATTGATTGATTGATTGATTGATTGATTGATTGATTGTGTTTCGGTTAGGAAAGGACGCTAATTTCTGCAGCCCATGTAGGGAGCACGGCTAAGCGTCCGTGGGGGTGGGAGAAAGGGAGTGAAAGAGAGAGAGGAGAGAAAGGCCGTAGGGGAGGGCTCCGGAAATTTAGACCACCTGGGGTTCTTTAACGTGCACTGACAACGCACAGTACACGGGCCTCTGGCATTTTCGCCTCCATCGAGTCCGCCGCGGTGGTGTAGTGGTTACGGTACTCGGCTGCCACCCAAAATACGCGGGTTCGATCCCGGCCGCGGCGGTCGCATTTTCGATGGAGACGAAAATGCCAGAGGCCCGTGTACTGTGCGTTGTCAGTGCACGTTAAAGAACCCCAGGTGGTCTAAATTTCCGGAGCCCTCCACTACGGCCTTTCTTTCCTATCTCTTTCACTCCCTTTCCCCCACCCCCACGGACGCTTAGCCGTGCTCCCTACATGGGTTGCAGAAATTAGCGTCCTTTCCTAACCGAACCACAATCATCATCATCATCCATCGAAAATGCGACCGCCGCGGCCGGGATCGAACCCGCGTTTTTTGGGTGGCAGCCGAGTACCGTAACCACTACACCACCGCGGCAACCCATATATATATATATATATATGGGTTGCCGGTGAACGCTTCTCCAACGCGAGCAGTCGGTGTTTCTCAATCAAGAAACTCGCTAGGAGACGCTGCCTGCGCCAACGTTGTCTCCCGCGGGTGACGGCGCGTTCTCCTTCTTTGCGAGCTGGTACAGCGTTCCTCTAAGAAAGAGCGTTTCCATAGCCAACGCGCGCCTTTCGCTCTCTCTCTGTCTCTCTCTCTCTCTCTCTCACAAGACAGCAGAGGCACGTGCCGGGAGAGAGAGAGAGGCACGCGCCGGGAGGCACGCGCCGAGGCGAACGCCGAGGGCGAGCGCGTGCCGGGAGGCACGCGGGTTACGCCTGACGCCTGACTACTGACGCCTGACGCGTGACAAGGTTAGACTAAGAGGAGCTTCGCCCCTAAAAAGAAACCAAAACGTTGGACGCTATGTTCTCCTGAAAAAGGTAAGCTCCACGTGGTCGTACTGTTTTTATTTTTTTTTGTTTCTCTTCACTTGCCAGAATAAATCGTTTATCCGGATATAAAGTGATATAATGTGTGCACATTGATGTAAGCCTAATACATAAGCAGAGTCAGCCCTCTTGCTTTTGAAAGATATGCGATAGAGATGTTCCTATAGAGCAACGGGGAATAGTAAAGTGCTCGCGCCAAGGTAAACACAACGAGAAGGTAATTTCTACACAATTCTCAGCACGACGGAAGCGTTTGGTGATTGGTTGATACAGAGCAATAATCAAGTAACGGAGCTACCCAAACGAGGCTGGGTTTAATCTTCACCTTTGATCTTACCTGTCGCGCTGACTAAGGCTGGCTAAGGTGTATCTTCTAGACTGAAATGGATGATAACTTAGTGTGCAAAGGCTAAGCTGTACAGGAGATTATCCGAGCACCTCCTGCTGCACTTCCCATCTCTTGCAAATGGAAGGTGCTGAATAAACTCAGCAATATGGCAGTTTGGGCATGTTGGTAAACCGTTCTGAAGACACGTCAAAGCGCACGGACACGCACGGTGTGTGTATATTGATGCCTTTCATCGGTCCGTTCGTTCCTTGCCCATTTGCTTACAACAAGCTTCACACAACCCCAAACTTCCTAAACGAAAAAGCTTTCAGTATTGGCGACACCTCCGCACCACGACAGTGCGCATCGCAGATAAAAAAAAAACGATATCGTGCTGCAATTTCTGTCCGCTTACGGACTACAACTCACCGAAGCCGGTACTGAAGAAAGAAAGTTCATTGTATGAAGTCGGTGGTACCATGGTGCACGATGCTGTCCTTTTCCTCCAACGCACGGGAGCCATGCGCATCGCTAGGCTCCGTTCAATGTGACACGTGCTGCGCAGTGGAGATGCACGCGGCCCATTCGGTACACGTTAAAAGCAGCATCCGACGTTCTCCATAGAGCGATGACGACGGATGGGTGTGCGCGCGTGCGTGCTGCGTACGCCCCCGAGGCGAACGTGAGTGGGCAAGCGTAACTACACGTCCCTGGGATCACAAGAGGTAGGGGCCCTTTCACTTGTCTATAAACTGTACTAGAGTGTTTCCAGAAAACACTACCGTGCGCGGTAACGTTGCGCACTTATTCTCGAAACTCTTTGGCATGTATTCTCGGGGGTTGGCCGGTCACTTCAGCTAACAATTTTGTGTTTGTTAGGGGAGAATTCTTTCCCATGCCAAAAATTCCAAAACGAAACCCCTTACTCAAAGCTAGGATTCCTTACAGACTCTCTCCACAGCCCGTAGTTCTCAAGGATGCAAGCACCATGCGTTCACAAACATTCAGGCGGTGCTTTACCGGGATCCAAAAGTGTCCTGTACAGCTGCAAGTTTAGTGCGCAGCACGGCATCTTTCATAAAACGCTTGCGTGACAATTAAGCTGTCACAGTAAGCACATGGCACGCTTACACGCAATAAACGTTGGGCTTGTGCTTTGCGTTTAAAGAAACGCTGGACGCCGAAAAGTATAAGGTGAAGGCGTCATGCCTTATCGGGCGATTCATGGCGCTTTATTATTCAAGAAAGCAAACCGTGCGAAAATACGGACAGAAGACATGATTTGATGATTGATTTGGGGGGTTCAAAGTCCCAAAACTAGCTGTTATTATGAGAGCCGCCGTAGCGGAGGTCTCCGGGAATTTCGACCGCCTGGGGTTATTTAACGTGCACTGACATCGCACAGTACAGGGGCCTCAACATTTCGCCTCCATCGAAATGCAGCCGCCGCGGCCGGGATTCCATCCCGCGACTTTCGAATCAGCAGCCGAGTGCCATAGCCACTAGACCACCGTGGCGGGGCACGGACGCAAGATAACTTGACAGCACGGCGTTCGTGCTCTCTAGCTATCTTCTACTGCGCGCGCCTCTCTACGCCATACCAACTAGGTGACCTCCCTACAAACTAGGCGTATCCATACCTACTAGGTGAATTTTCTGTCGTTCTATGAAGCTATAGTGCACCGTATATATCCGGTGTACTAAAGCATAAGGCATGATTTGTTTTGTGTGCCTCCATTTGTGATTGCTGTAGCCATAGCTTCGTGTACGTGCGTCAAACTACATCACCCAATGATGATTTGTGGGGTTTAACGTCCCAAAACTACATAACCCAAGATTATATGGTGCCGGTTAATGCTCCTGTGTGATGAACATCAATTTGGTTCTCCGTGAGTTTCTCCTAACATACAGGCAAACAACAGAGAAAAGAAAATAAACAGCTGTCCACGTAGCTAGCTCGTACGCTGATTGTATTTTGGTTCCACAGTAACATATGCTTGTAATTATAGATAACAAGACGGTGCAAAACTCTAACACATAGTGATAACGCAAACATAAAGATTGCGGTGGCCAGCTTCGCACCGACTTTGTCGTTCGAGCTTTCAGCTTGGGAAATGTGTTCATGCGGACTGCAACGGCCAAAGTATATGAAATCAAGCTTCCCAGCGCAGAATGGCCCGCACGGTAATGATTTCCAATATTCGACGCGAAGAAGTGACACGCGAAGCGTGAGCACAGTGCGGAACAACGCACACCCTTAGGGTAATAACTGCCCGTCACACGTTAAAAATGCAACACTAGTAAACAAAGGAAGCAAGTCATTATCCGACGTCGCACAATCGGGATCGCGTTCGTCAAGGAAATTACGCAGAAACTGCGTTTCTCGTTCTCAATCGCCAGCGCGTGATACGATTAGGCAAATACGCAACCATTGTTGCTGCGTATGTATATATGGACCGCCCGAAAAGGCCGAGCTTACAAGAAAAAGAATATATAAATAAACAAATGATACAGGGGCGTAGGTGTCTGTAAAGGGATTGCGCGACTGTATATAATGAAACGTGTAGCGTACAATGCAAAAAGAAAAAAAAACAAGAAATGAGAGAACGAGAATACAGCTCATGCAGCGAACACTTAAGCTAATATTCTGCATGAGGACCGCGGAGTACAAGGCCGAGGAAACGCTGCCGTTGTTTTCTTCTCGTGAAATCACGTTATAAGACGGCTCTCCCAGGGTGTGTAGCAGGCTACAGCGCACGGGAAATTATGGGGCCTAAGGGAAAGCGACGACGGAGAAGCAGCTAGGTGGGAAAGGAGCACTGTCTTTGACCCACTCTCCACGTTCCTTAATACTATGGCGAACGTGCGCAAGTTCTCTAGGCGTTAATGTGGTTTCCTTATACGTCGCCATCTTTCCTTTCCGTGCAGAAATAAACGTCGACGTGGCGATAGGCCTCTTGTATAGGACGACGCGCAAGCGAGGAAGAGAAGGCATGGGCCCGAAAATTAAGAAGGAGAGACGGCGGATACCTTCGCTAATCAGATTGCACGGGTGTCTTGAAGAGTTTCCCTCTTAATGAAGGAGAGGTCAGGACGTTTCTTGTCGCACCACTGCGTTCGTTCTCCTCGCTGCTCTCTTCTTATTCAGCGAGTAAAACATAGCGAGGATTTTTCATTTTCTGATTCTCTCTTCACACGCTGCTAGACGTCCTTCGCGAAGTGCCCAGCTCGGCACTCGAGGAGCGACTTTCCTTCATCTTTAAGCCTTCTTGAAAGACACGGTTAATGGATGCTTATATTGCCAGCGACGTAATGGAATGAAGCTGCCCCCGTGTAAGGAACGATCGCAACGAGCTTATAACGAAAACTCCAGTATTGCACTTGTGCTAAGCTTTACGGCTCATTAGCCGTGGGCTGGTTACCTCTCTCCAGGTGTATTTTTTCTTCCTTCGTTCGAAAAGCTCGAGCTTTGCGAGGGATTCCTTACAGTAATCAATGGTGATGTCTTCGAGTGTTTTTCATCTTTGTGCTCTGGGCCGTATTAATCGTATTTAAATAGCATGAGGCTTTAAGGAGAGTAAGACATTCATTTTACATGGCTATCGCTTCATATTACACTCTTTTTCACCGTCACTCAATGTTACGCAACAAATTTAATGTCACTGTTACGAAGAAAAAGCGCGCGCGGGAAAGGTTAGCTGGGCATTTATGTAATCCTGTTTGTCCTGTGACATTTCGCGTCAGGACCCCGATCGATTACGTACAATATGTATGGGATGTGGGAGTTGCGTACAGTAATCACTTTATTCATAAAAAAAATTGCAGCATATCCACGGAGTGAATGATGATGAGTGGGCGAAGCTCGGGATGTGCATCGTAGATCGTGCCGAGTTCCGGATTAATTTAGTTAACGCGCATGCTACGAATCCTCACGGTTCAACTATGCACAATGCACAAGTGAAATCTCCCACCGGCACTTCATTGCAAGTCAAGATCCAGTGTGTGTATATATATATATATATATATATATATATATATATATATATATATATATATATATATATATATATATATATATATATATATGGGTTTTGCCGGTGAACGCTTCCCCAACGCGAGCAGTCGGTATTTCTCAATCAAGAAACTCGCTAGGAGACGCTGCCTGCGCCAACGTTGTCTCTCGCGTTTGCCGGGGCAGTGTCGAGTTTGCCGGGGAGCGCGTGGCTCCCGGCGCTCGCGGCGAGGGCGAGCGCCAGGTGCCACGCGCTCGCCCTCGGCGCGTGCGTGCGCTCCAGCAGGCACGCGCCGGTGGCTACCTACTACTAACTACTACTACTACTACTACTACTACATACATCGGGGACGCACGAAATGGCTGCTAATGGGGAATGAGAGACAGAAGAATTCGGCTTTTAGTTAACGCGCACGCTGCGAATTTTTTATTGTTCAACAACGCACAGGAGAAATCTCCCACCGGCACCACCTTGGAGGTCAAAGCGTAAGACTGGTTACGCACTACTACGACTACGACGAGGGACGAACGGGTGCCGCTTTAAGGAGCTTCGCCCCTAAAAAAACGTGCTTTTAATGAGCTTTGACCTTTGAGTGTGTTGTCAAGATCGGGAGACACTTGTCGGCTAGTACAGGCGCTAGTTGTGAGTAGGATTGTATACAGTGTCCCCTACCAAACGCCACTCGAGCACGAAAAGGATCAGTTAGAGGCAATCCTCAGGAAAGCTTACAAATGCGCTCTCGGACTACCGGTTAGCACCTCGACGGATAAATTTCTTAAATTGGGTATCAACAACACAGTGCAAGAACACATCGAGGCCCATCTTCTCTCGCAAAAAATGAGACTTATGCAGACCCCGACAGGCAGGAACACGCTGAAGATACTGGGCATGAGGGATGTCTGCAGAGAAATCAACAGCACGGAGTCTATACCGAAGGATATTCGAGAGAAGATCGAGATCAGCCCAATACCGAAAAACATGCATCCAGAACTACACAAGGCCAGAAGGAAGGCAAGGTCGCAAGCTCATGAGAGATATTTCGCCGGAAGAAAAGATGTATTATACGTCGACGCGGCGACATACCAAGAACACTCCGGAGCGGTAACCAGCGTTGTTGATCACCAGCTTAGGGAAGTGAATTGCGCGTCCATCAAAGGCAACAACATCCTCGAGGCTGAGGAAGCGGCGATCGCGCTCGCCATCACCCATCAGGGCGAGGAGGAAATAGAAATTCTTACGGACTCGCAAGAAGCATGCAGAAGGTACAGCAGTGGACGCATATCCACTGTGGCCATCCGCATCCTCAAAGCGAGGAAAATCACATTCTCGAGATGCTTCATAACGTGGACACCAGGCCATGAAGTTGTGACAGGGAACCAGCGTGCGGACGCCAACGCCCGAGCATACGCCAACCGGGGGGCACACCACGACGGGGAACTGAGCTCAGTCACAAGACGTTATGGAGCAATTTTAGAACAACAAAGAGCCTTAAGGAGGACATATCCCCCTCCCCATAAAGACCTTAGTAGAGAGCAGTCGGTTGCCTGGAGACAACTGCAAACTAATACATACCCCAATTTGAGCCTACTTAGTAAAATTTATCCCACAACATATGACGATAAATGTCCGCTATGCGGGGAACACCCAACACTGTACCACGTTACGTGGGCCTGCCAAAAATCTACAGTAGTCCCAGTAAACAAAGCACCAACACCGGAGCAGTGGGAGGCTGCGCTATCCTGCTCGAAGCCTGATGAACAGCTCAAGCTGATCGACAGAGCTGGCAAGATGGCAAAAGCCACAGGGGCCCTGGACTGAGGGCTCCTCCTACGCCTGGGAACTTACCTTGCAGAAATAAAGTTTTTCTTCTTCTTCTTCTTCAAGATCGGGAGCTCACAGTGAAATCAAACATGTCACTCGGTAATCCCGCTTCTAAAAAAAACAATTAAATAGCGCTTGCGTGCCTTTAAAAGAATACATGTTTTCCCCATTTACATGCGAGGAGTCAATGTTCTAAGGTCGCCGCATTCACATACTATTGAAAAACACACGAGTGTTGTCTGAGGTCTGGCTACGATATTAACTAGAGGTTTTCGTTGTAAACCTCGTAAACCGCGACAAGCTGAAAGCTGTATTTTCGTGATTGGCTTCAATCGCGTTTCGCTTACAGTAATACGCAGTGACCTCACAAAACGAATACAGGAAGATTTTTCGCGGTCGCGGCTCACCGCCGCTTATACTATAACTCACGAATAAACATAAAACACTGCTTTGTTTCACATTCTTTTCTGAACATCGTTTTACACTATCATTATCGCGAAATAAAAGGAAAAGATCACATGAGACTTAGCTTGATGTCAGAAATACCACGAGACATAGTGTCTTTAGTATTCTTAACTTTACTATATTTGCCTTCACGGTATATTTGACCCACTGCCACAGCTCCTAAGTGCGACGAAACATGATGAAGCTTCGATGGAAAAAAAAATTACACCATCTCCCGCTCAAGGGGACCATGAGGCGATGCAAAGCAGCACGGGGGGTGCACACCGCGTTTGCATCGGTTTGACTAGGTGTCGCTTTTGCATCGGTTTGACGCTGGCAGACGCTGCCTGCGTCAGCGTTGTCTCTCGCGGGCGAGGGCGCGTTCTCGTTCCTTGCGAGCTGCTAAAGCGTTCATCGAAGAAAGAGAGTTTCCATAGTCAACGCGCGCCGTTCGGAGAGGAGAGGAGAGAATGCCGAGAGGAGAGAAGATAAGACAAGGAGAAGAGGGGGAGGAGGATTGCGCATGCGCAGTGCGGGTGTGGACGCCACACGGCGGATGGATGGAGGGAGTGAGTGACATAGCCCCGGCCATAAGCGGCTTCGTATCTAAAAGCTTTACTTTTGTATTAATTGCGTAGCGCTTTATTGCCAGGCCTTGTTCACGTCCGTCTCCTTACTCCCGTCGCGTGCTCCTGCTTCCGGCCGATAGCTACAGTGCGCCAGAGAGGGCGCCACCTCATCGTCGGGCGCGCTATTTCTTCGCCCGCGGCACTTCTCCACGCACACCGAGAATCGCTGGGTTCAGAGTGCTACGCACTTCCTCAAGCTTCACAGCAGTGGATCTGTTTACGCTGTCGTCGCGTCAGTATTCTTTGATGTATGACGAAAAGACGCTGTGACCATCGAAGATCCGCGGAAGATTTTGTTTTACGTCGCTTACTGCCTGCTTTATAGAATGATATATTTTAGTTTTAGCAGCATGGTTAAAACTATAGGTGATATAGTTGTGCAGCAACAAAACTAGCAACAACGGCAGCGTCTAGAGGGGTCTAGCTACCAAAACAACACAAAATGTACTGTACGGAACCTCCATACCGAGCTGACGTGCTCACGGCGCTTGCTCGATGTGGGTGTCCACGAGCAGCGTCAAATCTTGGAACGATGGTAATGACGTTGAGTGCTTGTCCTCAGCGCGTCTTCAGGATAAACACAAATCGCTCGGTCTTTGCTGTGTCTTTATTTCTCTTTTACTTCCTGGGCCCAACATTCTGTGAAGATAAAGCGAGTGTGTGAGGCGTTCTCGTTCCTTGCGAGCTATATATATATATATATAGAGAGAGAGAGAGGAGAGGTGAGAATGAAGACATCAATATGTTGTGGAGCGATACGACAAGCCGTGAAAGAGTACGTGGACAGGTCCCATAGTATGCAGCCAAAAACCGAAATAATGAGGTAGAGAGATAACTATGAACAGCATTTTTTTTTCCTTCGGTTGTACTAAAAACTTAGCGGTTTGTCATACTGTACAAACTATGAGTATAGCGCGGTGTAGTCAGGCCAATATCGACACTTGATTAATGCGCTTAGGATTTCGTCGAGGTGAAGGCCATGTCTAAGACGCGACGCGCACGCACCGCAGAGCGTTGCCGTTGCGATTACAACGCGGTTTGGTGTTGTATATACGTGAACGTCATGAAGACTTCAAGTTATAGTTGCTGCGTTTTTACGCGTCAAAACCAAAGTACAATTGCGAGGTATGCCGTAGTGGAAGGTTCTGGAGTGGCCTTGACCAACCGAGAACGCATAGCACACGGACATTTAGCAATATCGCGGCCATCGAAAATGCGGCCATCACGACCAGAATCGTACAAGCTTTCTTCGAGTCAGCAGTGACCAGCAGTAACCACTGTAACACTATGGAGGGGCAAACAGGATTTCAGGTTTTTTTGCCTTGTGGCTGTTTTGTTTAGTTACGAATTGATCTTGTTCCAAGGCGATACTTCATTTACTTGAATTTCTCATTTGAACATGTGCTAGCTCACGAATGCTACGAAACAGAGAAGTTGGTGGCTACAGGTTTGATTCTTACGGAGCAGCGTCGCCATGTGATCAGGTAAAGGGAAGGGGGTTCAGTTATCATCAACAAAGTGCAAACAGCGCATTGCCTAATGCGGGTAAAAAGCTTGAATTTAGAGGCTATTATTCTGTGCGCGTGGGCGAGAAGGATTCTTTGTCTCTTGACGAGCTTGCGAGCAAATGCATGTCAAACATTAGTGTCAAGAGTAGCAAAGTTTACTGCATCGCAGTATACGCGGTATCTGTTAGGTGGAAATAATCCATAACCATGCGGTTCACGCTTGCCTCTACAAACACTCACTGATTCCTGGTGTCCTTGTGTGAGGATATGATCCCAAGAATACATGAAACCTTACGCAATCGTTTTTTTTTCATAAATTACTGCTAAATAAAAGAGGCTAAATAAAACGGTATGAAAGATGTGCGAGAAAAACGTTCGAGGGCAGAACGAGTTAGCGCTGATCTAGCACCAACACTACGGCTGTTCTTGGACAACCATTACCACTACTAGTGACGCAATGCGTTTATGTTCGAATGCAGTATGTAGTTGGCCGTCGGTCGTGGGAGCAAGTTCATATGTATTTATCTTCGTAATGTGCGCAATGAAATAGCCAGACTCAACAAGCGTCCTGTCTGCCTATTGTTTAAGCCACGCAACAAAGGGCCGCCGCAATGGTACAGTGGTTACAGTGACTGGCTGCTAACCCGAAAGGCAAAATGCTGCGAGAAGAACGCTGTGGAAGTTACCCTACTCGCCATGAGCCTCATCTGTCCTCTCTGACCACCTGATGGTAAAGCCCAACACTCCTGAAGTCTGGGGTTGCGTCTGTGCATGGCGGCATTCCATAGCTCCTGTGGTGATGATGATTGCATTTAGTTAAGGAAAATAAGCTGATTTCTGAAGCCCATGTCGGCAGCACGGCTGAGCGTCCGTTGGGGTAGCGGAAAGGGGCTGAAAGAGAGAGAGAAAAGCCGCAGTGGAGGGCTCCGGAAATTTTGAGCACCTGGGGTTCTTTAACGTGCACTGACGGCGCACAGCACACGGACCTCTGGCATCTTCTTCGTCCATCGAGAATGCGACCATCGAGGGGCGAAGCTCCTCTTAGTCTAACCTTGTCACGCGTCAGGCGTCAGTCGTCAGGCGTAACGCGCGTGCCTCCCGGCACGCGCTCGCCCTCGGCGTTCGCCTCGGCGCGTGCCTCCCGGCGCGTGCCTCTCTCTCTCTCTCCCGGCGCGTGCCTCTGCTGTCTTGTGAGAGAGAGAGAGAGAGAGAGACAGAGAGAGAGAGCGAAAGGCGCGCGTTGGCTATGGAAACGCTCTTTCTTAGAGGAACGCTGTACCAGCTCGCAAAGAGGTCGCGCCCTCACCCGCGAGAGACAACGTTGGCGCAGGCAGCGTCTCCTAGCGAGTTTCTTGATTGAGAAATACCGACTGTATATATATATATATATATATATATATATATATATATATATATATATATATATATATATATATATGCACTGGATCTTGACTTGCAATGAAGTGTCTGCGGGAGATTTCACTTGTGCATAGTTGAACCATGAGGATTCCTAGCGTGCGCGTTAACTAAATTAATCCGGAACTCGGCACGATCTACGATGGACCTCCCGAGCTTCGCCCACTCATCATCATTCACTCCGTGGATATGCTGTAATTTTTTTGGTTATCAGCCGAGCACCATAACCACTAAAATCACCGCGGCGGGCCAACTCCTATCTCAATATCCACAAACGTTAGGAGCAACGGAGTGAATTTTACGCTACCATATAATGTGGCTCAACTCCGCTCTCATCACACGACAAAGCTTTTCGATATAATTCATTGAAGACATCATTCTCTGGCTAAATTGGTCCCGTCCTCGAATTTCGACCCGGTAGGAAAGTAGATCCCGGACATCCCTGAGCACTTGCGCACTTGTAATTTCTTGGTACTTGTATTAAACATGTAATGCTAGAGTAAAATAGTTTAAGAACATTTGATTACTCCCTCTCATATCATCTTATTGCCCGAAAGCTAAGAAACAAATTGACTCGTTCACCTGACAAAGCACGGTGGCTATGGAAGTATCTTAGGTTAACTTCAAGTCTTGAAGTGAGTTTCTAGTTCCCGTTCATTCAACAACGTCAGGCGAAATACTCAAACGCAAGCTTCGTATTTTAGTACTTAGCCAAGTACAGAACGTGGATATTTTACAAAAGAAGACCGAGAAATGTGTACTGATGCCCTTTACGCGCAAATCTATGACTCACTACACCGTAATGATAAGTGGCCAAATCATACCCTACGTTTGAACATATAAATTTCTCCGTGTCATAGTTGACAGAGATTTGTCATGGAGCCCTCATGTATCGTACATGAAAAAAGAGGTTGACGGGAATCTGTCACTTGTTCAAGTTCTTCTGTGGAAAAGCATGGGGAATGTCGACACGTGCTATGCTGCAGCTATACAGGGCGCTTTTTCTCGGCTTTCTGCGATACAGCTTGCCAGCTATAACGAACACGGGCAAAATAAGTCTACGTACAATACAGAGTGTGCAGGCTCAGGCGCTCCGGATCTGCCTAGGCCTACCACGGAGTGCATCGACAGTGGCGACAATAGGAATCGCTAGAGACCACCTTATCACGACCCAAATTGACATAGAAGCGTTGAGGACGCATATCAGGCACCTCGCCAGGACCCCTCGGCACCACCTCTCTTCTTTGCCAGTGGACAGACCACGCACCTCTTTCAGCAAAACGATAACGGCACATGGTGACTCATTACCAACTTCTTTCACCCCTGCTGCGAGACCTTCATTTCCTCCATGGTGTCTCGCTCAGCCGGAAATCAACCTGACAATTCCTGCAATTGAGAAAAAAGCCGCTTTATCATTACCAGCGCTTAAACAGCTCACGTTACTTCTATTGTACGAAAAGTACCGGGACTCTACGCATATCTACACGGACGGATCAGTGCTTACAGACAGTTCCGCTGTAGCAGTCGTGATACCCGCGAAAGATAAAACCTTAAAATTTAAGACGACTCATCCGACAACATCGACGGCAGCAGAGCTCGCAGCGATCCTTACTGCCCTTCATTTCATCAGAGATGAAGCGCCACACAAATGGACGCTTTTCTGTGACTCCAAGCCGGCATTGCGGTCCCTATTGTCTCCTCTACGCCGCGGACCACATGAACAGCTGGTGTTCCAGGTTACAGAGATGCTGCAACATACAGGGAAGGCAGGCCACAAGATATCTTTTCAGTGGCTTCCAAGTCACTGCGGGATTATAGGCAATGAACGGGCCGATAAAGCCGCCCGTTCTGCACATAATATGGACCAACAAGTACCCATACCATTGTCAAGGACGGATGCGGCACGGATGCTCTATCTGCTTGCTCGCAAGTGTACTGTATCGCAATGGGGTGGCACACATTTCACGCATTCCCGACTTCACTCTCTCGATCCGACGTTAAGCCTTCGAGTCCCACCCAAGACTTGCCGAGGAGAAGCCACGCTCCTATACCGACTATGGTTGGGCGTCGCTTTCACAAAGGCATATGCGTTCCGCATAGGGATGGCCGACACCGCAGCCTGTGACCACTGCGGTCACGAAGAGTCAATTGGGCACATTTTGTGTGACTGCCCACGGTATAGTGCAGAGAGGCAATTACTTCAGCATGCACTAAACAAGCTGGACGACCAACCACTGTCGGAAGAAGGCGTCCTATGCCATCGTCTAGATCTCAGAAGAAGGCCGTGCAAGCGCTACTGCGCTTCTTGACATCTACCGGCCTTCGCGAACGTCTCTAAGTGGAACGTTCTTTGTGTGTGTATGTGTTTTTTATTTGTTGTGCTTGTCTGTAATCATGTACCCTCTCTCGCTGTCATCTTTCTAACCTCCTCCCCCTTCTCCCCAGTGCAGGGTAGCAAACCGGAGTCTAGTATCTGGTTAACATCCCTGCCTTTCTCTTCATTTTTCTCTCTCTCTCTCTCTTACAAAAGAAGAAAAACAACACAAAATATAATAACAAAGTGAGCTTCATGCACCACTTATAAAAGAAGGCGAGAGGTGTTGAAAGCAAAGCTAAAAAAAAAGAAACTACGCGCATTGGTATGCACAAACACAGGGTTGTCTTAGCTTCATTCACAAAACTCGATACGCCAACAACAGATTAAAATAACTCGTACAGCAAAAATCAAAGCATAAAAAAAATTGGCAGATCCTACGTGCAGTGAGAATCAAGGAAATGCGAAGCACGCATAAGGAACGTAAAATGGATTTGCGTTGTTGTCTCGCTATACCGAATTTGGTACATATGAAGTTAACGAAAGGGCCGCAAGAGCACCATGACTGTGGCATGTAAACCATGCCACTCATACATGCATGTCATGATTCTAACGTTATGACCTGACATTTACGTTCGTCATGCAGTCGTGTTGTGCCATAACAATTTTGGTATACATCCCATTAAGGAAACGAGTGGCATGTAGATCATGCCGCTCATGACATGCATGTCACGATTTTCATGTTATGACCTGTCATGATCGTCATGCAGTCATGTTGTGCCAAACCAATTTTCGTATACATCCCATTAACGAAACGGCAGTATAGCGCCAGGACAATGGCATGTAAATCATGCTGGTCAAGACACGCGTGTCATGATTCTAATGTTATGACCTATCATTTACGTTCGTTATGCTGTCGTGTTGTGCCATAGCAATTTCGGTATACATCCCATTAACGAAACGCCTGGCATGTAAATCATGCCGCCCATGACATGAATGTCATGCTTTTCATGTTATGACCTGTCATTTATGTTCGTCATGCAGTCATATTGTTGCATACCAATTTTCCTATACATCCCACTAACGAAACGGCCAAGAGAGCACCAAGACCGTAGCATGTAAACCATGTCGTTCATGACATGCATGTCATGATTTTCCTGTTATGACTTGTCATTTACGTTCGTGATGCAGTCATCTTGTGGCATGCCAATTTTCGTATACATCCCGTTAACGAAACCCATGGCATGTAAATCATGTCACTCATGACATGCATGTCATGATTTTCATGGTGTGACCGGTCAGTCATCTTCCCCATGCAGTCATATTGTTGCATACCAATTTTCCTATACATCCCACTAACGAAACGGCCAAGAGAGCACCAAGACCGTGGCATGTAAACCATGTCGTTCATGACATGCATGTCATGATTTTCCTGTTATGACTTGTCATTTACGTTCGTGATGCAGTCATCTTGTGGCATGCCAATTTTCGTATACATCCCGTTAACGAAACCCATGGCATGTAAATCATGTCGCTCATGACATGCATGTCATGATTTTCATGGTGTGACCGGTCAGTCATCTTCCCCATGCAGTCATGTTGTGGCATACCAATTTTCGTATACATCCCATTAACGAAACGGCCAGGAGAGCACCAAGACCTTCGCATGTAAATCATGTCACTCATGACACGCATGTCATGATTTTCGTGTTATGACCTGCCTTTTATGTTCGTCAGGCAATCATGTTGTGCCATACCAATTTTCGCATACATCCCATTAGCGAAACTGCCAGGAGAGCACGAAGACCGTCGCATGTAAGTCATATCACTCATGACACGCATGTCATGATTTTCGTGTTATGACCTGCCATTTATGTTCGCCAGGCAGTCATGTTGTGCCATACCAATTTTCGCATACATGCCTTTAACGAAACGGCCAAGAGAGCACCAAGACCGTCGCATGTAAATCATGTCACTCATGACACTCATGTCATGATTTTCGTGTTATGACCTGCCATTTATGTTCTTCAGGCAGTCATGTTGTGCCATACCAATTTTCGCATACATCCCATTAGCGAAACGGCCAGGAGAGCACCAAGATCGTGACATGTAAATCTAGCCACTCATGACATGCATATCATGATTTTCATGTTATGACCTGCCCTTTATGTTCGTCAGGCAATCATGCTGTGCCATACCAATTTTCGCATACATCCCATTAGCGAAACAGCCAGGAGAGCACCAAGACCGTGGCATGTAAATCATGTCACTCATGTCATGATTTTCGTGTTATGACCTGCCATTTATGTTCGTCAGGCCGTCATGTTGTGCCATACCAATTTTCGCATACATCCCATTAGCGGAACGGCCAGGAGAGCACTAAGACCGTGGCATGTAAATCATGCCACTCATGACATGCATGTCATGATTTTCATGTTATGACCTGTCATTTATGTTCGTCATGTAGTCATGATGTGGCATACCAATTTTCGTAAACATCCGATTTGCGAAGCGGCCAGGAGAGCACAGAAGCGTAGGCGGCTAGATAGATAGATAGATAGATAGATAGATAGATAGATAGATAGATAGATAGATAGATAGATAGATAGATAGATAGATAGATACGCTCAAACTCGCCGAAGTTCGCTAAGAAATGCTTCGCATTTAAAATTACAGCATATCCACGGAGTGAATGATGATGAGTGGGCGAAGCTCGGGAGGTTCATCGTAGATCGTGCCGAGTTCCGGATTAATTTAGTTAACGCGGACGCTACGAATCCTTATGGTTGAACTATGCACAAGTGAAATCTCCCACCGGCACTTCATTGCAAGTCAAGATCCAGTGCCTATATATATATATATATATATATATATATATATATATATATATATATATATATATATATATATATATATATATATATATATATATATATATATGGGTGGCCGGTGAACGGTTCTCCAACGCGAGCAGTCGGTATTTCTCAATCAAGATGATGATGATGATTGTGGTTCAGTTAGGAAAGGACGCTAATTTCTGCAGCCCATGTAGGGAGCACGGCTAAGCGTCCGTGGGGGTGGGGGGTAAGGGAGGGAAAGAGATAGAGAGGAGAGAAAACCGTAGTGGAGGGCTCCGGAAATTTAGACCACCTGGGGTTCTTTAACGTGCATTGACAACGCACAGTACACGGGCCTCTGGCATTTTCGCCTCCATCGAAAATGCGACCGCCGCGGCCGGGATCTCTCAATCAAGAAACTCGCTAGGAGACGCTGCCTGCGTTAACGTTGTCTCTCGCGGGTGAGGGCGCGTTCTCCTTCTTTGCGAGCTGGTAGAGCGTTCATCTAAGAAAGAACGTTTCCATCAACGTGCGCCTTTCGCTCTCTCTCTCTCTGTCTCTCTGTCTCTCTCACAAGACAGCAGATGGAAGAGTGAGAGAGAGAGAGGCACGCGCAGTAGGCGAGCGCGTGCCTCCCGGGAGGTACTGCCGGTTACGCCTGACGCCTGACGCAGGACAAGGTTAGACTAAGACCAGCTTCGCCCCTAAAAAAATCAATGAAAGGAAAGAATTTGCGTTTCGATCAACTGTTGCCATCAAAAAGAGAACGTCACCCGCTCGGGTCCCGTTTTACGAAAACATGTCTATGTTACGAATCGAGGTCAGCGTGTTGTCTCCCTCTTTCATCTTCTACGTTTCTGCTTTCGGATCGCTTAGCTTGAACGATATAGCGTTCTCTGAGTGCTCTTCATTGAGTTTGTGAGGGTGCTGTGTACTATAGTAGCACGCGATCCCGAAAGAAAAAATAAAACGAGAAAAACAACAACTATTAACACAAGAATATTAAAGAAACCATAGCTATTGGACATAGATGAGGATATGTGGACGTACATACTCCTAAATACGCTATTGGATGGAATGCTTATCACGCAAACGCGAGAAAGAAGGGAAGAAATATCATTGGATATCAAAGCGAGCAAAGTGAGTTCGAGTCACACAAAGACACGCAAAACAGCATTCATCGCAAAGGTCACGAATGAGAGACGGCGAGCAAATCGTAAAACCACCCGACGGCGGTGGTATTCTGGATCTGTGACGTGAAACGAAACCGGGATATGAGAGAGGAAAACGACAATACACACAAAAAGCCTTTTTTGTGCTGGCGTTTTCGAAGCGCATTGAAACTTTCCAGCACACAATCAGAAGCAAATATATCAAAACATTATAATAAGGCGCCAAACCAACCATGCTTACGGAAGTCAAAAACCACCAAAACACTGCAGAGAAGAGGGTTGAGAAGCGACAGCCGGACTGCACTGAAGGACAAACCATTGACATTCGCATTAAGGCAAAGGGAGACACAAATGTGAATGGGCGAAGTAAAGGAAGTCCGCTAACGTGAACGGCATACATACACACATGCGCATTTCTAATGTGTGTCCCCATGTTTGCACAGGCTGGTGTTTGTCGCAGAAGTCACGGACTTGCAATAACAGATAAGGTTGCACTGCAGGACGACATAAGAAATATAGCCCATGCAGCGAAAAATGCCACTGACGACGTCCAGCGACTATGTCAAGTCGACGACCCACATACGAGGACTTGAAGATAGCGCAAATATAAGTATACTCGGATTTTTATCTCGAGCATGCGCGGTTTAAATTTTTTTCTTGGAAGTATCTTCTACGCCTTCTCTCGCGGTATTTTAAACCAAAAAGGTTATAAAGAGTTGCAATTCTGTAGGGTGGTTAAGTTTAACAGAACGGATATTTTTGTGGTAACCACATTTTTGTTTGGAAGTTTGTGAAGATGAAGTCAAACCCATGCGCAAAGTAATGTTGTCATAAGCGAACTGCCGCTATTTTTCTCACTGCCTACCTTTAGTTGCTCTAAGGAAAAAAATGAAGGAAATGGCTCTGTCCAAGCAGAACGAGGACGTTGAAACTCGCAGAGGACGCATATATACCTGTTAATGTATATCCACGCATTACGACCGTCCAATGAAAGCTGCCGTAAATATTGTTTGACTCATTTGAAAAGTGAGGTTCTAAAGGAGGCCGTTTTGTCACATCCTTTCGCAGTATGCGTGACCCTTTAATCAAGGCGCAGAGGGTTGGAGGAAGTCGCAATGGCCCACAGTATTAAAGAGGTGACGTAGTGCAGTTTCTGTCGATCAGCACTCTACGCCCTGTTCTTTGTGACGTCGCAGTATCAATCAGCCAACTCAGCGGCCAACTAAACGAGCAGTCAGCACTAGCTGAAACTGAAAGTTCCCCGAAATTCCGTGCTGTTCGACTGAACGAAGAAGTTTGAACGACGAAGCTGTGGTCGGGGGATTGGTCCATGACTGTAAAATTTTTAAAATTTTCTACTGACGTGACTCGACAGACGGACTCACTTTTGGTGAGAACCTAGCCACGCACAACTTAAACACGTTATACCTTTGGTTCACTTAGGTTGCCTTTGAACAGCTTTGCTTAGCATTTCGGTCGCCCAATTCACACTTCCTTATGTCAAGTCATCCTTACTTCACATAACCTGCCTTTAATTCACTTTAAATTTTCCTTAATTCTTTAACCTATATTTTATTAAGATCCCGGTCACAGCGGCCGCATTTAGACGGAGGCAAAATCCTTGAGGCACGGTGAAGCACAGGACCGCCTTATTTCTTGTGTGGAGCTTTGCGAAAACTTGCATTAGAGCGACCAGAGAGCTCAGCGCAACAACAGAGCGTCGTATAGTACTTGAACAAGAAACCACTACACAAAGTGCTTCGAGCAATATGGAACCGCGTTCTCGACCAGTGCTTGTTCGCGGGCTCATACACATCGTGGTCCAGATACTCAGCGAAAAGCTCCCAAAATGAGCACTCTAGGGCTTTCCTTCATGATCCGCGGGACATGGAGTCCCTGCTTCCCTTAGCAGTGCCAGCATTTGCGAGTACCCTCCGGGTTTTGCTGTGTAAGGGTGATCGCTTCTCCGCGTTGCTCCATAAGGTAGGATAAAGAGATACACAAGCACTACACAGCTCGGTCGACTAGAAAGGTACACACACGGGAGATATCGCTTGCATGGTTCCCTTGTGTGCAAGGAGCACGACATAAGCGGTGAGACGTATAGCAGCAGGACGAAGAGAGTAACATAGCCTTCCTTTTGGTTTCTGTATGCTTATGGAAGCTTGCCGAGGCCGTATAGCAGTATACGCAAGGCATATTGTAACCTATGGTCAGTCAGATAGACTTCAGCACACGTTGTTTTTCTGGAGAAAGACGTAAGGTAAACACCGCAGGGACCTGAGTGCCTTCATGAGAGGTGTTTCGGAGAAGCGCTTTTATCGTTTTCTTTTTACCGGTGGAACTGTTTACGGCCTAGTAATGTCCGCCATCATCGTGGTCGTCACGCTTCATTCGGGGAGTTCCCTTGCCCTTGACCTACTACGAACTGCTGCACTCGACCCACTCTTGCCCTAAGCCCACTGCTTCACGATAGCGATCATGCGAAGCCCAAGAAAGAAAGAAATAAAAAAAAGAAACGAAGGAAGGAAGGAAGGAAGGAAGGAAGGAAGGAAGGAAGGAAGGGAGTTGTGATTGTGCCATGAGGGTAGGGAAAAATTAGTGAAAATCATAGAAACTCGCAAGGGAAACACAGGAGGACCAAGCCTCCGCTGTTTCAGCAGACTGCCCTCTGGGTGGCACTGCCTTCTAGATTTTGTTTTTATCTATACAACCAGGTAGCTTAGGAGCGACGAGATACTGGTATTGCGAAAAACTGGTTCGTTTCAAGGATAAGCTCTAAATGCCTTAGCAGACAGGAGGTTTACCACGTGTTCTTTTCGATATTTTTTATCACTGTCATGGTAGAAAGAGGTGGCAGTAGCTGTTTGTAACACTACCACTGTCATTATAAATACGGTGGTAGTAAGTGCCCGTACTTCGATCAGGTTATGAGGTTATGCACGCATGTTTGTACACTTATGGAGGTACAGTTTGTAGGAGAACCAACAGAATAGCATTTAAGAGCATTTATGCCATCATTGAATTTAATTGTTGGTGGTGAGAAATTGTGGAGCTAAAAGATCACTTCTACGCGACAAATTAGAAGTATCGCCTTTTCTTTAAAAACAAAACAAGAAAGGAAGGGAGGAGCACGGAAGGAGAACACTAAAAGTTTTATAGCGCGCTACAGTAGCAAGAAAAGGGTGTATATGTTAGAACAGTCTAATTGACGTGCTTCTGACGTTTCAAATGAATATTTCATTATAATATATTCTGGGGTATTCCATGATAAAAACAAAGAAAAGGAAAAGGTAAAACGTTACGATTATAAGGCACGCCATAGCGGCGGAACTCCAGATAAAATCTCGACCAGCTGGTGTGCTTTTAAGTCGATATAAATCTAAGGGCGCAGATGTTCTAGCATTTCACCCCCCCAACAAAATCGGGCCGCCGTGGCCAATGGCACCTACGCCCTCGAGGTTTAGTCGTGCAACATGTCAAGCGCTAAGCTAATAATAATAATAATAATAATAATAATAATAATAATAATAATAATAATAATAATAATAATAATAATAATAATAACACTTACTACTTGCAAATCACGAACATTTACATAATGTAGTGGGTTGCTCACATTTACCCGCACTCTCTGAAAACAACTGTTGACTTTCAATAACCAATGTACGCGTTTTGTTCACAGTTTACTTGAATTATTAGCTTGGCCAGGCGCTACGTGAGCAGCGTCGCCAGAGGGCCCCTCGTCTGTCATCTATCAAAACCACTGTCAAACGCTTCACAAAAGAGCGGATAAAATGTGCCTTGCTTCATCAATTATTACGGGGTCAAACGTTAAACGAATCAAATAACATTGCGCACATGAGTATACTAAGTGCATTTCAACATATACGTTTTCGTTTTCTGCAGCTGGCGCGTTTTCAAATGTCCAGCAAAGAGGACGAAGCAGTGTCCCCTCCATCATGCATGGGCGCAGAAAGAATGAAAGAAAAATATAATCAGTAATGTAATCAGTACGCTTTTGTTCATGACAAAATATTGATTGATGATAGTCCGGAGGCTGCGGATGTTGCTTTTTAGCACAAATGTCTGAATCGAAAACGTCGGGATGCAGGGTGAATAAAGCCGCCCCTCATCCCCTTCCGTGCTTGCTGCAGCGGTGCAGTCGCGCGAGAATGTTTCAATTTCCTATTTTGTTGCTTACTATGACGCAAGAAAATATAAATTTACGCGAGCGGTTTGGCTCCCAGCTATGGGTGAAATCTTAGAGGCAAGAAATAAGATAAAAATAATACAAGATCCAGAGGTAAGTTATGACAGAAAGAAGTTACATTATTCATGTTTCGCTGATGAAAAATCACTCTGCTGCAACCATTAGTCGGCAGTTACTAGCGATATGCGCTACCGGCAAGCTATTAAGAAGATTATTGTGCAGTTATGATGAATCATGAACTTCTGTATCTCACCTTCTTTTTTATTATTTCTTTGTCATTACACTGGCGTTCATACTGTTCGATCGCCTTCTGTTCTGCAACGGTGAAATAACTGAATGAGGGCATCCTATCAAGTCAGCTCGAGCTTCGTTAGCTATCCAGCTGTTTGTTGCCCGGTGGTCATATATTTGTTTTTTATTTACGCTGATCCGGCGATAAGAAACGCAAGAAATGTACCGACTCCCTTATACGTATAACAGTGATAGGGGGCGGGAATACGATAGTCGGCGTGTTATTGTCAACAATGGATGTTGGAATGTATGCTGACCTGTGCCATTAGCGCGTGCGAGCGCGCTTGCACACACACACACACACACACACACAGAGAGAGAGAGAGACAAACGCACACACAGACATACACACACGCACACAAACACACGCACCGTTTTTACTGAATAGCCAAGTCAAAGGCAGTAGCTTAGTTCCGTCGGAGAATCGCAAAGCGCGAATACAGCAAGAGACCGTTTTAGTGGCAAATGCCGTAGACAAAGAAAAAAAGAAAAGAGAGGGTCCCTGTTTTGAGATCGCCGCTTTTGCGATATTGGTAGTGTCGCCTTTAGTATACACTCTCAATGGCCGGCTAAGAAAATTCGGCCAAATATTCACTTCGTCATTAGGCATGCTAGGTGCCACGCCACGCAAAGAGATAGCGTGGCGGTCATGGGGTCAAGCGCGCCCACGATGTCGCCTGCGGGCTTGCCCTGCTGGTCTCCTAGTGGGGCGATGTAACTCAGCGCTTTATACGAACAATCCGAGTAATCAAAGGTTTCATTGTGAAACGGCGCGCACACAGAAGGACGGAGAGGAAGGAAAAGACGACACGAGTGATGACCAACAACTGAAACTTTATTGAAAAAGACGGCACACATATAAAGGACACGTGACACAGAATGTGCGTATCAGGTCCAACAATGGAGATATGCGCAACAAAGCTTTGACAAAGTGCGTCCTTCACTTAATCTCTTGGAAAAAGAAATCAGGTTTTTGGAGGCCACCTAGGACGCAATCAGTCGAAGCCTTGTTGCGCATATCTCCGTTGTTTGACATGATACGCACATTCTCTATCACGTGTCCTTTATATATATGCTGTCTTTTTCAGTAAAGTTTCAGTTGTTGGTCAGCGCTCGTGTAGTCTTTTCCTTCCTCTCCGCCCTTGTTTGTGTGCGCTCTTTCACGATGAAGGTGTACCAACTCGCCCAACATGCTGCCTTGAAACAAATGTTTCGCCTCCTTCTTTCTCTGGGACTCTGGGACATCCATATGCACTTGCTTCGCATTTAATGGAACCAATGAGATGGGGTTTCATGGTGATAAACTCTGTGTGTCGACTTTTCTCGTTCTTTTTGCAGACCATCTCGGCAAGAGCGAAATCAGGCGCCGCGGAGCGGCCTAGGAACGACCGTCACGTGACGTAGCTCTCTCTGCGAACTGGCGTCTTCCCACTTTGGTGGACTAGCTTAATTCACAACACATACATAATGACACAGAGAAAGACAGAGACAACTCGGAGGAAGCCAGAGTTGAAGCAGCCAGTTGCTGCTCACTGCGCTGAGCAGGAAGAAGTACTGGGAGCAAAATACAGATGGTTATAGTAATGTAATGAGCGTTTGTCGTCTACGATACCGCTTGGAAATAGCCAAGATACCGTCGAACAACGCTCGCAGCGTGTGTGAAATGAAACTAAACGAAAGAAACTTAGAATAAGGAAACAGCTGGATAGCTACGCTGAAGCGCTCGACAAATGGCTGTCTAAAGGTTCTTTCCAGCCGGAGGGAATCACTGGGCCACAAAATCGACTCTGATGGTCCTTTTCCAGATACGCGAACTTTGTGGACGCTGCTGCTGCTTCTAGAGAGAGAGAGAGAGAGAGAGGGCGAGTGGGTCTTCTTCCTTTATCCTCGTTACGCTGGAAGCCTACCATTCTCCTCCCCAACTCCCGAATCATTACTCGCAGCCTGTCGCGGTTTAACGGCGCAGCCGCCCGTCCAGGGGTCTCCTTAAATGCCCACTTCAGGCGCAGTGCAGCAGGTATTAATCGAGCGAAAAAAATGGGAGCGATTAGGTTTACGTGGTGGCTCTGTTGCCCACATCTGCCAGACACCATTTGTTGACTGAAACGTGCCGGTGGGAATTACGCGGAACATAAACGGTGCTTTCTTAATCCGGGCAAGGGGGTATAAAAAAAACAACGATTCGGAGGCAATTGGTCGTAAAATAAGGCTGTTAGACTCAAGAGGTGGCGCATAAAACTTCTATGACACGTGGGAAACCAGTTATGTTGTTATTGGTCTTTAACGTAGACTTCACGGTGGCATTAAACGAAGTGTTGTGGTTTATTGGACCATCAATTTGTGATGCAAATATAGCTTCGTAGTCCATCGCTCGTGTGAGAAAAAAGTATAACAAGTTAAGGTACTTCTATTTAGGTCTACAGAAGTGTCCATTAGTGCTACCATGACTTCGCTTTTACGCTGTGCTCGGCTCCCTTCCTGCCATATGCACTGCATATACTGCCTCCGGCACGCATCGTCGTAAACATGGGCGACAGGTTAAATTGGATTTACTTGTATAAATTACGCACCTCGCTTTACTTTCCTTGGGAAAGATAATTGCAGTGAACCTTCATCTGGACTTTCTCAGCGTGGGTTAGGTGTACATCGGTCATTTTAAATGTCGACGTACACCTAAACTTCGAGCTTGTCACCAATGTGGCTTCTCTGCGTGTCACTGGAAAAGTACTGCGTGCGACTACTTCACGAAGAGAGAGAGATGGGAAAAGGACTTATAGCATCTTGCAGCCTTTATAGCTCTTATAACATGGCCAGCACCCGTCCTGAGCTTACCTGCTGGAACGACATTGTGCATCCGTCTACTTCAAAATACACGGATAAAGTGCCCAAGCCTTCCTCTCAACGGAACCATATTTATTCTATAATCCATGCACATTTCCACCTTGCCCTAGCCGGTATGCTAACCCGCCTTTCTTACTAACCATTCGGATTCCTCTTCCTGATTTCTATTCGTGGAATACCGAACGAGGATGCAGCTACACTAGAGAAATGCGAGGGACATTCAACATTCCAGGTGAAATACATGCGGAAGCGTTGCAAGTACCTGGAGATACGCCTTTCCTTCTTATAGGCTTAGTCAAGGGGGATTGAAATTTGTGCTGCAGAATGCAGTAGTTACGTTAAACTGCAGTCCAGTAAACCCCTTACTTTTCTATGGAAGTCTGGCTCGAGCTACGCTGTTTACGCGTAGCGTCCTCATTCTGTAATCCGCAAACATTTTCCGAGCACGCAAACCGAGAACCATCTGGAGTGTATAGCCCAAAATAGAAAGATGAGAATGCGGCGTCGTCTGACAGCTTTTGTTTTTACTTGCTTGTAAAAGAATCGCAGGCTGTTTACGCGTCAACCCTAAGAGAGCGCATGTTTATCGCATATCTCGGTTGCGAATATCGGGCTCAAAATCTTATGGCACTGTTTGCATAGACAACGCTATATCCGCTATTTAGTGGATGCCAAATATTAATGTTTATTTTGTGCTAGGGGAAAACACTACACACACTGCTGAAATCGCGTTTGAAGAACAGTCTTTCCTACGCACGAAGGTGTCCCATATTTGTACCGGTCGCGCATTTTATCGGCATCATTTCATTGCTGTGCTATCTTTAGGACTCCGCCTTAGCTTCAGCGTCGTCCACAAGTCCTGCTTTATTTGAAGTTTCGTGCTTTTTCATTACCTCTTCTCCTCACTCACCAACCGCGCATCTAAAGACGAAGGCATACGGAAAAGAATGCAGAGGAACCACATTTTTAGTGTGACAGAGTAGGAAAACTGGATTTGGGGAACGCGCCTTGCAAGTAAATAGAGCGTCCCCTAAAATTTCTCTCTCCCTGATGCGTCGTCTTTCTTTTTGCGCTCTTTCCGCTCGAATGACTTGCTTGTATCATATTTTATGAGTCGAATAGGCGAGCTCGGTTGAAGTGTTGAAAGCTGGCTAATGGACCGTCCTATACAAAAGCAACAAACATAAAAGAAAAGACAGTGTGACAAGATGGAAGCTGGGTGTCCACTAAGTGCTTTACCTTAAATAAAGTTTCGAACTTTACTTAAGGTAACGGCGTTTTATTTTCCATTCGCTGTTCTCTCACTTCAATTCACTGTATATTTTTGCAAGCTTAGTTCCATTCGAAGGTGCTGTTGGAAATCAGCGCTTTAAGCTGCCATGTTTTCGATGGCCTTGAAGCTCTTACAGAGGATCATGCATCACACACTTCATCACGTACACACTGGTATCTCGCGCTTTTTCTTTCCATTTGACCGTACCTGTAAGCGCTAGCAAGTGAGCGCACGTTTCCGTAGGAAGTACAGTAAATTTTCATGCACGTTTAAGAAGTGTTGTGTTGTGCATGTGGGTTCTTCTGAATAACTCATCACGATACTCGTGCATATTTAATAATTTTAACCTAAACAATTACGTCAGTGCGCGTCGGGTGTATATGAAGAGTATGGACAAACATAAGGAAAAGATGGTTAACGGGGCCCTGCGAGATGTTTCAAGTGATCGTGCAATGGCGTCAGTGAGAACTTATTGCCTCACGACTCGCTCGCCGCAAAAATTTTTTCGGACCCATCAACTGTGATCGCTGTTCTCGCACATTGCGAGCTCATTCTCCTGTTATTTTTTTTTTTTCCTGAAGAGCGCGCTGGGAAGGAGGTATGAAAAAGGAGCCGGAAGCTGAGTCGGCACGTGTCACGACTGACGAGCGAGTGTCCTGTCTTTCTCTAACGCATTCAAGCACTTGCGTTATGGCGATTAGCGTGCCAACCGAGTCCCTACAAGAACTTTATGCGCTGCGAGGACTTACGCGGCACCTCGCGGCAGCCGTGATAACCATAGAGCACAAGAAACTCTATTGCGCTTACATTTTGAAGGAAGAAGAGGCAAGAAGGAAACAGAAAAGAAGTATATTTACCCAGAAAGTGCCTGGATGGCTATCCTGCACTGGGGGATTGGAAGAGGGAAGGGAACGGTGAGATAGAGAAGAGGGAAAGAAAAATTGGCAGATAATGCTTTGACGTGTAGGGCATTGCGCTATTGTGCTGTTAGAGATGTTCGCACAAGCCCGTCGTCCTCATGAAACAAAACTGCTGTCGTTTCTTTGTGGGCCGATGAGCGACGTGGACTGTGTTCCAGCAGCCCGTGTACAAAAGCTGCCAGTAGTCATAACGCGGGAAGTCAGCATTTACCGTTCTAAGTCACGTAGAGGGCACTGACATAGCAAGTGGTCAATGGTTTCGTCGGTCCGACAGGCGCCGCGTGCTCCTGTATCGGTCACTTGAATTAATGCAGAGTAGGGCTTCTTGAAGGCAACTATTCTAACCAGAGTCGACAAACAAGCAAAGTTTCAGGTCGAGGAAGTCCTGATGGAGGACGGCGCAGTTGCAGGCGTAAGTTCAGTTGATGCAGCCTTGTATGCCTTATGATTTGTGAGTTCCACTCCGTCAGAGAGAGGCGACGTGTCAGGTGTCGAAGCTGCCTTGCGGCGCCAGCCCTAGATAGCGGTATGGGAACGCTGGGCTGCACAAGGCTGGCACAAGCGTGCGATTGGTATTGTAAACAACGATACGCATCGGTTTTCGCGGTCGTAGCGGTTTCTGTATGAGGGAAGTAACCGACCCAGGCACATACGTTTGAAACAGTACCGTTTGATATGGCAAATGCGTTCTGTGAAATTCCAGAAAGTGGAGTAACAATTGTAAAAGTGAAAAATAGTATTTGCCCGTCAAGGAAACCGATGCGGATTTCCGAGAAATTAAAGCTTCTTAGCTCACGAAAAATTCGTCCACGTCCGGGGATCGAACACGGGACCAACTGAGATCGGAAGTACGAATAAAAGTTACTTTCTGATGTTTCTGAAGACAAAAGATGTGGATATAGTTTTCTTATGAAACTCAAAATGAATAACAAGCTTTAGTGAGGGCGTTCTCGCCCTTATGAAACCGGCTAATTCCGCGTCCGTGCTTCTCTCTCGCTACCCACCGATATGTAATTTGCCAAGAAAAGAGACAAGAACTTGCAATAGACTTAGAAACTAAATTACAAGTCCACTGCTGCTTATAGTTCAAGCTCATATGCTTATAAAAAGAAGTCTTGATCACTGATCACGAGTGTCTTCAGCCATTTCCAAAAAGTCTAGCAACAGTGCCTCTTTAAGAAGGGTCCGCATAATCATAAAAATACGTGAGAAGTTATATCACATTTGCAATAGGGTGGTAATAGCGCACCAAATTGGGAATAAATCGGGGGTAAAGGTAGAGCGCTGACCCTTAGCTATTAGACGACTTCTTCGTTATTCATTAGCATTGTCTACCGGGCCACACTGACGAGGTGAAAAGCGATCTTTCCTGGCGCTGCTAGCACCATATCAAGTAAGCGCCTACTCGCACGAGTCAAGCTGCCATGGCTATAGTGGGAGATTAGAACTAAATTTCGATGTTGGCGATCGCTAGTGTGCACCGATGCCCTTGAACAAAGGCGCTTTCGCACTTCGCCCTACATCAAAGCGAGACTGCCCTGACGAAGCCGGATTCTTTAAGTTCTAAGAAAGTTCGTCAGTTTTTCAACGTGTGCTAAAGTGAGTTGCTATAAAAAGTGACCACCTGAGCCGCAGATTTCGGTGCAGCCATTTCGGACCGATAGTCATGAGAGCCGGACCACGTCGAAATTTATAACTCCTTCACTGTACAGCTGCGAAGACTTACTTTTTCTTTCCTTTATTTTACCAGGTGCAAGAATTGAGATATCTCCCGTCTTGAGGGGGAAAATTACGTATTTCGACAAAATTTCGAACGCCATAAAACGAGGCGCTGCTCACGAAATTCCGAACGCCTCATTGGCGACCCTTTCCGCCGCTAGAAAGCCTGTAAGCACTAAATGAAACAAGCAGAAGGAAGCACGTTGAAAAAATTCACGCGAGAAAGCGCATAAGAGACGTCCCAAAGGACGAGGTCCCAAGAGGAACGAACTGTAAACATCAAATATTGGCAGGTCGTCGTTTAGCCGAAGGCCATTGTCATCTTTCTTTCTTTCTTTCTTTCTTTCTTTCTTTCTTTCTTTCTTTCTTTCTTTCTTTCTTTCTTTCTTTCTTTCTTTCTTTCTTTCTTTCTTTCTTTCTTTCTTTCTTTCTTTCTTTCTTTATCTCGATAGGTTTCGACGCGAAAACGTCGAAGCTTCGTTCCCTCTAAGTACATCGCGTGACGTCGTCGGCGTTTTATTGGTCGTGGCTTTTTCTTGGCATTTCGCCCAAACTTCCCTCCAAACTTCTCATAACCTTCGGGCGTTCTCGAACATCCGCTCTTGTTTGGATGTTGTCCGAAAGATGACTGCAGTGCAAGAAAATAAAACGAGTTCGAAAAAAGGAAACGGGTAATAGGGGAGTCCGACGGTCCTGTACTTTTACGTCTCTCCGTCCCCCTTTTGCTGTAGCACTGTGCGTGCCAGAACTGTCCCTTTCGGCCATATCGCCACATTCTGGCACCCGCCTCTGGGGACGTATAAAGAGACGCAAAGAAAAAGGCTGGTGAGCAAGGCCAGACCACTGGCTCATGTCCAGATGTCTGAAAAAGTGTTAGTTAGGTGCCAAATGGGAGAGCATAATTATGGAACAGCCAGTGGAATTGGGACGTTCGTTGAGGCACTGTTCTTCCATGGTTATACGAAAGATAGGTTGACGACTGAAAGAGAGCTCTAGTTTCGGTGTGATAGTCGCAGAGAGCACCACCGTTCGCAGAAAGCACTTACGTACCATGCCGCACCATTAAAATTAGATTAGCACATAAGCCAGACGTTTACCTCGCACTAGGGCAACGAGAGCTCATGAAACGAAGAGTGGGTAACTTGATGTGGCAAAATAAAATATGCAAATATGAAGTTTGGAACATTTCGCTAGAGCATCGCGGCTTGTACATGCAACGGACTATGCAAGTGTATTACAGAGTTGCTGAATGTTCGGAAATGACGCGCTAGGAGAGGGTAGAGCGCAAGGAAAACTATCGGGAGACTTTGGTCATCCGGCGCATTTTGGAACCGCCGCTATATATGGTCGTATTCGCCATTTCGTCGACTCTTGTCGGAGCGGCGACGTATGCCGTTTCGTTTCAGGAAATACTTAGCATGAGGCATTATTAGGGAACATTGCGCACGGTCTCAAAGAATATCGTTGTTCTCGAGATATTTCGCAATGTCTCTCAAGCTCTTGGCGATCCAAGTCGAGTCAGGTCTTCGGTTCAGCTTAAGAAAAGAAATGAGTAAACTTACACTCTGCTAGATTAAAGCCTACATGAAGCCGCATGCGTAATATCTCCTCAAGTGTGTAATGCTTGTCCACAAAACATCTATATTTCGCCGCGAGTAGGCAATGTTCCTTTACTGCCAGCGTTGCACAAGACAGGATATCGTACCTGAAGACTACATCGAAACGCAGCTCGCAATAAATCAGCTGCTCCAGTGTTTCCGCTGACCACGAGAGTCAACAAAACTTTCGGCTGGGCGCTCTCCAATGAGGAGTCACTCATAAATAACATGAACCCTACCCCTATCGGGCCTGCGATACGATCATACGCACATCGAAACTTAAACATCTCCACTGCACGCTTCTTGTTAAATAGTGCGCAATACTTCAGCATATCTGTTTGCTTTTACTCCCGCTCTTTCCTTCCCTGTTTCGTCTGCAGTCCTTATCGTTTTTAAAAAAAAGTCTCTTCGACATGGACTTCTACCCGTCCTCGTCCTCGGCGCTCGCCTCTCAACTCTGTCGATGGGCACATATTCTTCTTCCTCGGGCCATAATTTCGCGGATGTCTCCGTAATGGCCCATTCGTTTCGTGCTCTTTTCCACAGTGGTAGAGTGGCAGAGACGTGACGAATACGTGGAATAGTGGGATGAATGAAGTGATTGAGGGGAAATATTTATCCTTAATTCCCCTGATTTTTCTTTCTTCTGCTTTACAAAGGTAAGCTCGACACATTTTACCCAAATTACTCGGGTTCAGTTGTCATACCAACCTTAACGGAAATCTTTTGAAGGCGCTGTACTCAGGATAAAGCATGGTCAAAATATCGATGAAGAAATCAGGACAAAGACAATAAAAAGGTTCACGTTTAAAAAGTGTCCGTTTAAAAGGTATCTAGGCGCGCGAACACGCGAAGAAAAAGGAGTGATGAATGGCTAAGTAAACGAATTGTTCAACGTTCTCTGACATGGTAGTTTAGAAGCGAAATCGTGTCAGGTGATACTTCATCGTTGGTTGGTGCAGCGCTCAAAGCACGGGGACAGAGATGGAAGAAGCACACAGGACCGGTGCACAGGACAAGCACACAAAAAGAAACAAGGTAGTGCTCCTTGTTCCTTCGTTTACATTGCTTCGATGGCTTGACCTTTGCCTCAGGACCGCGAACTGTGATCCTCGTTTGTTAAGAGGAGACAGAGAGAGGCAAATCAGAGGAAGGCAGGGAGGTTAACCAGCAATAAGTTCCACATGGCTACCCCGCACTGGGGAAGAAAGGAGGAGAAATGAAGACGGAAGGAAGAACGGGGAAGAAAAAAACAGCATAAGGAAAAGAAAAAGCAAAAGAAAAGAACAACATAACAAAATGAGAAAGGAACGAATATTGTAGTCTTTCCAACAGGCCACTGTCACGTAAGAAGATCAACAAAGCCTTGGCCGACTTGAGATGCGATGACAGTTCAGGTTTGCATTCTTAGATCTGTTTGGATAGCGGCCTGTCGTCAAAGCGAAAAAAAAACGGAGCCGCTAGTGGGAGCCTATGCACGCTGTAGCGAGAACAGAGGAGCTTAACATGTTCTGTGGTTTCCGTGCTGCATATAATTACCTTTTCACCTGAAATAACACGTTCTTAACTGCAATGGGGAAATGACTTTAGGTGACAGAGCTGGGAAAGAACCACGAAAACGTTCCCATTTTTGTCTGGGTTTGCTTTCTAGTTATTTTAATTTCCTACGTTCTTGGGCGCCTTCGCGGTGACAATGGCGTCGAATCCTTAGGAGTGCGTGGCTTGCAGTTTGTAATATCAAGGCGTGAGAACGCTACGCAATCCGTCTTCTGGACGACATTTTTTTGTCCTTTGTGTCTACGCTCGAAATGTTTGCACGCGTATTCAATTACGCCATTTTGCCGGTAACTAAGAAAAAAAAAATCCACGCATATCCACGGAGTGAATGATCATGAGTGGGCGAAGCTCGGGAAGTTCATCGTAGATCGTGCCGAGTTCCGGATTAATTTAGTTAACGCGCACGCTACCAATACTTATGGTTCAACTACGCACAAGTAAAATCTCCCACCGGCACTTCATTGCAAGTGAAGATCCAGTGACAGGGCGTTTTTTTTTTTTAGCTGCAACACGTTTTTTTAAATTAGAAGAACATAAATCGCGGGAATGTCTTGTGTACCATTCGAGTATACGGATTGGCGGCCTGTAGATACAGAATAATTCCCGCACTTGTGCGCATAATTAGCGAAATTACGCTAATCAACTTTTTAATTATCAGTAATTGGTGGCTACTGCCAATGAGTACTTTGGAGCCCGTCCTCGACACTACCTATCCCAGCGATCAAATTTTGAATAGCGGAGCGCATTTCGGAGCTACGCCAACAATTAGTTCCCCTTGGCAGGCTGCTTGAAAGCGAAACTGGGAGCGAAAAGAGCGTCTGTGACGTCAATGTCACCGCCCCCACGGCTTTCGTCACTCGCCACTCGCCCGTGGTCACCGCCGCTCCAGCCAGTTCGGCCGCGGAAGCAGCTTGCGTTATCTCCTTGTTATCTGCGGCGTCGGGCACTGCGGGCGAGTGACGAAATCCGGGGAGGCGGTGACATCGACGTCACAGACGCTCTTTTTGCGCCCAGTTTCGATTTCAATGAGCCCGCCACGGGGATTTAATTGTTCGCGTAGCTCCGACATGCACTCCGCCATGCAAAATTTGATCGTTGGGATACGTAGTGTCGAGGACGGGCTCCAAAGTGCTCATTTGCTGTAGTAGCCACCAATTACTGATAATTAAAAAGTTAATTACGGTAACATAGCTAATTATGCGCACATGTGCGGAAATTGTTTTGTTTCTAGAGGCAGCCAATCCGTATACTCGAATGGTACACAAGACATTTATGTTTTTCTAATTTAAACAATGTGCTGCAACTAAAAAAAACACCCTATATATATATATATATATATATATATATATATATATATATATATATATATATATATATATATAGATGTCTTGAAAAAGGTCGGGCTCCGACCGAGACGTTGACTTAATAAACCGTCGTTCTCTAAGAGGCGCATCGTCAATTCTGTTATATATATATATATATATATATATATATATATATATATATATATATATATATATATATATATATATATATATATATATATATATAGGTGGCCGGTGGACGGTTCTCCAGCCGCGAGCAGTCGGTATTTTTCAGTCAAGAAACTCGCTAGAAGACGTTGCCTGCGCCAACGTTGTCTCTCGCGGGTGAGGGCGCGTTCTCCTTGTTTGCGAGCTGGTAGAGAGTTCATCTAAGAAAGAGCGTTTCCATACTCAGCGCGCGCCTTTCGCTCTCTCTCTCTCACAAGACAGCAGATGAAAGAGTGAGAGAGCTCGCGCTCCGGGAGGCACGCGCCGAGGGCGAGCGCGAGCCTCCCGGCGTTGCATGGCGTTGCATGGTATTGTGAGTGGTGTAGGTTACACGATACGCGTGACAACTGACCCACAGCTTAAGGAGCTTCGCCCCTAAAAATGAAAACAATGTCACATTTACTCTCGTCCTTTCCGAAGCCTGTGCCTGTATGACCTTTATTGTTATGTGGGGTTTAACGTACCAAAACCAACTCTGATTATGAGAGACGCCGTAGTAGAGGGCTCCGGAAATTTTGACCACCTGGGGTTCTTTAACGTGCACTGATCGCACAGCACACGGGCCTCAACATTTCGCCTCCATCTAAATACAGCCGCCGCAGCCGGGATTCGACCCCGCGACCCTCCTATATGACTTTTGAAGCTCCCATCCCTTAGGGATTTTCGAAACTGCAGCGACTGAAGAACTGCGCCAAAGAACCGTTCGCTCTCTCGGTGATAATTACGTTCTCAAACGGACTGTCGTTCGGCATTCCGTAGTGGTGTACTCTGCTGGATTAGTGGCCTCCATTCACATCCACGCGGCAGAATGGCCCATGTTCTTTTTTCTTTTGTTTTTTAAATAGCAGAATATCGCTCTCGAAAAATAGCTGTACTAATTAATCTGTTAGTACTTACGAAACTTTTCAAACGGAATGCAAGGAGGACCTGCTTGGGAAGATAAATAGTCACAGCCTTTAGCAGATGTACAGCTGCGCTCTAAATGTTGGGATATTAACGAAATTGGGCTTTGTCGAGAGGTGCCAGGAGAGCAGGAAAATACAGGAGCAAGAGAATGCACTATGTAACTGAAACTTTTTGGTCATTTTTTTCCACAGCTTTATGAAAGTATCCTATAGATAAAAGCAATTTTGTAGTTCGCTTACACTTCCCGCAGTCTCTCTGCCGCTCTATAGTTTTCCTCTTGTTCTTACACTGCAAGGCACCAACCCTGCTGTCGTTAAACCGGCGGGCTTTTATGGGAAGGCTACCAGTGATTCAAATTGCTCGAAGGCTCTCCAAAAAGCGAAGTGGCAAAACAGGACTCACAGCGTTACTTCAGTTAGACGAAGCGCACGAGTGTGCAAGAATTCTAACGTTCTGTATGAGTCCTGGCACCTACCTCTCGACTATAGCAAAGTCGAGAAAACACAGATAACAACAGGTAGTGGCGTTGTTTTCATATCGAGTCCTTTGATTCAGAGTTGTGGATGATATAGAGCAAAAAATATCGCTCAAGTACCCTTAAGTACGGGGGTGTATATCAGTTTACGTGACTTTAGGAAGTCGAGGTAATATTCTGAAGACAGAGTTATCTGCACACGGGTGGGGCTCCCGACTGGCAATTTAGAAATGTACACACGCTTTCAGAATGCCAACTATTCGTGCTTTATGTGGAAGCAATCGAACCTATATGACCAATCAAATCTCATTAACACTGTATATATATATATATATAATCATGCGACATCTGCAGTTAGGAGTGCTGGCGCCTTTGATGTCTAAACATGTCCGATAGATAGAGCAAAACCCAACAGCAATTATGTCACATAGGCTAGATTATATTTCCCGTGCCGAAAGATATGCCAAGCTATCAGAACGATGGTAGCATGTCAGGGTCACGCTATATCCTGATAGAGCAAATCCTCTTTTTTTTTTTTTTTGGCATGTGCTGACTATCCTCCACGATAATTGCTTGTGTTTCACGTGTCAAAACGAAATATGATTAGGAGGCACACCGTTGTCGAGGGATCCGAGAATTTTTACCGCCTGGTGTTCTCTAACGTGCTATTGAAACGCACAGTACACGGGCCTCTAGTTTGACGCCTCGGTACGAATATGCGGTCGCTGCAGCCTGGCTTGAAGCCACGTTCTTCGGGAAAGCGGCCCCCCTACAGGGACTGCGTAACTCGCTGAAGCCTCCTACGGTTTATTGGGCACCTGACTGGAACTCGTTTCTCCTTGACTACGCGTTCTGCGAGACCTATTGAGCGACCGAAAGCTGAGCTAGTTGATAGGGATCCATAATAAAATGAGGCAGGGCGTGCAAATAAGTTCACAAGAGAAGAGAAATATACAAGTGAAAGGCCTACTTCCCAGCTGGTCTTCTCTTTCCGGGTTTGCATGCCTTGCCTTATTTTACCACGGAGACTTAGGGCAAGAACTGCAGAAAGCCAAGAAGGGAAATGAAATGATACACACTAATATATTCAAGACTAGAGAAACGTTTGGTGCGAGCGCATAATGGAGTAGACGCTTACGAAGCACAGAAGCCTCTATTACGGTGACGTCAACAGCAATAAACATCTCAACAATATGACATTAGTCCGAGTGTTTCATTTTTGAAGAAAAAGGTGATGTACAACCCAACCAGAAAAGGAGCCAACTAAATAATGTCTTCGGCTAGGTCGCGTCTTAATAATTGAATCTCCGCCATCTCTGTACCAAAGCGAGAGCATAGCTCGGTGGCGTTTTACATAACGACGTTAGGAGGGAACAGTTCCAGTGGCACAAAGCTAACCAGTGCTCATGGATGCGGGGACTCGAGCGCCCTCACCAGCACTTGCGTCACGAAGCATGGGAGCGCAGTAAGTCACGTGACACTGTCAATTCACCTTTGGTATTCACTTTGCTAAGCGAATCCTGGGAGGCCATCCTAGCTCTTGCTGGCTTCAAGGGGGTTCCTGGATCAAGATCGGCGTATCGCTGTGGCCAATGAAGTTCTGGAATTAAGGGCCGGACCTTTGAGCCACTCCTTTTAGCCGTCTCTGACTTTTTTCCCATCAATAAATGCTCGTTCCGCCACCCCGTTTTTTATGGGTGTCTTAAAATTTGACCTTGTTTTACATAATCTACATACCATATTTGACATTTCGTGTTCAGTGGATAAACACCTTTTCGAAAGAGTCGAGAGCAGTAGGTGAAATGAGCAGTAATCGCCTTTCGTTTGAGAAAACGCTTCACCAAAGAAATGTTGGGAAGTAGCATAGCAGAAACCTACAAAAAAAAATTCCGCACTCAAGTTAACATAGTCTACGCGCCTGTCGACCTTAGGCGCGCCGAAATTGAATTTTACGCATACCCGGGCGTCATTCGTCAAGGGAACGAGAACGGACGGTGCTCGAAATGTGACAGTCCCGCAGTTGAGCTTGTTAGGTTAGGTCCTGCAATACACTTGCAGTGCAGGACGGGCCTCTCCGTTCCATCTTGGGATGAGGGGAGTTTTGTCGACCAGCAGTTCCAATCCAATTTACAACGCCTTGCGAGATCGGCTTCCCACGCTTTATTCCTCTGCGATGATTGCAAAAGATGGACCGGAGTGCGGTGCGCGGTGGTTTTGATCAGATTAAGCGAGTTCACATTCCTATGCATCGCAAGAAATAGTTAATGCGAGAGAACATTTCAGGACCCTTGTTTCTGGTCAGCTAGCGCTAACCAGAGGCAGCTCCAAAACGCATTCCGCCATTGTGACGTTCGCACGAACGTGAACACAAGCGGGAGACTCATATGGATCGCTCACAGTTCGGGCCAAATTTTTCGACTACGGTAGGGCTATGCCCAATTTCTGGTGCGAACAGTGCTGCGTTGTCAAAAGATAGAGATAATGAAGACAGAGAGACAGAAGACAGCGCAGTGAATCTGAAAATGTCTGGTTTGATAGAGAGGAAAAGGAGGCAAGGAAACAAAACAACGCCGTCCTTGCACCTCTACACTGGTGGAGGGGAAGTAGCTAGTAAAGCACAGACGGATGCGACTAGTTTTTCCCAGGCATAGTACAAGCTTATCTGTGAACCGCAGTGGTGGTCAAATGTTAGCGTGCTAGCCTCTGCTACAGTTGGTACAGAGTTGAGTTCCCAGTCGCTCGCGTGCCCGCCTCCTTCTACATTAGTCCCACAGGTGCCCGGATCTGGCATTCCGTTATGTGGGTACTAATATCCGAATAGTGGCGTCGCCTTTCCGCCCTTTTTCCATCGTTAACTCGCTCTCCACCCCGTCATACAACGTCGTGCTCCTTTACGAAAATAAGCATCCTTCATAACCTCAAACCGCCGTCTAATCATTCGTGCAAACAAGATGCCCGCCTCCAAGTACGAAAGAAGCGCGTGGGCGATTAACTGGGCTCAGTAAGTGCGAGGTGTATTTCGATGTCATCGCATATGTGAAATTCGTACGGTTATGGAAGGAACACTATTTTCTGCAACTGTTTCGTGAGCACCGCTCAGCGTAAAATGCGAACCGCCGCGGCCGGGATTGAGCCCGTGTCTTTTGGATCTGCAGTCGAGTATCATGACCATTAAACTATTGCGGTGGTTTTGTAGAATGCCAGTCCTCAAGTGCACTGAACAATAGCGAGAGAGAGAGAGAACGGGAAACACAGAAAGGTCAACCGGATCGCACTTACCTGGCTCGCTACCTCACGATGAAGGACGAGGGGAAAAGGGTGGACGAAGAATTAAGGGAAGGAAGGAGAGTGTTTAAGACTATTAACGTGTCTACAAGAAAAACGCGAAATAACAGCGTTGAGAGAGAAAGAGAGAAAAAAAGAAAAGAAAAGAAAGTGACATGGTGGGAGTTGCCACCTTCTTACCTCACAAAGAAAGTGGAACGGAGGGAGGTGGCAGTTTCCGGCTCTACACAGGAGTGGGGAAACATGGGTTTGCGAAGAGGACAAAAAAGTGAGGGAATAAGTTGCCAGAGGTTTTGCAGAGGCTTTGCAAACTAAAGCGCCAGAGGTTTCGGCTGTTATGGCGTTTTTTAGCTAAATACTCACTTTACAAGCTTTAAATTTATGTAACCTTAGAAGTCTCGCAACATAGCAATCATGATGTTTCAAGGCAACTGGCCATCTGACATGCCCTTTGTTTCATCGTAAAGCTTTTTTTTTCTTTTCGTATGGCGATGAACATGGGCGTAACGAATTCACTATTCATTGCGAGAAATTTTCCTTGCTCCTGTCAAATAACCCTCTTATTTATTCTTTTGGTACATCTGTTAAATATAACTTGGCCTACTTTACAGTGCTCTCAATTTCTTTTGTGTGAAAGCAGCCTGACCAGTCCCGTACGGTTAGGAGTATAAGCTACACTGAATGAAAACAACAAATGGGGAAGTGCATCAAGTTTTCTGAAGAAGAGCCGTCTTTCTCAACGAGTCCAGGGACGACACAAAGTGAAGTTTTCAATACAGAAATCTCTAGCCGAAAACTCAGCTGGTTTACTCAGCTGCCCTGGTTATTAGCGCGCAACGCCCGACAGAGTTGCTTTGTTTTTTACCATTCAGCATACCGCTCAGTGACGATACATTGTGTCAACAAGCACACTACCGTCGCAGCGCATTAAGACAATGCACTGCGCGTGATACCTGCCCAGCGATACATTCGTATGTTTTCTAAACAAGCGCACCGCTGAAAAAACGTTTAGTACATTTCTTTAGTGCTAATTTTCCCTTTCATAAACGCTACGCCACCTTGTGGGTTTCCGCAGAACTCATTTGCCATTTTCACGCCCATGTGCTTCGAGTTCTCGATTGATTCGCCCTGGAGCTGTCAATAGCTATCCTCCTGGTTAGCTCAATTGGCAGAGGAGCACTCCGGACAGGCGTTGGCCCCGGGTTCGAACCCCGGACCAGGACCAATTTTTCGGCAACTAAGAAGCTTTCACTTCTTAGAAATACGTATGGATTTTCTTGTAGCCTTGTACTACAAACGGGTGGATGCTAATTTTCCCTGTCATGTACATTACTCCACCTTGCGGGTTTCCGCAGAACTCATTCACCACAAAAAAGAAAAGCCTCAGACTTTATGTTGCATGAAGACGAATACTATAATATGAGGCAGTTGGGAGGACGTTTGTTTGGTCCGGGAGCTCGGTAGCGAACCAGCACAGCCCATACACGATGATGATGATGATCGTAGCTATGAGCGACGAAGAAGATAACCAAGAGTGTGATGATGGTGACAGGAAGATGAGAAATAGGGGTGTCATGTAAGCGCCCACACTAGCTCCGATTGGAAACGACAGAGTTCCACTTTTCTCTGTGATGAGGTAACGTTTCTTGTAGGCGTTTATAAGACAACGGTAGAAAATTCTCACAAAGATTTCTTCATATTAATCGCATCTAATCTGAATTCAAAGAGTCCGAGTTCCATCAATACGAAGAGTACGGCTACGAGTTCTCGCTTTGTAGGCTTAATTCACAGGATGCTGAGCAATGACGAGACACTATTCAAGTAAATGTCGCCGATTCAGTGGTCATTTTAATCAAAGAGCGAGCAGCTTGACCTCAAAGCATGCATGAATACAGAATGTTAATGAGAGGTATTCTGTTTGGGGATTAGAGCATCAAAGCTCATCGCGCGACGCGTTGTAGAGAGAGAGGACGCAGGTTATTCTCAAGGGAACAAAGTGTCGCGTGGCAGAAGGAGAAGAGAATGCTGACACAGCCTTTGCGAAAACCGATTATGACTCCATTTACACGGCCCTTCCGGACCTGGTATCAACGCCAGCTTTCGACCACGTGGTTGTTTTTTTTCTTTCCCAGAGATCTACGGCACTGTAGGAACCCTTCGCTTGGTAAATTTTTTGCACCCACTTAGCGAACGTGTAAGCCACTTTTAGCCAGTACTTATTAATGTGAAATTTATTTCGTAGAGGTCATTGCAGTTTCGCGAGCAAACACAAATGCACCGAAAAATCCATCAGTCATGTTATAGCAACATTGTTATCTGAAACAGTGTCTTTTACCACGCTGACAACATCGTCGACAGCAGCACCGCCACCATTACATAATGTCACAGCACGCGGGTGCATAGCAAAAGAAGTCACAGTGTGAGGCGAGAAGGACGGGGAGTGGCGGAATTAGAAAACTTGGTGGCATGGGGTGGATTCGGGTCACTTGATAAGCAGTTTCAGAACAGTCTATCTAAAGCTTTGCCTGTGCTATATTTGGATATGTTGCCACTACGTAGGCATCATACGCTAAGCACTCGCGTATGTATGCGCGTTATTTCTTGAAAATAGCTTGCGTACCCAAGAGAGGCAAAGGTTGAGTGGACTTAAGCTATCAAAAAGGCAAGTACCGGTGATTAACTATAACAGTTAACGGCAGCCCTTGTAGGGTGCGGATAACACTAAAGAGTTCGACGCGGCTGCGTTGCAGTAAATAAAACAAAAAATAAGACGACAGATCTAACTTACGATGCATTTCAAAGGCCGACGAATAGCAATTTAGCGCTGCCATCAGGACTGCAAGCTCGCATCACCAACCTTCAACAGCGTAGCTTTGTCGAGCGAAATGGAGTCCTTTTGTGTTCATACACATAGTTCGGAGAGGGAATGCTCGCTTGGTCCTTATTTCCTAATACTACAGTGCCAGATTTTCATGACAAAGAGAATTTCATTATTCGCCGCATCGCCTGGGCACTGATCAGTGGTACTATAGGGCGTAGGCGTAATGTTCCTAAAATTTGTGTTTTCATATGAAATGTTTTGATGTCGACACAGGGCCATAGACAATGTCGGCCAACTATGGTCCGCGTTGCGTATCCACGAATATGTCGCACGCATTGATATATGTTTATTCATCATGCCCAGTAACATTTCACGTCTCACTTTTTTGCGGAATCAATCACAAATACCTCACGGCCACTCATCCCCCATTTTTCGTAGTGATATAGAGAATGTTCAAACACCAAAGTTCAGGATCACCAAACAACATAAACTGCGGCGGCGCACCCGAGTGGCAACCGAGTCATTCGTGTGCAAATGACAGGCGAGAGCTGGTCGCAAATGAACTCGGAGATTGCACAAACTCCCATGTGTGCCGAAGTTAAAAGAAGAGCGAAACCCGCATAAGAAAGGATGGTATTGATGCCTAGGAGTGATAGCTTGGTTCCCATTCACCCCCGAAGGGCTTGATTTTGGTTCTTCCTTAGATGAAAGTAGTGTCGCTTGCAGAGCACCGGCGCAAACAGCAGCTCGGGCGTCATTGCGTGCCAGTGAACCCTTCGTCGCTACCACCGAGATATCGATCAAAGAGATCGTTTTCCGAATTCAAAAAAAAAAAAAACAAAGGAAGAAAAGTGTGTAAGGTACGGCACAACAACGAGGTAGAGAGGCGAGGTGTCGTGGCGTCATTGATGCAGCTTCAGAAGGATATGCAACGAGGCAATTGCTCGGTGGAGCTCCTTCGGTGTTACGCATCGACAATGGCGACGACAAAGAAACGGCAAAGTTGCGAGCTGCCGGTGACAGCCGGCGCAAGAATTTGCCCCGGGTGAAAGCACTTTGTGCTGATGCACCGCCCTGCCGCATTTAACATATTCCAGCAACTTTTCCCGTTCGTTTCTCACACTGCGAATCTCCTCCGAATGAGGGTGGCAAACTGGGACATGCTATCCAGTTTGCCAGCCTGCACTGGGGAAGGTCTGAGGAAGACAGACAGGTAAGAGAGGAGGGGATGAAAAAGAGGGGGGAGAGAGAGAGAGCTAATCAGAACACACACACACAGAGGCGCGCGCGCGCGCGCACGTACTACGTACGTGCACATACAAAAACCTGTTATTGTCAAAGCCAATCAAAGAGGCACGCTCCACGTAGACACTTGAGCAGCGCCTTCGCTTCGATTTATGTTGTGAAGTTGTGGTTTTTCAGCATTTCAATAATGACTGCTCAGACTGCGGGTGACCATCGAAAAAACCATGATGTGTAGCCGCCCCTAGAGCAGTGCCCTTTGCCTTTGCCGTCAAGAACCTATGACCGCCGGGACACTCAAGGTCCTGAAGGTGGCCAAAAGCGGCCAATGCTCGCTACTCATCACAACGCCCGCGCTATGCTTACCCCTGGTATGGCATGGACACGTTTCTTTCCACGCAACCCTCGACGGCATGTTTCTTCCTCGGCGCTATTGAGAAGTTTGACAAGAAGTTTGACACAATTCCTTTGGTGTTCGAAAGGGTGTTCGCCATGCGTGATTCGTCAACCTGTCAACTGAACTTTTCAACTCACCTTCACCGCTACACAGCACCTATACTGAGAAGTTCCCGTACAAGAGGCCTGTTTGCATCCTCAAGGCAGGTATTCTCATGCACTGCGAAGTCGCTGCGAAAAATATGACTATACGGCACTGGGTTATGCGCGAAATGTAGGGTGTAAAGGTACAGTTATATTGAGAGCTTTATGAAGCTCTCAAAATTTCGTCAGCCCGAGCAGAATATCCATAGTATGTGCGCCGAACTTCTACACCATACTTCCGTGCTTTTGGCATTGCCGTTTTCCTTAAATGCGTCTTTCCAATGCCGTATATTCTTAAACGTGCTCCTAAGTGTAAGGAAATGTCGGCTAGGATGTTTCCTTCAGGAAGGTTGGTTGGCTGGTTTCGGTTTTTGCAACATGTTCTACAGTGTGTGTTACTTTAGCGCATCTGCGTCCCTCGCAAGGTTAGCCGCGTATTCCGACTTCGCGTATTGTTCTTGGCAGATGAACGCGATGATTTTCCGCATCGGCATTTGCCGGGCCTGTTTTTTATGGCGCAATCTGTGTCGCAAGGCTGATTACGAAATATGTGAGGGAGTGTGCTTTCGACGGCGTAAGATTTAAGAAGCTTCGGAATAAAAGGCACCCATGTTGTCGCCCATTAAAGATGCAGTTCCGTGGTAAGGACAGTGTTTTCTTCTCCCCTAATACTCCCTTTCCTCTGAATTTTTTCCAAAGTTAAGCCTGTCATTGTTGAATGGCTCGATGACGGCTCAATCGCACTGTGCTAGTCACGTGGTTGAAGTATACCATAAGCGTAAACTTCGTACAATGTAATCAGGTAGCGGGGACCACTTGCGCAAACCAGAATTATTGCTGCGATTACAATGCCCGCATTTCGAATCGCGTGAGATGGCAATTGCGAATGATTGCTTAATAATGCCCTCGCTTTGGGCAAATAAACTGCTGTAACGCCAAGGTACCTGCGTCAGCAGTCGTCAACGAGCGGTTGATGAGGCATCAAGCTAATCGAGCCGAGTTAATTAGTGGCAGTCGTCTGCGAACAGCGCAGAGGTAATGGATCTCACCGAAGAGCCGCTTTGCGCGACCAGGGTGGCCCACAGCTTGTTCCGGTTTATGAAGGCCGCATTGATGTTAAGCCCCGCGCCGATTTGGGCAGCTCTGCAATTTATCGCCGTCATGGTTACTACGTTACTGCGCTTTTTTAGGGTGCGAAATCAATTTTGTAGGCTGAGAAGCGCGAAGCCTTTTAGAAACATGTCCGTTGGCTGTTGCAATTGCTAAGGGCCTTATACCGTGTCGCTTAGCCAAGATTGCTTTTGGAGCCGTTAAAAATTTTGGTAAAATATTATTGTTTTTATGGGCAGTAACAAGGGATTGATTTACCGATTTCTGAGTTTTTACGTCCCAAAACCACGGTATCATTATGAGACACGCTTTAATCGGGGGTTTCGGAAATTTGGTAAACCTGGTGTTGTTTATTACGCACTGAAATCGCAGAGTACACGGGCCTGAGCATTTAGCCACCATCTAAGGTCATCCGCCGTGGCAAAGATTAGATCCCGCGACCTTAGGATCAGCAGCCTAGTGCAGTAGCAATGGAGACGACCGGCGCATTAGAGTGTCACAGAAAGAACTGGCACGTGTATTGACATGACTGAGTACGCAAGGAATACAGCCTGTTTACAATGTTGTGTTCGGGTTGTTCTGAGGTGCGTGCTGTTCTTAAACTGTTATAACAGTATCGAATTAGACACTGCGCTTTACACACTGCCGCAGAAACTCTTGTGAGTTACTGTAAGGATGACTGCTGGCTGTTCCCTACACAGCGTTCCTTTCCCACTGGCTCTAGTGGAGGAACTGTGAGCATGTAACTGGCACTGGTTGCATGGGCAAAGACGCATCACATATCTCAACCCTTGATCACTCATCAAGTTCAGGAGCTCCTGCGTGAACATTGAGCCTCCGTTGATAGTGTCATGCAACACAATGATGGCCAGAACACATCTGCCGTCCTGCGGACAGATCCACCTCTTAGTGTGAAGCATCGAGGGAGCCAAAGTTCTATGTGGGGATGAAAAAGGAGGAGTTCAGTCCGACTCCTGTATATACATGTGAGTGTGTATAATTGCCAAATCTGAATAATTTTGTAGTTGGAGGGGTTGACTCCCCCCCCACCCCCCCTTCCCGTCTGTCTACGCCTATGGTGTCAAGATTTGTGGATGAATAGCACACCTTTGAAGCAGTGCATCAGCTATAAAAATATACTAGAGGAAGTTCCCAATAAAGCTCCGTATAGGTTTAACGCATGCTGTGCAAATTTTTACCAGACATTAAATTTGCTACATGTGCTATAATGAAAAGCGATTCTGAATTGTGCGGAGCTAGCGGACAGCGAAGATGCTTCGAAGGACATCCGCACATCCACTGGGGTCAGCAGGCAACTATGACGTTTTCCAATACGCACAACACAACCATTTCAGTTCCTTTCTATAAAACCTTATAGGTAAAAAACATATACATTTCGACATATCAGCCGACAATGAGGGAACGACGCAGATCAGCAAAGATTCATTAACCGTTTACTAGGCAGTTCATAAAACTCAGGCGGAGCACACGGGATTTCACACTAAAACCAAGCCATCTACAATAAATACAGAGCGCACCTGCTTTCCTAAGAACGCAGAGAACTAAAAAGACAATCTTTGCACTTGGATAGCGAATACCACAAGCTGCGAAGAGGAGGGAAACACGCAGCGCCTCCCGTTATCTCCAATAACATAGGCAATCATGCCGTCTTCCCGGCGCTCATCAAGGACACCGCAATGAAACGCCCCGTAGGGATGAATGAGCGGGAGCAAATCTGCAAGAAGCAATTTCTGCGCGGCGTAGAGCGACGACTTAACGCGCGCAAATCAGGGGCTAAAGAACGCCGCTTCAAAGCTTTCGCTGATGGCGTCCCGGCTGTGTACAGGCGAAGGGATCCTGCTTTTATTGCACGCATTCCTGAACACGTCGTCCACTGCCTTCATCTTTCCCTTCGACCTTGTCTTCTTTCCGCTCGCAAACCTTAAGGAAGCCTCTGAGATACGAAGGGACAGCCTTCCGTGATAGAAGGATTGTGTCGGGATGGCCTGGCATTATCCAACTCCTTGTTCTCAGAGAAATTCCTACTCAATCGCCTCTTCGAAGGCACCGCTACGACGTTTATATGAAAGCATTCTGCTGAATCAGCGCGAAATATACTTATCAGCGTTAGAAATATGCCTTTTCTCGCAATCTCGTTAGGTTAAATATCTGTTCAGTATATAAATTAGTTGATTGCCTTCGAACGTGAAGGCTTTCCACGGATGGTCATTTCACGATGCGATATCCCTACATTCCTGCGTTAAGCACTGGCGAACATAAGCAATTCTCGGAATCGTCTCATCACCAAAATTGTTGATAATTAACGTATTCTCCCAATCCCTGTCGTATGCAGAGCGCAACTTCATCGCATATGGTCAGAAGCGTTCATTATCGTCCTGATTTCTGACTAACTAACACGTTCTTTCTAGCCCGCCGTGCTAAGTTAGCAGGTGACATGTCTAGCTGCAATGCCCGAAGACGAGGGACAGATTCCTCGCCACGCCGGCCAAATTTTGATGGCAGTGAAATGCAAATTAATGTCACTGTAATGAGATATAGCTGCTATAGATATAGTCCCGTGAATGTAGTATACCGCGCACAAACCTCGAGCAATGTTGGTACAGGATGAGCATGCAGTACAACAAATACTGGTTGTTCAGGCATGCCTCAGAGCAACTGGCCAATGTGTGTCACAATGAAAGATGATGTGTTACTAAACACAACTTGAGGCTTGACGCATGTTACATATTTAATCAGCGACTAATTTCTGCAAATAAAATTTGCCTTTCTGAAAAATTATAGATTACAAGGAATAAAGACACTTATCCTTACATTGCCAGTCCTCTTGTACGGGGGCTTCGCCTTTCTAAGAGTACTACTGTGGCAGAGCACGCTTTACAAAACAAACCAAATGCATCTGGCATTTTGACGATCTGTCGTTTGCTATAATGGGATATGATTGGCATTGGCCACAATATGGACACTGAGTAGTCCACCCTACACTAACTTTGAAACCATGTGATAAGACAGCCAATAATGTAACCAGTCGCCGGTCACCATATTCGCCCCATGGTCTGTCTAATGAAGAGTCACAGGACGTGTACAGTGTGAGTGAACTGTCTGAGCGATTTTTAAAGGCTCCCCTTCTCTTTGCTCCCCTCCTCTTTGCAACCTCGAAGGTGCAGAAAAAACAGAGATCGCTATTTGACGTTCAGTAAGGTGCCCTTGGAGGCAATGGATTACCTAACGAAGCGGTCTCGATACATGAAGCCCGACGAAGCAGGATAGGGGAAAAGTGGATGAATTGCACTGGAATGTAGGTGTCACCTCTATCACTCAAATTCAGAGTATTTTAGAAGCTCATCTTTAATAAAGAAAAAGAAAGCCTTGTATATAGCTGTTAGACTGTAACCTGTATGTTTAGGTAACTCGTGACTTTATGCTTTGCGTCTTGCAACGTTTCTTTCACTACATTTCGAGTTTCATTGTAAGAATTTTACCATCTCGTTACGAACTTTTGAGAGAATTTTCCACTTTGTATAATAATTGTAAATCTTAATTTTCATCTTCCTGTGCGAAATCTTTCGACATAGCTTTTGCGGCCTACAACCGTACTTTATTTTGGAGCGCATAAACGAGAGCAAGTCTGCTATGTCGCTGCAATTATCATAGGCAGCATGTACTTGCCTCACTGGCCTGACAGACGCATCGCATACCAGCCCATCTCTCTGGATCCTCTTCTTCCAGCATATTCTTTCTTTACTACGTAACATTAATGCTCATGCAATTCCTGAGCAAAGCTTTACAATTCGTTCTTTCGTTCGTGACTGCAAAGGACGTCCTCCACTTTGGCAGTGTTAACAAAACCAAGGAAGTGAGGTGTGCATCCTCAAGACCTCACCATCGTATCACCACTTCTTATACCTCCACCACTTGTGAGGAACTGCTTTTATTGTAGCCGAGCTTGAGCTATGGCGACCAAGATGAAGAGTGAGCCGAGCACCTGATGATGATTCACGTAGATGAGGGAAAATGTACAAGTAATGATGATATGCAGAGATGAAGAAGAGCCAGTCATATGTTTAGCTCACACTACCTATTACTAATCCTTTAAGATAACGATTCCCAATTCTCAGGGATCAGTGGACATACCGCACGCTCTTCCGATTAAGCGATGGGTCTCTCACTTAACTCCCTCGTACAAAAAACGATATCTGCAGTCGCAGTTCATTTAGCAGATAAGGCAACGAGCACTGGTGGCTATGTGCGTATATTGAGATATATGTTTATTACACTAAGATCGTTGTTTTGTGGTGCAATGCCGATTCTACTGCACGTCTTTGACAGCGGTTCCGCTCTCCTACTAGTTCCCCAGAAGATATACAGGTGGCGCTACTGGTACCACAAGTCGCTGCTTCCCATACAATGTGCAAATTAGAAAAAAAACAGCTATTCACATCGCGAAAGTAGACAGTCGCGTGCACCCTGTCATCGCGTTTTTCTTCGTAGCATGCAAGTCACCCTGCATTCTCGCTTCATTGCTTCTGCGCCGTGCAGGTTACAAATGGAGTCAAGCAAGTGCTGTTTTTTCTCACAGAGTAACGAGATTTGAAAAAAATGAGGTGCTCGCGTGTGTTCGCGTGCTTCTGTAGCGCTATTTGCCAGCCGCTAAATGTTGCGCCGAAAGCCGTCACGCAGCTCGCTTTACACATTTTGTGCCGTGGTTGTTATTTTTCGGTAAGTAGTATCTCAACGTCCTCCGTGCCGATCACCATAACTCACAGCTCAACACAGAAGGCGTGAAGTACGTTTACTTGCTCGATTAATGATAACTCGCACAGGGATGTGGCATGTGACAACAGGTAAGCGGTATCGTATAGTATACGTCAACTTGCTTTATATCACCCACAGGAAGATGGCAACCTAAATGAACTCTTGATAACATGAGTGCCGACACCGTGTCTAAAGAAATAATTTCGTCCGGGTGCGACAAGATCGTTGCCAAAATTTTCCTTAGAAGCATCAATGATAATAAAGTATCAATAATTATAACTCGAAAGTAGCTCACACTGACAAATTCGACGCTCACCGGCGCCCCGATAATCCTCGAAATGGTTACAACATGCACGAAAACACAAGAAATTTAGCCGGAAGTGTCACTGATTCTCCAGACGATGAAAGTGATGGCAGCAACAGGTTTTTCGGTGATGATAATTACTATTGCTGCGCTCACGTAAAAGTATTCTTGACCGCGCCGAAGGTAGCATTAAAGGCTGTGTACACTGACTGAGATGCATGTTACTACTCTGGAATGCTTAAATAATTTGTCGAGCACAGTCAAGAACGTCATACAGTTCCACCTTGCTTCTGACGCGAATTGTTAGTTCTGACGCGAATGTTAGTTAGAATTGTGAGAATAAAACGACAAAGGTCCCACAATGGTCGAATGGACTGGCTTCCACTGCAATTGTACGCGACGTTGCAAAACAACGAATGCTTGAAATCATCACACTGTGTACGTGACACACATCACGCCCCGCCACGGTGGTCTAGTGGCTGTGGTACTCGGCTGCTGATCCGAGGGTCGCGGGATCGAATCCCGGCCGCGGCGGCTGCATTTCGATGGAGGCGAAATGTCGAGGCCCGTGTGCTCTGCGATGTCAGTGCACGTTAAAGAACCCCAGGTGGTCGAAATTTCCGGAGACCTCCACTACGGCGTCTCTCATAATCAGAGCTGATTTTCGGACGTCAAACCCCACAAATCAATCAATGACAGACATCACATGCATAACTATTTGCATTAATAAAGCGGCGTTGGTTGCGTCAGAAACATGCTCCCTTTGCGTAACGCAGGAAAAGATGTAGCTAACAGATATTAATACCCTTTCAGGAATAGAATTGTGTTTGACATTAAACTAAGCGATAAAGACTCTTTACAGGTGTATTGAGAAAGACCGCTACAGTGTTGTCCGCCTCACTGCATATGTGCATCTATTGAAGAGAAACAAGCAAAGCAAATAAGATTACGACTTCTGAAAATGAAACGGAAATTATTCATGGAGTTAACCAAAGAAAGGCAAGTTCGCCAGTTTTTTGTAGGTTTACCTGTGCGGTTCTTTCAATGTATAAAGGAATGCACAAATGCCATCTAGCGCCTAATGCACCTAGGCGCAATGAAATCACTGTGAAAGCTTCTGCCAGACGTCGTTCGTTCTGCAGCGCTTCATGCATCCACGGGCCTTGTCTCCCAGAACGAGAATGCGTGACACATCGCGTAACATTTGTTTGAGAGCGACCGCAAACGCGAGATCACGCAGCCTGCGACAGAGAACAAAAACGTGAGCATTTACAACGTCAAGAGCACCGAAAGGGCGTATCAAAAAAAAAAAAAAAAACGAAGCCGTAGACAACCCGAATCTATAGTGCCAAAAGACGATGACTTCGACAGCTTGACAGCGAAATATGCGACGCGAAGAGCAAGAAAGAAATCAAGCCGCATTCGTCGTGAAACGCCGTAAAATCGTCGTAAAATATTCACGCAGAAAAACGCTGTTCAATGCTGAAGTGGAATACACGAATGGGTAAACGAACAAGAGATCACCGAAGGCTATAGAGAGAGGGGCTTGAACAAAATAAAAATAAGGAAATTCATTTGCGATATCACAGGCATTGCAAGGCACCGTATCTTTGACAGGCAAAATGCAAGCCACGGAAGGTATCACAATAATGATAGCGGGGACGAGTGAACTAAGAAGCGACGTTCGTACAATCTTAACCTCGTTGAAGAAAGAAAGAAAGAAAGAAAGAAAGAAAGAAAGAAAGAAAGAAAGAAAGAAAGAAAGAAAGAAAGAAAGAAAGAAAGAAAGAAAGAAAATGAACCAGGCAAAGTTCTGGTTTCGACAGCGTTTCTTTTGAGCTGATTCTGCGGCTGCTATGCTTCACGTTCTACTTTTGTTTGAATGTACAACTCAGGTTAAGCTCGTGTCTCAGGGCCGGCAACAAATCTTCACACATCACCTTTGGTCGTCGGAGGGGAATCAAGCCCGTTGCGAGACAGCGCGACAGCTTCCTCCATGAAAATCTGCATAGCCAAAGGTGTTGAAGGCTTCTGTTCTATTTTTCTTCTTTAGCGCCATGCACCACGTTTGAAGGAAGAAGAGAGATGTGCACGGCCTCCCATGACCATGCTTTGTTGGAAAGCCCAGCACAGAGAGTGGGAATAGGCAACAAAGAAGAAAAATCGCATTCACTGTCTGCCTCTTTTCTAATCTGGCATAGGACGCTCTTCGTCGGTGCGTTTATCTTCTTGACATGTGTATTCGCGTAGTTTCCACTGCGAGCACGCGTGACCATTCTCATGAATGTGGAAGAAAAACCGTCAGCGGTACAATGTCCTGGAACTTGCGGGCATAGGGTTATTAATTACCTCTGGGTCTTCGTGCATACAGTGTTTAGAAACTAAGCTTGAGTTCACCGAAGGTAGACGTTAACCTCTTCCATTATATAAGGCGGAGTGAGTTACGTTACCCTCAAACCAACTGTTTCGGAAGAATGCGGGGGTCGAGACTTCCGTTAGGCGTCCTCACGCATTCGTCTAATGTTCTTAGAGAATGTTACACGCGTTTTTTTTTTTTTTTTAGGGGCGAAGCTCCTTAAGGCGTAGGCTTGTCTGCCGTTGTCCGTCGTAGCCACCTCGTCTAGTTCGCGCTCGCCCTCGGGGCGTGCCTCCCGGCGCGCGAGCTCTCTCACTATTCCATCTGCTGTCTTGTGTGAGAGAGAGAGACAGAGAGAGAGATAGCGAAAGGCGCGCGTTGACTATGGAAACGCTCTTTCTTTGATGAACGCTCTACCAGCTCGCAAAGAAGGAGAACGCGCCCTCACCCGCGAGAGAAAACGTTGACGCAGGCAGCGTCTTCTAGGGAGTTTCTTGATTGAAAAATACCGACTGCTCGAGCTGGAGAACTGTTCACCGGCCACCCATATATATATATATATATATATATATATATATATATATATATATATATATATATATATATATATATATATATATATATATATATATATAGGCACTGGATCTTCACTTGCAATGAAGTGCAGGTGGGAGATTTCACTTGTGCGTAGTTGAACCATAAGTATTCGTAGCGTGCGCGTTAACTAAATTAATCCGGAACTCGGCACGATCTACGAAGAACATCCGGAGCTTCGCCCACTCATAATCATTCACTCCGTGGACATGCGTGAATTTGTTGGTTGTTGTTGTTGCTGCTGCTGCTGCCGAAATTTAACATTTACTGAGTGGCATCACAGGGTGTGTGGACACAGCAGTATAAAGCTGACTAACAGCAGTTTAATAGGATGGACTTGCAGTCTAGTTGGTCGAGCATCATTGGAGAGGAAACAGTATATACCCTTGTCTTGTGGCAAGTTTTACGTAGGACAGAAAGGCAGATGCTTAAATGACAGGCTTCGCGAAACACGAGAATAACGCTACGAGTACTGTTAAAGGCCATCTTGGCATTCATTGTAAGCTTTGTGGTTGTCGCCTCCTTTTTAAAATGTGAAGTTCTAGTAAGAAGCCATTGTTAGTTGACGCGAGAAATTATGGCGAACATTAACATCGATTTGTTTAAACATAAGTGTTTAAGTACGTATTGTGTGTATTGCCCTCTTCGACAAATAGATTGCATTCCTTTCTGCTGATATGCCATAAATTACCGTTTTAGCCATGTGCACGCAGCATCATGTGATGATGACATTTTCATTTTTCTGTGTGTTCTTATCAAGTGTGTAAAGCTTGTGACGAGGCGCTGATACATATGTATTTATGTAAGTTTGTCGCCGTAATAAAATCAGTTGATAGTCAGCTCTGTGGGGTGTGTGCTTCGTCGTCGTCCCTGTGTTCGCGCTGTTTCCTCTCCAGCGATAACAGTAGTTACTTGAGAAAGAGAAACGGTGTGCTCATGGTTCCAGTTTCTCCGTCGAACATTTATTTAAAGTTTGTACTTAAATCTGTCTAGCGCAGTTTGTGCATAAACATCTCTAGTGCAGCAAGCAAGACGAATAGAGAAAAGGAGTCCACTGTACTAGAGCTGCCTGGTCTATTCTATTTCTCTATTTCTGAGCTTTTGCGCTGCACTACATGTGCTAACATGTTTTTCAGTGAATGGCAAGATATATTGGGAAACGTTGGTTGAGCTTAAATATGCGCAGTTCAGCTCTAAGCTAAGCCCGTATTATCAATAAACCGTTACACTGCAAGTGTACGTAAAAAAAAAATATCGAAACCGGGAGGCTTTTTATTTTATGGTCTAAGCCTTCTACCAACTTGAAATGACAGGAAAGGGTGTTGTGTAATGCGGTTCGCCGGCCAGACTTACACAGTAGTACAAGAGTACAACAGAAAAACATTTTAGTTTCTAATGGTTCATTTTATGAGCATGTTAGCGCTAGACAACAACCAAATTTATAATTTTTGACGCAATTATGTTCGTAATGGCTGAAATTTCAATTAAACAAAGAACAGACTCGCAAGTGCTTTTTGAGTTACCTTAACTTCGAATGTCACAGCTGCGAATGACGCACAAAACTCATCGGCAGCGAAACCTTGTGAAAGCCACAACTGCGAATGGAGTTTTGATGTTGCATGAACTTTGCGAGAACTTTTGATTGCATAGTGCACACTGTTATGATCGCCATGTGATTATCTTAGAACACGTACCTAATTCGTGCAAGGTAAAACACAGAACACGAAGGAAGAGTATTGGAATGGAGAAGCCGTGCTTCCGTGCAGTGCTAACAAAAGGTGACGCAAAAGATCGTGCCCGGTAGGATACCCGTAACGAACAGGCACGCATACACGCCGTGAACGTGTGAAGTTCGCAAAGTATATTTTCTTCAGCTTCGCCTCATCGATGTCAATGAATTACCCCCCATTTTGCTTGCTTTTTGTGCACGCTGAGGTAAGTGCTTTTGGTCTTAAGCACGTCAGAGTAAATCACTGTAGGCAAAAACATAAGAGCAACGACCACCAATTCCTTCAGAATGGGACAATGTAGCGCTAGAGTACCAGACTCACTCAAGTGACAGGCACAAGACAGCTCGCAGTAGGACACTGTGATTACTGCGAGGCAAGAACGCCTACAAAACCAGGAAAATTTTGTCGGCACCCACGGTTATTATGAGATCCTTGAGGAATTCCACAGGACTGTCGAAATGACTTGGAAATTGCTTGTCACAAGAGAGACTGAAACGATATTCCATTACTTGTATCAGTGTCTTCTAAACGCATTACGCATTCTTCAACGTCAATATATCTCATTCAAAGTGACGTACGCGTCCGCACGCAAACTCGGCATTGCGCCTTTCTTTATTGAGTCTTCTTAGACCCGTCAAGTGATGGACCGTAATTTTCGCTCGGCAAAGAGGAATGCTAGGTATGTGCCACGAAGCGGAAACGGTTACAGGTAGAGAAAGAAGGAAAACGAAGGAATCTTGCATGCGGATGGAATGTTTTCGAAATGAAAGTATCCGTATTCGTACCGTGGGTAAACTTACGGCAAGTTCTAGCAATATATTAAAACATTACCTACCCTAATGAGAAAGCAGCACATTTGCACGATCGAACCTCAGTGCATCCGTCATTGCCTTTCTAACATCTCACGTATACGTTAGCGAATTCGCAATAGACACTCCACAGCAGGAGTGTGACGTAGGCCTTGAATTTCAGAGGCTAGTGCTCACGAGGACAGAAGAACAAAAAGGAGGTAGTGTGGCGTCTGCAACACATTTCTGAATAGTTGATGCTGCCCTTTGGAAAGTACAGGCAGTTCAGACATTATAAGTTGCAGAAGCGGGGTGGATGCACCTTAGAGTGAAAATATGTAGCGATAAGAAAACACGTCACCCATCATACTTGTCTTGAAGCAACCCGTCTCTCCCGTTTATTCAACGTATTGCCTAGTTAGTATGACTACTGAAGGCGCACCTGAGCGCCCCAGGTGCGCCGTCAGCGTGTGTACGGTAGTCACCGTAGCCTACAAGGGTTCACTTTGTTTGCTGTCCTGCACAGGGGTAGGTGAAGTAGGCCGAAGATGAACAAAACTTTATCCGTGTGTGAAAGTGCCTTCTTAAGGCATTGCCCTGATTTCAGCGTTTACGCATTGGGCAAGTGCATTATGTTCCTCGAATTCGATAACTCTCCTGTCAGGCACGCCGGGTTCGTGTCACTAACCCACCGTGCGTACCTCCCTTGCCATTTCTTCGACATATGTGCCGCTCCGATAGAGCTTTTTAAGTATTCGACCTTGTTCCGAAAACCAAATATCTTACTAATGATACTGCTCTAAGTGCCCCACGCTATAGTGGGTAACATTACTTTTGTGCCGGCGAAAACAATGTCGTTTAGAGTAACCAATGTTCCGCCCCTGTCAGGACCTATGTGTCCTGCACCTCGCTTGTGTGTTGGATGGATTGTCTCTGCTGTTCACTTGGCAAAAATGACCACCGTCGCGATATACTGAAGACATGGCCAACATAAGCACATTATGCATCACTAGATTACGTAACAATTGACGCTGCGATCATTTGCAAATGGAAGTTCCATTGCTTGCAAAGCAGCAGGTTGCCAAACGGACGGGAAAGTGCACTCGCTTAAATTGCCCCCTAATTTGCCCGAACATAAACGGGGTTAGCGGTAAGGTCCCAGTTGAAGAAAACGAAAGTAGGTGGAGCACCAGTTCCCACAAAAAGGGAAACAAGTACAAAATTCTGTGCACTTATTTCCTAAAAAAAAGCTCGTGCTTTTTCTGTAGGATTCGCTTATTACTGGCTGCAGGTGAATTGTTCCACTCGGAATACGTCTAAAAACGTTTTAGTCAAACATTTTCAGCATAGTATACCCTGAAGTACAATATGTATGATGAAAGTACTGTAGAAAACGTGCCCCACGGTGCTCAGTTCCTCGGAGTGCATGAGTGGGGAAATGGTTGCGAATCTAGGCACTTCATCAACAAGATATCTTAAGACGTAAACGCGGTGCGTTAGCACTAAGCAAAATGCAAGAACTCAGCTGTTACTGCTCAAAAAGTGTTGGGTGACGGCACTAATGCTAGTGATCGCGTAAAACTAGATCATATTAACAAGAAGCCTCGCTCATCAGTGGCCATTTGTTTTCTGATGAGCGTTGCACTCGTACCAGGAGGCTTTTGTATAAACATGATTAGCGCAGTGGAGGTAGAGAAATCAATAGAATCGCACCACTAACAAGGCAGTCCGTTTCTTATATCGAACATTGAAATTCGATTCTAGCTGCCATTATCAGCTGTTTCCGCGCCTGTAGTGAGTTTGGCCCCGGACCGCAGCGTAACCCGCACCTAGATAGCCGAGAAAACTCGTAATGACCCGTCAGATGCGTATTTCATGTTTTAAGCTTGCTCTTCATGGCTGGCTCACTTCTTATTTCTTTCTGTCTTCTTTTTCCTATAGAACCATGAGGTGCGTATTTTTATGTACATTTTTCTTTAACGCTCGCCTTTCAGGCACAGGAAAAAGATGACTAAGATTCTCGAGCCTCGCTCTATCAGAATTACATAAGAACACACATAAAAAAAACCCCTTATACTCTCTGTCCTTCCAACGCTCTTTCTTTAACATTTTCGGTGTGTTGCGTGTGTGGGCACCACCTGTTTACGGGGCAAGCAACAGAAGTAGCCGTACTCGTAAGCCAACGCCTTTTTCGATCACTTCAGTAAAGAATAACAAGAGACGAAAGATACGCAAGCGACAAAGGAACACCAAGGCGTAGCACGTCGTGCAGACGTCCGCCTCTGCCGGAAGCGCGATGAAAGATGAACAGGCCCCGCGAGGAACGGGTTGAGCGCTTCCTGTCTCACGTATATAAATTGATACTCCGCCATTCCCTGAAGCCCGTGCACCGGCGCGTGAAATTAATTTGCCTGACACACCGTAAAAACCCAAGTTGGATCCATATTACGGCCCCATACCTTTTTACTTCTTCATTCAGGACGAGTCTATGATTGATGATTGAATAAGGTGAGAACGCACGAGTACGACGCAAACACCTGCATTCCTGTGTCTTTGCAGCCAGGCTTGTCTTAATTCTTTGATTTCCGCGCGATCATGCAATGCGCGACGTCGTTTCTCATAACAACGTGTCACCGAGTTGTCACAAATGATCACGGATGGGTCACGTTGTTGTTCTTGCGAAGTGCTTTTGCTCTACGTCTCCCAGGTACGGCAACAATGTTCCGCTGTACAGGAGACAGGTGCAAGCAATATTCATATGTTGGAGGTGCTCCCTTGGCCGATCGCGTTGGCTTGCTATTTTAGGTGCTGGGTGGTATAAATGGTGTGTAGGATGATCACATAGACATATTGATTGTAAATTAGCTGCACGTACAGGTTTAAGGAATGTGACCTGTAATGCTAGGCCCGACTTGGGGTGAGTCCGTAAAATGCTGACGAATTTTAAGATAATCAAGGCACCGATAGCGCACCGGAAACCGACAGGTCTCTGAGGCCACCTGTAGACCACGTGCTCGGAGAGTTTGCGCGTGAGTGATTCATGCTCCCCCCTCTGTCTTTCTTCCATTTTGTGTCACCCCTTTTATTCCTTTCACCAAGACAGGGTAGCAAACCAGACGCGCCTTTGGTTAACCTCCCTGCTTTTCCTTCCTTCTTTCTCTACAGGCTGATGAGAGTGCTAACATGGTAGTAGCATAAGGTAATATACCCCAAATCGATGGAAGCGCCAATTTGTGAACCTGCACGGTAATACACTTTCATAACCGCGAAATAGGAAGTCTGAATGGGAAGTTGGAACTGCGCTACCATGGTGACTCATTTTAGTATCACGTTTATACTCTCCGCGCTCTACATAAAGTACTGTAGTGATGAAAACTTAGCTTGAACAAAAAAAATTGGTCTTATAGATGGCTGACATTTTACACAGCAGTGTTCATCAGCAACATCTAGATATTTTCCTTTGCTATGCTTAAACCCAAGCCATCACTTTTTTCAATATTACGCTCCTTTATTTTGGTAATAATTCGAAAGGCAACTGTACGGAGACTCTGCGCGCAGTCAGCGCACCATAGCCGATATCGCAAAAGTGCACACAAGCGAGAAATTCTAGGCATGGCTCACTTCAAGGCACGTTTCGTCCAGGCTTTTCAACAGCAACGTGACAATGCTTGTAAAGATAATAGATTTAATATATATATATATATATATATATATATATATATATATATATATATATATATATGTAGAGCACTTGGAAGAAAGGAGCGCTGGGCTGCCGCTAACAATCCATAACGACAAGAACTGCGCAAAAACATGGGGACGAGGAAAGATAGATGAAATAGTGGAGAAATAAAGGCAGCGAGGTTATACAGTTAATGGTAACTGGTTTGCTACCCTGCAAATGGCATCAGGATGGGGGTCATTGAAGTATCAAGAGTAAAGAGGGACGAGGAAAGTACACACTACGGTCGCAGAGTAGGAACTGTATATTTATTTGAGAGATACACATTACTAAACATTCTGAGAAAAAGAAGCGAGTGCTAGTTACCAGATTAGCGAGCAGCTAGGCAATCAATAAACCTCCAGTTGCTTTACAACGCCTCAGTAGTGTACACTCTTCGTCTCCGTTTATTCACGCAGCTTGCATGGTTACATTTAACACCACGAGAGAATACCACTTGCGCAAACTAACCAAGTGCCCTTAGTGAAAACGAATAACCACTAATCTTTCTTACGCTTAAGTTTGAGAATATCATTAAGAAGCTGCGAAGAGTGGACTACCGACATGAAGCTTTGTTCCATACGTTGTTGTCCTGACTAAGACAAGTTCATTTATCAAAACGGGAGGTCTAACGACACCACGTGTTTTGCGTCGTTCCCAGAGACCTGTTAATCTCTTCGAACCTCCATCTTCACCTGAACTTCTGTTCTTGTTTCACGTTTCATATAGTCACACATAGCGGTGCGTGGGTCGAGTGCCACGCATGAGAACCCCCAACTGAAAGTTTAATTTTGCTTGACAATAGTTTCCCTTAATAAGTAGAGTAACATTCCCAATATATTCCACATACTTAGCGTAGCCTACGTGAAACCATATGAAGAGTGAGGTTGCGCTTTTACGTAACTTAACGGCGTCACCATAAGGCACTCATTCTTCGTTTATCGGGCTGGACAAGGCGTTAGGAAGTAACAAGTCAAGAAGAAACCCACAAGCACGATATTAGGCCTCTAGATAAAGAGCACATCCGGTAATAAGACGGTCGACCCGAAACGTAAACAGACCCAAGGGAAAAGCAATAACGCTAAACTCTATAGGTTTAAAGCAAGGGAAAATAAGAAGTACGACGAAGGAAGGAAGTGGTATTCCTTAGAGACACTACAGGAACACAACTGCACAATCCACGAGGCTCTTTCGGCTCGCTAGTGCTGCGTGCTCACTGACGGTGTGTCCTAGTGTGAGACAGAAATTGGCCTCGGGGCGGTGTTCCCTAATTGCTGTCAGGGCCAGGCGAATTTGCGGGCAGCGCCAACTTCAGCTGGAGTAGGGCTTCGGGTTGTTAGTGTACAGCGAAGTGAAACGTGACGCCCCGGAAGTAGACAGGTCGGCCAGTTCGGCTGGACTGTATCGCGGAGGAAACAACGCTGCCGCAGGCGTGTACGTGACGGACGTCATGATTTTCAGAACTGCTCGCTCTAACGGCACAACAATAGAGGCAGCCTAACCTCTGACACGGTCCGCTTGGTTTTAGGTTCGTCGAATCGAAAACCTCCCTCCCCTCCCTTAAAAAAAAAAAGAAATAAGAATGCTCCTGGCAGTATGTTCCTGCCCCTTGCGTTATCTTTCCTCGTCCTACTTAGAATAAAATAGAGGAGATGCAAGCGCACAGTGCTTACTAGGCCACTCACATGTGCGGATCGGTACCTATCGCGCAATGCAACATAAACGGTTCGGTTTCGATTGCCTACCGTAACAATCTCGTTTAGGGAAACGTAATTAACATCCACGTGATTCAGAACAACATGATCTTATATATACACGCACCAATGCGGCTCATGCCACAGCGGGGCGTTGGTGCTGGAGTTATTTCTGTCGATCTGTATTTCTTGCGCAATAACTTATCGTAGTTAGTTATTAAGTTGAAAGGATTGGAGACAGCAGCATATATAGGCCTTTGTGGCTGTCCAGACAAAACAGAGAGACCGAAGTCTGTTCGAAGACTTTAAAGGTTTGGTGAAATCGAGAGAACAGAATCAGAAAGGGCAAACAACAAGTCCGAAAAAAAGTAAGAAATAGACAACGCAACCCAACCCTAGTAAAACTAATCCACATATAGAAAGACAGATCTATGTACTTCACTTGGTGGCCGCCATGGTCTTCATAGAAGCAGGGGTCGAAAAAAAGATAGGAAACTTCCTAACAACACGAGAAAAAAACGTAAATACCCACGCTGTCACAAAAACAAAGTTATGTACAGTGCTCAGCGAATCAAACCCAGTGGTTTCTGCGTCGTAGCCTTGCACTGCGCGCACTGAGCTGATTCGTTGCAGTATTCGATGTTAAGTACTCCCTGAAGCGTTATAATTCAGTTTGGTCTCTCTGTGAACATCGGGCGCACTCGTATCCGGCACAAAGAGACAGTCGTGTCAGAAGTCCTCCGCAATTACATTGCGCTTTCTCAGATAGCTGTTGAGGCTTACACATCAGTTGATCGCCAGCAGCACGCACGTAAATTTTTAGTGAGGTGGTACCTATCTAAATTCGAGCACTGCCACACGCTTTGGATATCTGTCAGGACCAACTAGCTCGATGAAATTGTCGGTGGGTGGTGTCTGCAGCAGGACTTTCTATAATGCTCTCTATCGGTGAAGAGACGCGAAGCGGCAGCCTCGATGCGGCACCCCTCCATGAGCCGATTCTTCAGTAGTGCACCGGTTGGACTCGCTGACGGCAGGCTGATGGTTGCGAATCAGTGCGAAAACGGCCACCAATCTGGCGCGCTATTCTTGCCAGGAATCTTGGCGGACGCCCTCATACCTGTGCTGCGCTGCTGCCCAATTACCAGGGCTGTTTATGGCCATAAGCCATTTGTACTCACCTGGCCGGGCATAACGAACATCAACGGCGTTCACGGTTTCGATTCACCAACCAGCGTCGTCTTGGAACCCTCGGTACTGCGGTATTTCCCAAGCAGCGAGTGGTGTCATGGAGGCAGGCTAACATGCGAAGTATGATGATTCCAAGCAGCTAAGTTGGTATCAGAACTTCGCTGGGATACACAGGAGCTCTCTGTAGCTTTCTGGTGAGCTCTCTTTATAAACTTGCGAGGCGGCTGCAGCCAAACCGTCATTGATCGCGCAGAATGCTGGTAAGGTGGCAAAAGACCGCGTGGAGCTTGACGCTGTGAAGGCGTTGAATTAACGCGCAGTTGCGCGATGGTGCGCCACAATTTGGCGGCGCTGTAGGATGAACCGGCTGAAGGACCAGCTTACGGAGCAAACGGCGATGTCCTCTGAAAAGGATTGATTTGTGGGGTTTAACGTCCCAAAACAAGCTCTGATTATGAGAGACGCCGTAGTGGAGGTCTCCGGGACTTTCGACTACCTGGGGTTCTTCAACGTGCACTGACATCGCTCAGCACACGGGCCTCAACATTTCGCCTCCATCGAAATGTAGCCGCCGCGGCCGGGATTCGATCCCGCGACCTTCGGATCAGCAGCCGAGTGCCGTAACCACTAGATCACCGTGGCGGGGCTCCTCTGAAAAGGAAGCTTGGACAACGTCCCTCTGTGGTTACAGCGTGCTCAGCACGGAGTACTCATGTTGGAGAGCGTGGACGGCGTTACCAGAAGTCATGGTGACTCCATGCGATGAGTCGATGAGAAATGATGTCGTTGCTCAGGCAAAGTCGTGTCCTGGAGCCGCCGCAGAGGCCTGCATGCCGTTCCCTGTCGGCCTGACGGCCTCCGCTTCAATACCGGCGTTCTACAAAGATTTGCGACTGCTCCATTTGTAAGAGAGAAATAGACAGAACGCCCCTTTGACAGGCCGGCTGTTGTATTAATTCTCTTCGCGCGTTGCTCGTTCCTGGCCCATGCTTCAGCCCCAGTTGGCGAGGCCCATAGATTTTTGGGGGCGCAGTGCATATTCTTCAGAAAATATTCCTTGCAAAGGTGGGGTATTTCCTGTGAGATGTGCAACGCGGACTTACGCGCAGATTTCTAGGCTCTTTATAGTTAATCTGGGTCGAATCAGACTTATGAGAAATTGGTTTCACATCTATCAAGCCTTCGGAATAATTATAAGGATTGCTGTTATGTTGTAATAAAGAAGGAAAAAATGCAGAACTTATGCGACGCAAGAAAATATGAAATAAGCAGGGAAAGCATGACCAAATTCAACAGTCATATATAGGGAATCGACGTGCCAAAGTTCCTGAAGATATATGCTTTTTAGTGACATATTTTTCCTCGTCGGGCCAATGGAAATAAAGTGCCATGTATAAGCTTGCATTGACATATCTATCCATACGTTAGTGCAAACTACGTTAAGCAGTGCAAGAGCAAAATTAAAGACACCATTGATTTGCGGTTTTTGGTGTCTTATTGCTTTAATATCCTAATATAAGGCCTGAATGTTCCAGCTGCATCTCAATACTGCTCATGGGTTCGCTGTATAGCTCAAGCTACATCCCCGCTATTAGAACCTATTGATAATTATCGCAAGTAGCTGGCTGACTGTAGAAAAAGCCGTATCTACTTGCCGCACGCTGCTGCTTCCCTATAGCTCGGCCGATTCTGTTCCTTCTTTTAGCCAGCGTGAAGGACTTCGGCGTATGATCTATATACATCGCTCGTTTAGAGCTGTTACTCATTCCCTGGTTCTGAAAAAAAATGCTATTTTAAGAGCCCATGTGATCGTTTTAATGCCGTAAATAAGAATTGGCGAATGCGTAACGGTTTCACAATCGGCGCTGCCTGCGAGATTTATCGCTCCGAGGTGCGAAGCTAGCAAAACTCACTGAGGAAGCCACCTGAAAATAATCGTCGGCCGCTCCGCTCAGAGAGATGAGGAAACCTAATCTGGGAGCAACGGTGCGTGAAGGCCTCCCGATAGCTTTTTCGAGCAGGATTTTCCCGGCTATCGCGCACGCGTTGACTTAGTGTAGGGACCTGCGATTCGCCCTAAGCTCAGTTTCTGAACATTCCGATTCTATCGCCTCTCGTTGCATAGAGTTTCTGTTTGCTCGCATCCCAAATCAATTTCACCTCCGCTGGGAACTTCAAAGCAACCGATCGGAGCGTGCCTGTGCATTAAAGCTCTCTAATTTCACGCGGCGCGGGGTAAGTTCAGCTGCATCCATGGCGCACAGATCTGTACTCATTGCAATAGCGCACAGAAATCTTCCCACATCTGCGCTGGCGGTAAAAAGCAGTCGGTTGGCACGATAACTGCGTGAACACCTGGCGAACTATGCGTGCCTGTCATTCTCTGATTTCTGCTCTATTTGCTGTCTACCACGCTTGTGAATGGTTCGTGCAATTTATTTAATGCCGTGTAAGAAACCTGCGCTTTCGCTCGATGGATGTGGCAATGTGTCCTTGGGTAATTAGATGCCATTGTAAGAGTGTCACGCAATCAAATATATTATTGAAGTAGTCAAAGCCTTGAATACGTGAACACAAAACTGCAAACAAAAACCCGAAAGAAAAAAAAAACGTTCTAATACGCACATGCTTTCATCAAGCAACATCAAACAAACGTTGTTCCTTTCATCTGAATAATCGCCAGTCTGGACATACCGGTTTCTTTTTGCTCAACTTCACCATCTCACTGGTCCAGTGCCGCAAAGATGAAAGGCTTCTTGTAATTATATATCGCTATACAGACCGAACTAAAGTCTCATCCTGGGAAATACGAACGGGCACACCTGGTTGCGTCTCAGGATAAAGAAAGGGAATTGGTCAAGGTGGAGGCTCGAGGAATTGCTAACGACTATATCTGTCTGCACTGGCAGGCTTTTCTTTTTGTTTGCTTTGTTCTGTTTGTTCAATGACATCGGGCTTTCGCTTTCACATAGTGGTCTGTCATATCAAGAAGGTGCAGCGAGCCTTTGTCTGAAAATCGTGTAAGGTGAGTGTCGCTGGCGATATTGTAGATCATTTTACTCATCGCGTACAGATTTGCGCGAGCTATTCCACTACGCTAGTTTTTCCAAAGGTGGGTAAGGAAGAAACCATAGGTAAGGATAAATGGACAATTTTGCAGACTCAGTTGGTATTTTGTTTAATTTCAGCGAGGACATCACAGCTAAACAGGGCCACTTTCCTCAATGAAATGTCTCTTTGGGCGGGATAACTGAAGTGCTGCATTTCGCCAGCAATGGTCAAGAATAGGAGCTCCTTTCGTGTTACGTCTGTTTGGATTAATTAGATAATGCGCGTACTTCGAGCAGCTGATTTAGTTTCATAGAAGATCGAAGATGCCTCAGAAAGCACCGTGAATACATATTTATTTAATTCGTAATTCACGTGTCTCGCTAGATTAGCTATGATTAATTGTTCCCGCTCATAATTCTTGCGCCACATTGTATCTCGTTTCTAGTATTGAGCACAGAGGTGACACTAAGTTTTGACAGCTCTATTAGGCGCTCGCCTGCAGTTCGTACTGCACCTCTGGGCCCGAGCAGCAGGGCAGCGCCTGCCATTGTTCCTGTTCATGACCTATGGTGTTGCCTAGAAATATAGCTAGGTGAGCTGAACTTGCTTTACTCCCCACCCACGAGGCGAAGACGAATGCGGTTATAGCCTTTTCGATAAGGACTGTGGTGATTATTTTCAGACGAAACTTACGTTTGACCTAGTTCCATTTCGCGCACGAAGTTTTGAGGCGTATGCTTTTGTAACAACCAATAATGAAAGAGTATGAATTATCTTATCATCGATGACCATTACAGCAAATAAAATTATTCGGCCCCTTAAAATAGAAAGAAGCGACATGCACTGAATATGCACGACGAACATAACGACAACGCACCGCACTTAATTCCAACCGCTGTTGATTTTCTAACGAAGTCCAGGTTTCCATACCGAGGTCCGCGCGCATAGAAATCACATTGCTATGTAACTTTATTTACCTATATTAACAAGGGAGTTGCGTATAAAAGCAGGGTGTGTAGACTCTGCCACGAGCTAAACCAGAGGTTTGTAAGTCAGAAAAACAGCACAATAAACCCGTACGTGGAAAGTGCCCTGTGGTGAAGAATATCCGACTATACCAAATTACATTCTACAAGTAGAAGGAGCCCAGCACGCCCCATCTCCCAGGATTCCAAACTGCCTCTCAGGTAAGGTTTTGAAGCTTGAGCGGAGTTTTGAATCTAGGAAATAGACACCAATTGTCTGTGCAGAACTCTGGTGAGTTGCTAATCTGTTTGAAGTTTATATGGAGTGAAAACATGATATTTGGCCTTTTGTCTACGCCCTTTCGGAGGAGGAGCTCGTTTATTTCCAAATGAAAAGCTTTATTTTCTCGCAACAGAAAAGCAACGCTAAAAATAACATGGCCACATATCAAAAGAGGACGTCGTTTATCTGTTGGTTTATTCTGTTCAATAAATCTACTTTTGATAAAGCCGCCGTAGGTCTCCTGTAAAGCGTGCACCTCCACGTAGGCTCTCTTAAGGTGGAAAAGCTAGCTTTATAACTTACGGCCGAACTAGAGGTACAAAAGTAACGACTCACAGGCTTGTTTAGTCGGAGTTTAAGGCGCTGCTGCAGTTTTTAAAGACGACAGACTTGCACAAGCAACTGTAACAGCGATGTGTGATGTCGCGTACCATGCAGGTGCCACTGACTCTGACAATGTGCTATATGTGCACCCTCTCTCTCTTCCTCTTTCCTTTCACCTTTCAATCTCCCCCGTCCCTTTCCCCTCTTGCAGGGTAGCATACCGGTTGTCCTACACTGGTTAACCTCCATGCCTTTCCCTCTCCATTATTTCCTTTCTTCCTTGTTGTAAAAACATTAAGGGAGGGGGTTAAATTGATCATCGCAATCCTCAATGCCGCCGTGACAACGCGAATACGCCTTAACATTGAAGTTTCAGCATTTCGCGCGCCTTCTAGGTGATGGTTTGCTGTGCGTGCCAGCGTGATCCGAGAAGGCCAGCGGCGCAGTAAGCCTGGTGCGCGCTGTCGTACCGTACAGACATGAATGGACACAGAGATCTGCAGCCCTAAGCATATTGTCTGAAAGCGAGCATGTGAAGCCACCACTTCTCGCACTTTTAATCACAGAGGCTTCCTCAGCAAGATTATCAGATGAACGAGGGAATCTTGATATTGGGTGTTTTCGGAAGAGAAAGGCAGTTATTGAATATTTAAAACTTGTCAGCTGATTACTGAAATAATGGGAGTGTAACTGATCAAACATTAGCTTTGACGATAAACGATGCCAATGCACTCATGTTGATCAACACTGACGGGTTTGGAAGCCAGATGATGGAGCCTTTAAGGTAAACTTGAAATACGGAACACTCGGAACTAAATTTATTGAATTAGGCTACGTACCAAGCAAATAGTATACAAATGAATATCTCTTGTCGTGGCACTCGTATATGCTCAAGTAAGTACTTTTCTCGGTAAGCAGGTTCTCGCTTTACCTCCCAGCGCAGAACTTTCGCGACGGTGCGCGACAACCCGCTTTGCAGGTGCAATGGAACATTGTGCAACTCAGAACACAGCAGACACACAATATTGCGACGTAAGCCTAAACAGTTCGCCCAAGTAGGCTGCATGACCTATCGGTACGTCTACAGTGTCGCAAGTATGCCCATAAATGCAGCCGTGGGCGCGAAGCTGCCAAGACATCGGACAAAAGAACACCATGCCTTGGATTCCCTATGAAGGGACCCTGAGCCAGATTACAACATGCTTCAGCGCTTGCGAAGACATCGCAAGTACTACTGAATGACGGGCGAGTTTTCGCTTTCTTTCTACCTCGTTCCCATGGCAACTACTTTATCGCTCGTGTCAACTTGGGACGCTGGCCTAAGCTTACAAACTGGTAGTGAAAGTTGAGCCGAGAAGGCATTGGCCTTTCAACTTTCGTTCCCAGAGAACACACTGCGCTCAACGCCGTTGTACTGCGCGAGAAACAATTTCCTGTCAGAGGAGCTACGAGGCTTGCTTTTTGTACAGATTCGTGCAACGTGTCAAGGCGAATGAGCTCAGTTTACAGCGAAGCTGATTATTGGACAGACTTTTCCAATTTTGAGAAAGATAAGCAGCGACACTGTGCAGTTTTCTCGGAGAACGAGACCCGGTGTAACCCGGCGACAGGGGCAACGGTCTTGCCCTTCCTTACCACAAATGTAAATAAAATTTTTGCAAACATGACGTTCGTGTGTACGGACCAGATGTGTAAAATGACATTCGTAGCGTTAATGGAGAAAAATACTCTACATGGTATAGAAGAAGTAACATTGCCAAAACATCTTTTTATTTGCCCTATTTTTTATTGATCTTTAGGGTCGAACAATCTTGCTGTTCTTTTTGTTTCGTCCTCGCTTCACCAGAAGATTCCGTACTTCAGCTTATTTATTTATTTATTTATTTATTTATTTATTTATTTATTTATTTATTTATTTATTTATTTATTTATTTACTTATTTATTTATTTGCACTGTTTCACAAGCATGACCATCCAAGCAGGAATGATAGCTTTAAAACTTCAATAGCGTTGTTTAAGCTAGAAGAAACTAACATAAATCTCCAATTTACACAAGCGTTCTAGATAAAAATTTATTCGATTGAGTTATTGAACCATACCCTATTTATATTCATATTCGTCATATATCCAGCTGTTACCCCATGCGTACTAAGTACGATGAAGCATGTTCTATTCTGGCTCATGTCATGTCATAGGGACTCCCAGGCATCGTGTATTTTTTATTTTGTCCAAAGGAACAGTATCTTACAGAGCCGTTCTCTCCTACCTAAAAAAGAAAAGATATCATTATTGGTAACCGTGAGTGGTGCTATAGATAACACGCTATGCAATGGTAGACTCATAGTCGCGAAATCTTGTTCCAGTGCATGCATATACAACATTCCACAGCACTGTAAAGCGGATCTCGCGAACTTCTGAAGCTACTGATATTTACCAGGTTACTATGCATGTGCTATTTATGGATAATAAAAGAACTCATTGCATTATTTTCTGCAACTAAATGCGCAATGTATTTTTCGTTACCTTACTGTTCAACAAGAATCGGGTAGCGTGCACAAAGAATTGCCGACGAAGAAATAAATAGAAAGCGTCCTCTGAATCTTACTGACCATTCACTTACTGGAACTGATATAACAACGTATTCACATAAAGCAAAGCTTGGGAAAGGAGCGGAGAACGGAATTTAAATAAGTGGAGGGTTACTAGCCAGAAAATTATTCAGTTACTTACCCTGTCACTGTACAGTACAACTGCGTTAACAGAAAGAATGATTAAACAAGCAACGAATGTGTGAAAGCTCCCTTGCAGCACTCCGTGGTAGAAAGCGGTCTTACGGTCTAGCAAACTTCTGAAAGCATGAGATTGCCTCTTTAGCCGACTATCAAGGGTGGCAGTGTTGCAGTAGGGCTTCTACAAGAAAGTGCCGACAGTTAAGCTGTCGCGGTGTGCGCGACAGTAACTAAAAGAAACTAAAGAAGAGCGAAAACTACGAAGATCGAAAACAGTGTGCTCCTCGTAGTCCTACAGACCGCGGACAGCACTGTCAGTCTCTGATTACGTAGTGTTGCGGACGTTTCATTGAAAGCAACTTCCAATTGCAGGACACACGGAGGCGATCCCTCATGCCGGTGAAGTCCAGCTGTTGTCGAGGTCGTCCTGTCTAATATTCCTTAAATATGAGATGCTTCGTTCTACCCAGGAGAGCCTGTAGCCCTGTACATCTTGGTATGCTAATATTTCATTAGCCTGCTATTCTTAGCTGGTTCGATCATTCAGCGATGGCGCCTGCCACCATGGATAATAAATTTATTGTACCTGCACCTTCACTTGCTGCTGAGGCTAAACTACTTGATGGGAAATCCTTTCAAACGACCAGCAAACAAAACACAAACAAATTTCAAACAGACAAACAAAAAACCCGAGTAGATAGCCAGTAATGGCCACTCTTTGAAAAAGCGGATTGGGCGTTTGTATAGACACCCTAACAATGTAAAGCAGTCTTAGTCGGAAATCACGGTTGAATCGTCGAGGCTCTCTCTGTGGAACAAGGCCTTATCACAGAGTGCGTAGCGTCAAGCCAATGGAATTTCTAAGTACATCGAAAAGAAAGGCATGACATTAAAATGAAATTCTGAAGGACAGCCGAATCGTTACAACAAAGAGATAGGTGGATTATACGAAAGCAAAAGGAAAAGTTTCGATGACAAAGAAGTTTGTTAATGAATATATTTCTGATATCTTTCATCCACTACGTTATCAGCACCACAGACAAATGGCGCACACGTTCTTTTTCTTGAACAGTCATTTCTGTTGTCCACTCTGTGAGTTGTTTCTTTTCACTGCGGTCGTCTTCATGGTGCTGTTAAGATAATGTGTTTTCAAGTTTTTAGAACACTGCAACGCTTTTCTGCTATATCCAATCCTACTAGGAAGCATGCCTTTGTGACAGGAAATGGAACATTTTTAACTATTGGTATGTTTATTGGGAGAAAGAGAAAGTTAACTTCGTAAAAAAGGTGATTTCGAAGCGGAACTGTTAAGATAGCCTGAGGCCTATCTTGAATTTTTTCTTTCCTATGAACAAAGAATAACCTGCGCATGAAGGAAAATTGAGGTCCCTTTTTTGACAGTGCACATGCCTAGGCTGTCAGCACAGACAGAAAGAAACCTTCTTTACCTAAGGACCAAGCTTCCACATCCAATTTTATGGCAAGCGGTGTGCGCTACAAGAATGGTGCATAATACTTAATGAAAGGCCGTGGAATTCTAAATTGCTTTTTATGAGCAGCCATTTCTCGTCGCCAACTTGTAGGTGGCTTCGTGTCGTTCATTTGTTTCCTTTGTCTGTGACAAAAGAATTTCACTGAATCAACAATAGCAGCGGATAAAGAACAAATAAGCCCAAATTTCTTGCATTGTATGCGGTGTCCTTCCAACGTCGTTAAAGATAATTAAGCAACAATTATATTCTTCTTGTATTTTCAACTTCGTTTATAAAAACTGTCAACTAAAGTCTTGGATGTGTCCTTCGCTGTTCAAGCATGATGAAGGTTTAAGATGGAGGTTCCTTATCACATGGAACCTCCATCTTAAAAAGGATATCAAGATGTTAGAACGAGAACAAAAAAAAAGAAGCTCTTATGTTTATCTCTAGTCGTTATGACAGGTATTTTCACACACTCCTTTCCTCTCACACTTTAACCTATCACACTCGAGGAACGTGGGTTACCTGAAATACCGGCACAATTGCTTAAACTCATTTCGTTGTTTTTTTTTTCCAGGACTATGTTGAATTTCCAGCCCCTCCAAATATTCGTCATCAGGCTTTAACTATTCTTCCGTATTATTCCGTTCAGGCTTGTTTCTGCACAGTTTTTTTCACTAGTATGATTTAGTGTTGCAGTGCTTTGCTCGTGAAAGGTCGCGAATGCCCTTTAGAGGAATTTCTTACTGCTACTGAACTCCTGTAAAGCACGCATGTGTAAAAATAATTTTTGCTTTTTCGCTTCTGCTCTAGAGTAATTTTTGGCTGTGCTATGCAGAAAATAAATAAATGACCAATAAATAAAGCTTACTTTATATACGGTACCTGCATACGGCGCTCCCGTGGCAGTGTACGTAGTACTTTAAATTATTAGCATTCCTTTTTCGCCTGACTTGAATTCTTTGTGGATCGATGGCACCTTGCACGTTGTGCATTTCAATATCCAGGCGCCACGCTGATCACATTATAACAAAAACGGGCTTTCAGGCTGCTGAACTACCACATAGACGGCGCAAAGAAATAGTTAGGCAGCGAATGCGAACTTAAATTATGAGTGGTAACATAAGTATTGCCCGACAAAAATCACACGAGATGCAGGGACTCTTGAATACAAGCAAGATTCGGCTCTTTGATAATTGCTCCCGTGCAAAGAGAAACAGGACAGACGAAAAGAAAGCGCTCTACAAAATGCAGTCATACATGCAATGGTATCAAAGGTGGTCACGTGGGACGGAGTTATCGCTTTTATTTGTATGCGGTGAATTTCTGGCTAGGCCGCCTTCACCGCACACACTTAAAATGCGAATTAAGAAAAGCAAAGGCACTCGTTAATTAAGAGTACGCACCAACCGAACTTGGATCGATATGCGCTGTTTCATCAGTTCTTTTATTCTCTATGCGACATGCGCACTTGTTATCTCTTTTGCGCAGTCTTTTTTTACCGATGGGATCCCTTAATTGCAATGCGGCAAGCGTTAAAAGCAGAATAACTTCTGGCTTACCGAGTGTTAAGTACATTTGTTGTTCCGTGCGAAGCGGACAGAGAAATCTGATTAATCCGTCTTTCAGACTGTGCTGTACATTATCAGCCCCGCTGTCGAAGGAAGCCAGTGCGGTGAAAATTCAAATCGCGCTGGGCAATGCGGTAGCGGCGTCCACCGGAAACTAGTGTCAGCGGTGTTCCTCTCTAGTCTAAGAAGATTTTCGTTCGTCCAGCCTTAACTTAATTGTTTCCTCATCTCCGCACAGATGGAGCAATCAAATTTAGGGCCCTGGCTCGTGGCCCTCTTACTGCAAATTTTCCGCAGAGAGTTCGGAAATTATCGGGAGTCAAGCGTGGTGAAAGAAATTCACAAACTTTCTTGCCGAAATTTAATCTTAAAGTGTGCAAGTAAGTGTGCATGTGATGTGTGTGTGTTTCTCTGTTTGTACAAGGAATACGGATGTTAATGTATGCATGCTATGAAGCAGAGCATGCGTCTTCCTAAACCATCCTGATGATATTCTGTGTTGAGATACTGTGGACCTGTGCTATATGCCTTGGTACGAAGTACGAGAGATTTTGTTCCAAGGCGCTAAATTGCGGTACGCTTAAACCGTCCGTCGCATCATAATAGATGCATGCTTATACGTGGGATCGAAGCCGGCCTCAAAATACGAACGAACCTCAGAACCACCTCCCTTCTTCCCATAAAATAGTACAAGCACATGTAAGGCCATAGTAGCAGTGGACGGGTAAATCATAGCATGCATCTATAGTTGTAGATACAGACATGACACAGCTGTGCTGGCGTAGTCTTGGGGCATTGATATTGCGCTGGGAGACAAGTGTAGTGACACCGCCACTTTGCCTCCATGGAGGCGTCGTCTCGGAACCCTTAGTGCATAGTTGACGTTGTGGTTTTGTGTAACCCTAGCAGACTGCGCTAATATACGCAGGTCTATAATGTCGACCCACTGCGTTAAGTACGAGCGTATGTGTACGTTGGCCAGACGCACCTGGTAAGGTTTGGCGTCGAAGCACTGAAAGATGCCGCCGCCAGCCAGGCCTTGAATTCTCACAACTCGTAAAGCCGGCATTCTTTGAAACCTTCAATTGAGAATACACCGTACGTCATGCGAAAATGCCTCACGCGAGGACAGGAATATAACTTCGCGTTTTTTGTAGCGTCTCTTTAGGGGTAGTGCTGAAAACAGGAGGCTTAAGGGGAAATTACAGTAGATAAGTGAAGCGACTAAGGATCATAACTATTATTCTGAGAACTCCATCGTCATGATATTTTCAGCATTTTATGTTCAATAATAAAGAGAAAATGAATATCAAAGCTTTATTGTTGAAATTCGAGCCGGAACTTCGGAACCTAACGACGTCAGAAGGCTGATTCTTTTCTTTCATGTTCTCGCCAAATTCTCTTGATAAAATGTTCTGAAATTCCCTGTGTTAAGACTCTGGCTTCCTTAAGACACAATGTAGTTCTTTCTTACCGATAAATAGTTATCGAGGCCTGAGAAGACGCCGTCAAATATCAATGACGTTACGCGTTTTTAGCGCTGAAACTTAAAAAGCGGCGTCACCACCGATATTTTCTTTTAGCGCGTTTTTTATAGCTTACCAATGGTCTTCTCCTCGCAAGACTGTTGTCTTTGGTACTGTGAAAACCTAGCCTACTAATACGGAAAAAACTGTTTTTCATTTTAGTGTCCCTTTACAGCGAATATGTCAACGACGTGCAGTTTGCAGATTGCAGTCGCACAAGGCGTGGCTGATTGTAACCTATGCGGAATACCTATACTTTCTCGGCCAACCCATAAACGAAAGAATACCTTCAGCAGGGCATTAGTTTCTGTAAGTGGTTTCGGAAATATAAATTTTCGGAAATATAGAAAGAAATCCATTCTGCAAATTCAAGATCTGTACTGACGGCAGAATGCGCATCTATGACAGTGCGCACAAATGCATTGTAGATGTGTTGAAATCTGGGTCAGTTGGTACATTATGTTAAGCGTAGAAACCAGCGAAAGGACGACGGGCGGAAAAGAGATATAACACACACTAATAACAGAAACACAAATAACAATAACACAAATAAGAATAAAACACAGTTATTAGTCCAGCCATTGTGTGTGCTGTTTCTCTCTTCCGTCCGTAGTCCTCTGGCTGCTTTCCACGTTTAACAACATGCACAAATGAAGCGCTTTCAGAAAAAGAAAATTAGAAAAGAATAGTTGCGAGCGTAACATGACAACGTGACACTAAATAGCTGTCCTGCATCAGCTGCCTCTGTAAGCTATAGAGGTTTTACCACATCCCTTGGAATGAATTAAAAATATTAATGGTAGGTGATTGTAGAATAAGACGAGATAAACGAATATACATGACAGCGAATAGCCTGTGATAGGCGACGCAGTAAGAATAGTCAATAAAACAGGATAAAGGTTAGGGAAGCTGAATCCACAGAACTCCGTATCCACAGGCTTAGCTGCAGAAACATGAAAAAGGCTGAACAACGTATAGCACAGCACATAAAAAAATAAATTCGGGCATGGACCACGTCCTACAAGATAAATGAGGACAAGCTATGCATTTGTCTTGTGTGCGACGTTCCCGGATCAGGATGGAGCGCCTCCTACGCGAAGAACACGGTGCAATGCTTCTCGTACGTTTTCTTCATCCAGTGTGGCTAAACATAGAATACATTTGCACCGACTCAGCAGTGTGTTATTACAGCACGAATTTGGTAATGGTGTTCTTTATCTAAGACGCTTTGGCAGGAGATTGAACTGGATAAAGTTTCCTGAAAAAGGGATTAGGGCCAGATTTGCTTCGCGCTATATATATTTCCCGCTCAGCGCGGACGTGAGCAGTATTAAATGACACGAACACTGGCGCAGTAACGCAGGGGATAACGGAACGCGACGTGACCACGCATGTTTTTTTTTTACTGCAGCGACTACTTATCCTTCTTCCACTTCAATAACGAGGTTTGCTGTGACACCGTATTTATTTGTTTAGATGGCGTCTAGCCCTTTAAGTGATTCTAACGAACGTTTCAAAAGCCCGAATAATTTCATTAAGACGTGATTGGAAACAGCCAATGGCCGGGCATTAGTTTTTCAGAACAACATTTAAGTGTTAAGCCGATGTGATCAGCTCTTTAGTAAGTAGCCTCATCATACCGGCGTGTATTTCAATGAGGTGGATTCTAACATTTTCTTTTAAGAACTCTCTTGATTGACTTGTGGAGTTTAACGTCCCAAAACCAGTTCTGATTATGAGAGACGCCGTAGTGGAGGTCTCCGGAAATTTCGACCACCTGGGGTTCTTTAACGTGCACTGACATTGCACAGCACGCGGGCCTCAACATTTCGCCTCCATCGAAATGCAGCAGCCGCGGCCGGGATTCGATCCCGCGACTTTCGGATCTGCAGCCGAGTGCCATAACCAGAAGACCACCGTGGCGGGGCAAGAACTCTCTTATTAACGCACCAATATATCACTGGACGTTGGAGGATAACCTTGTGTTGGTCATGTAATGTATCTTATTTAGTTTTGTCGCGAGGGCAGCCACCGTTTAATTAGTGCTGTCGACTTCTTCAACGTTTGCCCACATACCCTCGCGGCGTAGGAATCACGCGCCGCATTCCTGCTACGGACGTAGTCACCTCTTATAAGGTACGTGTCCATTATTAGGCATTAAGTATCCCTTTCCTGTTCTTCTAACCTCGCTGAGGATATTGCCCTCTCTAATATAGTAATATAAATACCGCAAGCAGCCATGACTTCAGCAGCAGCATGCGAAAACGGCTCAGGTACCTCTACGGGCAGGTGGAACTCAGGTACTTTCAATGAAAGTCCATATATTAATTGCGAAGCATTTCTTTGCTACTTTGAGCGTATCTATCTATCTATCTATCTATCTATCTATCTATCTATCTATCTATCTATCTATCTATCTATCTATCTATCTATCTATCTATCTATCTATCTATCCGCCTAAGACTTAGTGCTCTCCTGGCCGTTTCGCTAATGGGATGTTTACAAAAATTGGTATGTCACATCATGACTGCATGGCGAACGTAAATGACAGGTCATAAAATGAAAATCATGACATGCATGTCATGAGCGACATGATTTACATGCCATGCGTTTCGTTAATGGGACGTATACGGAAATTGGCATGACACAACATGACTGCATGAGAAACATAAATGACAGGTCATAACACGAAAATCATGACATGCGTGTCATGAGTGACATGATTTACATGCGACGGTCTTGGTGTTCTCCTGGCCGTTTCGTTAATGCGATGTATACGAAAATTGGTATGCCACAACATGACGCATGGCGAACATAAATGAAAGGTCATAATATGAAAATCATGACATGCATGTCATGGGCGGCATGATTTACATGTCACGGTCTTAGTGCTCTCCTGGCCGTTTCGCTAATGGGATGTATGCGAAAATTGGTATGGCATAACATGACTGCATGACGAACGTAAATGACAGGTCATAAAATGACAATCATGACATGCATGTCATGAGCGATATGATTTACATGCCATGCGTTTCGTTAATGGGACATATACGGAAATTGGCACGACACAACATGACTGCATGAGAAACATAAATGACAGGTCATAACATGAAAATCATGACATGCGTGTCATGAGTGACATGATTTACATGGGATGGTCTTGGTGCTCTCCTGGCCGTTTCGTTAGTGGGATGTATAGGAAAATTGGTATGCAACAATATGACTGCATGACGAACATAAATGACAGGTCATAACATGAAAAGCATAACATGCATGTCATGGGCGGCATGATTTACATGCCGGGCGTTCCGTTAATGGGATGTATACCAAAATTGCTATGGCACAACACGACACCATGACGAACGTAAATGACAGGTCATAACGTTAGAATCATGACACGCGTGTCGTGACGGGCATGATTTACATGCCGTTGTCCTGGCGCTATATTGCCGTTTCGTTAATGGAATGTATACGAAAATTGGTTTGGCACAACATGACTGCATAAAGACATAAATGACAGGTCATAACATGAAAATTGTGACATGCATGTCATGAGCGGCATGATCTACATGCCACTCGTTTCCTTAATGCGATGTATACCAAAATTGCTATGGCACAACACGACTGCATTACGAACGTAAATGAGAGGTCACAACGTTAGAATCATGACATGCGTGTATGAGCGGCATGGTTTACATGCCACAGTCACGGTGCTCTTGCGGCCGTTTCGTTAACTTCATATGTACCAAACTCGGTATAGCGAGACAACAATGAAAATTCATTTTACGTTCCTTATGCGTGCTTCGCATTTCCTTGATTCCCACTGCACGTGGGATCTGCCAATTTTTTTGGCATAAGACTGTCGTTCGGCTTGCGTTGATGATCGACTGAGATTTATATAGTGTTGTGCTGTGTACCGTGGATGTCAAGCATATACGGTGTGGCATATACATGTAGCGGTAAACTCGCGTCATCCCATTCGGAGTAGTTTTCTACGCCTCTCTTCAGGTAAAAACCTTCGCAATATTATATAGGTCTAGACAGATGTCCCCAGTTTAGACAAGAAAGTTTATATTGCAGTAACTACGAGAAACAATATGTCAGTGATGCGTATAATGTCTAGCAGGAATTGGTTGGAAAAAAAGGTAAGTTAATAATATTAAGAGCCGTTAGTTTAAGCTTATGCAATCGCGCGCGAGAATCAGATACCGTCGGCCAAATTTCGTACTTAGAGCTGATTTGAATCCTTTATAGCGGTTGAAATGCTTTGCTAACGCGTTAATTACAAATAACTTGGCACGTTCTAGACGCTTCCACTTCAACGAATATTGTACTTTTCGTAAGTACTAGAACATACAAAAAGTACGCTTACGCGCAGTTTACAGTAATATAATTGTGGAGTGACAGTGTTTTAAACGTCACCGTGTCGTTGATTTTGCGAAACACTGCCCGTGCGAACAAGTCTTGCTCAAAACTGACCATATATATATATATATATATATATATATATATATATATATATATATATATATATATATATATATATATATATATATATATATATATTATGTGTGTGTGTGTGTGTGTGTGTGTGTGTGTGTAAGGTTTCCGTCCAAACGAAGGGAATCTTATCAAATATTCAGCGGTGCAGTTCGTGGAAAAACCCCTTCTTTTCCTTGAAATAAGCAAAATAGCTAGAAATATCCAAAACTAGCGAAGCAGCTAAAAATAACAAACCCTGTATATAGCCAGTGCTCAAGAGATCAATGACAATTATGTAAAAGAGGTACCGTCGCTATGGAGCGAAGGTTTCGACACGTGGAGTTGTCGACAAATGTGGGTCCCGGACGACTGCAAGGAAAGTGGGACTTTGCACTTACGAAGTGCATATCGCACGGACGGCCGCTTTGCATAATTCATAAGTGCACTTTGCGCACTCTGCGTGTTTGCCCAACTAATGGTGACTTCGGTCATCTTTAAAGAAAGCGGTAGTTGCGGCAACCTGTAATCGACTACTGCTTACGCCCCCGTTTCAAGAGCTATTCCTACATATGAGATTGCCTTGTACGTCATCTTAACGAGGCTGACCGCGCCGTAACTCGCTGGACAAAGTGCTTCGCCGAAACGGTACATTTACATTTACGAAAACGCTCTATTATGCTCACGTGAGAGAATTTCACGATAAGCTTTGTGCGTCTGAGTAAGCGCAGGGGTTGCATCTGCGTCAACAAGTTCTATGGAAAACCCGAGTTCAACCACACGATAGAAACTATGGTTGAAGATAATAATTTCCGGCTTCATTTACTTTCATTTACTGACGAACTTCGTAGCTCGACAAGCAGTGCGCTGTTGCTATGGCGCTTCGCATTATTACGCAGCACGGCCCGTAAATTTTCAACATAATATGTCTAGTTTGTACTTTTATGACATATCTTATGTTAGTACATCAGTTTGGCGCTAAAATACACTGATTTAGTGCGCGCTTATACATTCAAATTAAGCAACACATATCATATCTTAATTCCTTACTTCTAAAGCCCGATTCTCTGTATTTGCAGCTTCTTTTGCATTTTAAAGGCGTTTAAGAGCAAGGAACTGTGTTTTTTTTGCTGTGTATGCGTTCTGTTAAGTTTTCGCTTTTTGAAATTGTTGTGTTTTCGACATTACATCTTCTTATTTTCAACTGCACGCACAAGATGCGCGCATACGGAAGAAATGAATGAAGCATATAATACTTAGTTGAAAATTGAACTTTGACCTCGATATCGGCAATGAGAACTGCAACAGCGCAAGTCGAAATTACTATGTCAAAACAACAGATTTAAGTCACCGATTATGAGCCTACTTGTTTCGATCGCCCGGTTTTCCGTTTCAAATCTTTGCTTTTTTACACAAATGGGAAATTATGGATCTGCTTTTTGCGCATGTACGTATGTTTACGTAATGAAGAATATTTCTGCGCAAATGAAACAGACTGAGCTCAGAAGCTAAGACAGCCACAACTACTTGCTTCTGTCCAGTCCTTGCTTCATCCAACTGTGGGCAAATAACCTTTATCGTGCATCTCTACAGATCCACACGAGTCAGTACTAAACCGAGTTGCTTTCCCATCTCCATTTCTACTCACTCTTCTGTCTATTCGATTTCATGCTTCCTCTCATTTCCTTGCACGCATTTCCTGCAAATGTCACCGAAGGGCATCCACCCGTGCAAACAAACACATCAACGCATAGGAGGCGAGGGCTGATGGAAGAATACGAATCTTGACGTCGCGATCATTGCACTGGCGCGCATACGATCACTTCTCGAGCAACTGCAACGAGCACCGAAGTATAAACACCATGCGCTGTCTTTCCAGAGACGCGTTGCTATGGAAACGTGGGAAGAGTAGATTACTGGACGCCCAGCTCGCTTGATCCGTCCAGCGGAAAAGCGAGCGTCGGAGACAGAAATACCGCCAATTGTATTGAGGGTATATACAGTAGTCGGACAGTAGCTACTACAGCTGTGCTTCTTCCTTTATATGGATAGCGGCAGCACCGTCTCCTGATCTGATCGGTGCCTTCACTTCGCAAAAACAAATGACCACTACTACAGAGAGCAACGACCGATGCCCAACTGCCCAAAGGGTTCTTCGTCTATCTAGGAAATTGAGCTGTGGGGACAAGCATAGTACTCTCGTTCCAAACAAGCCTCTGCTAATAGACTCTGACGCTCACGCGGGACGATGATCTTGCGATTACTGGAATAAATGATATGTGCTTAAGTGGCGCTGTCGAATGCGATCTTCAGTATGCAATAGTAGCACGTGTACCATCATTATTTTTCATACGATGCCCTGTTGTCAACCTCCGAAGGCACTGCGACGGGCACTTTTCAGTCTTGTAAAGCTTTCAGGAGAGGCACTTTCGAGAGCTAATGGTATCCTTGTGAAACTGTGCTCTCAGTGCGTGGGAACACACTTTTACCTCGGTTGTGATCTGGAGTATGCATGGAGATCGTTAACTCTGTAAAACGAGCTAGAAGCGAGAAGTATAGCTTAATATCAAGTTCGATTTGTTGACGAACTTTTTTGTGCACGTTTGCCACAATATGTTCATAATGCACAGGAGCTTCAGGCGAAACGGTGAGGGTTTCTTTCTTTCTTTCTTTTTTCCTTGAAGTTTGGCTCTTGCCCACTACGGGGGATTGGCCATGAAGCCGGCGGTTAATATAAAGAGGGAAAAAAAATTGAGCTATAACAAAGGAAGAATAAAGAATCGGTAACGTAAGTAAGAATGAAATGTTAGAAAAAGATAGGCTATTTATAATAGAAATGAACTATAATAAAATAATTTGAGGTTTAATCAACTAGTGGAAGCAATTTCGAGGTACGAAGATTTGGATTGAATGATGATTAGCAATGAATTCTTTTTGCGTCACGAAAGGAAATTGCACATGGCTAAGCAGACGTTCCTGTTGCTATAACCTAGTGAGGACGCTCCAAAGGAAAGAATGTTCTGAGAATTTAGGGGAATGTTTAAATTCCTGAATAAAATTTCAAAATGCCTTTTTCTCTGACTACTATAGCGCTGACAGGTAATTAAGAAGTGATCAATGTTTTCAGGCTCTCGACAATAACAGCGTAGCGGAGATGGCACCAGACCAGACCTGTGTAAATAAAAGTTCAATGGAGGGATACGACAGCGAAATTTTGTTACTGCCACTTCCAGTTTACGAGAGGGACACCACTTATTATCCCAAACAAAAGAAAGATGTCCATATTCTTCAATTGGTAACTTCATTTTTTAAAGAATCTTGAACTAAAGAGTACTTTCGGAATCTCGACAAAGTAACGAAGGCAGTAGTAGGCACCACGGACATTACCGGCCCATCTAGGGACCACCGCGCGAGAGCATCAGCCATCTCGTTTATAAATATGCCACGATGGCCCGGCACCCACACCAATCGCACTTCACGCACGTGGGGAGGAATTAATGATATGAATGTGTTTAGAACAGAAGACTTGGAAGGAGAAGCTGAAGCGAGGGATGTGCATACCGAAAGCGAATCAGTCACTATAACTGCCGAATTTTGTACAGGAAGTTTGCGAATGGCTAAAAGAATGGCTAAGAGCTCTGCTTCAAATATAGGAGTATAATCCGGGAGGCGCAAGGTATATGACCAGGAGGAAGTCTCTGAAAAAATGCCCACTCCCGCTTTCTCCTCACGCATGGATGCATCCGTCGCAATTATATCATCAATTCCCAATTGACATAAATGATCTTCTAATAAGCCTATTAAATATCTGGAAGGTAGGAGTTTGGCATTAGAAGGGAATATATTATCCAATTCAATTTTAGCATTGGCCAATGGTTTATCCGTTGAGACGATATCGCAAATGTTATCATCTAAAGCCTCTAGTTGATTCTGCACAAACAAAACTTGAGGTCTGTATATGCGAGACCAAGGCTCATGAAAAATGTTAACGCTTCAGTGCAGAATACGAAGTGTGATCGCCTCTGTGCAGACGCATAAATTTGCAAATATGTTTTGACAGTGAGGATACGGAATCTGCAAGCTAACGTGGGGATTCGGGCTTCTTGGTACAGAACATGATTTGCAATAAATTTTGGTACCTTGAGACAACTCCGAAGAGCCTCTCGCTCTAAAAGAACCAAAGGATTAATCTTGTATGCCGGACCACCAGAGTATAAAATGCAACCAAATTCTAGAATCGGACGAACATACATACGGTATATCATAAGAAGAGTGTCTCTGCGTAACCCAGAGGGGTGCTGGCCAAGTCTGCGTATCATCCCAACAGCGCGAGTAGCCTTACATTTAATGTGCTCAATATGGTGGCGCCAACTCAGTTTATGATCATAAAACACACCTAAATACTTCATGCACTCTGTTTGAGGGATTATTTCCTGGCGATACTGAAGGGAAATGTTTACTGGATCATTCAAAGGAAAAACAATAACAGAACTTTTACTAACATTTAAAGTCATGCTAATTTGAGTAAACCATAACTCTAGTCTTCCTAAATAACCTTGTAAGATTGCATGCAATGAGTGAATATCACCAGCAGACGCGAAGAACGCAATGTCGTCTGCATATACATACACTTGAATGTTATTGTCTAATGGTATTGAGCTTAACAGAACGTTAAATAATACAGGAGATAAAACAGAACCTTGAGGGACTCCTCGGGACTGATTATATTTCAGTGAGGATAATCCACGCTGGGAACAATAAAACTTTCTATTATTTAAAAACTCATATACAACCAGTTAATAATATAGCTCGGGAAATTCAAGCATTTTAATGAATTGAGAAGGATGACATGCTCTACACTGTCGTATGCCTTAGCTAAATCTAGAGTTACTAGTGCTGCATATTGTCGCCTGTGACGAGCAAGCTTAATTCGTCCCTCTAAATCTACATGTGCATACCATATGGAATATCCAGGTCTAAAGCCAATTTGACACGTGCTCAATATTGAGTGATCTTCCAAAAATTTCATGATTCTAACGTAGAGCACTCTTTCAATTAAATTTATAACATGGGAAGTTAGTGCGATTGGTCTAACATTATCAATATGCATATCTACTCCTCGTTTTTTAAGCAGCGGGATAATTTTTGCAAGTCTCCAATCTGGAGGAATCCAACCTCTTTCGAGGGAGTAGTTGACGAGATTTAGGAGGTCCTGAGGAGACACATCAAACAAAATTTTTAGCATGCCTGTCGTAATGCCGTCTGGGCCTGGAGCCGAATTGGGGAGCGACTGAACTGCGCGCGCAAGTTCTTCTATAGTCACGTACGAAAAAAAAATGTAAGCCGTGCGAAAAAAAAATTAATTCAAGCCAGTTTCGTGGATCGAGCGTAACAGTTATTAGCGGGTCGAGCGCAAGAGCTGACGACAAGGACACGCAGCCAGGACTTTCCGTATCCAATCCACATTGAACCATGATATTGCATGGCTTTATGGCTAAATAATGGTAAAAACTCTATTACTAGCACCATTATCTCCACGATAGTAGTTCAGCATATTAACTAGCACACACGTGCCACATGCTTTCCGAAATAAAACCGGAATCTGATGGTTCAACGCATACCTTGGCAATAACTTAGACGACTTCATTGTTGCGATGATGATGATGATGATAGTGATCCACTCCGTTTCTATATATTCGCAGCTGCTTAAGCTGGAGGTAGGGCCGTTGACTTCCATGCAAAGGTATCATCATCATGGAACAAGAGCGTTTGTGAACTGTCCCAATGTGCGGCATTTGCTCGAGCACTTCTTTATTCTCTTGCGCTCATGCCCTCACCCCACTACGGCATAAAGGCGGAAACCTTTCGTCAGAGGCTATAGCAAAATAGCAGCGCCACATCTCTACCTAGCTTCGACAAGCGGCGGCACCGATGCATGCCGCGAGCTGTCTCGCCACGGCTGCGGATTCGGAAGTGACATCGCCGCAGCGATACTCTTAATAAAAGCTCCGCGCCGCCACCGCGGCGACAGAATGCCCCGCTTCTTTCGCCAAGCACATCGTCGTGGAGATGGGGCGGCCTGATAAGTGCGTCACTCCGGAACACGGAGAAGCAGTGTGCCTAAGATGCACACCGCTTCTTCGCATTGCCGATTCTACGCACACCGCATCGGACTGGTCGTCGTATAGAGTTGAAATAATTAATAATTCCTGCGGCAGTGGTCGATGATAAACAACCTTTTGTCGTTCGTCCCTCAGTCCCTTCTAGTGCAGAGAATTGGTTAAGGCAAACATGTAGCCGTCGACCACGGCAGCGTTATAGCTGGCCGCACTTTTGATTGCGAGCAGCTGGATTGATTCTCCCAGAAAAGCTTGTGAGCCATTGTACATTACTCTTTCTGTGGTTCGTATTGCGGAAGTCGGAATAAATAAATCGATAAATGAGTGAAGGAATGCATGTGTAATTTCATGCGTAAGGCGCCGCGGCCATACACGAAAGCGTATGAGATGACTTCGGACCGACCCCTACTATCGCTTCGGGCAAGCGGCAGTGAAGCGTCGGTGACAAGCAGATCCGCAGTTACGAACTCGTCAAAAGGAGCAACACCTTTCGTATATGCAGAGGCGTCGTCACAGCAATCAGGGCTTGCGAGTCACGTACCCGGACGAATACGAAGGGGATAACTAGCAACGAAGCAATAAACACTGTATATACCTACTTTGATGTATGAGTGTTTTTAGGGTCGCTTGTTGTGCCGCACAAAGTCCTCGAGAGAACTTGTCCCAGCCGAGATAAAGCTAGGTGGCACCGCCAGCATCGCTGTTTGCGCAGTCTTCTCACCTCATAATGAAGCTGTCTTTACATTTTTGTTTTGAACCAGGGGATCTGCCGTTCGTGGAAAGAGTGCAACGAGCCCACGCAAATTATCGCTTCACTGAAGGCTCTCCAGATAGTCTGCATTTGATCGTTGCCTTATCCCCGTCAGGATAAACAAGGTTGAGATAGCTTCTGCGCCTGTTTTCGCTTAGATTTCGTTTTTGGACCCTATTCAGAATGGTCAGGAGGGACACACTCGTTCGTACTGTCAGCCTGTTTAGATCTCGAATATGTTTTCCAGAATTCACTTGCACATTTACCGAGAACATGCAACATGCATTTAAAACGTCACATTAAACAGTACTTATTACGAAAGCAGAGGACGTTTCCTGGGGAACGTCAAACAAACGAAATTTTACCTAAACCACTTCACCAGCCACCATTCTTGATGTATTCAATGGCGCAGAGCGATTCACAAAGCAGAATAAAATGAAAACGCCTTTCCACAAATGCTAAACCTTTTTCGTGCTCTAAGTGAGCTCATTAGTGGGACCTTTTACATGTGCGCAAACGAAAGCGAGGTTTATGTGAAATGAGCAGAAAGAAAATTAACTGCCTCTGTAATTACAGGCGCGGGGGAACAGCATTATCGACGTCTTCCTAACGCGACTGTGCTGAAATCACCCGTTTGTCTTGCATTCTTGGTTGCCGCGAACTCGCATGCTTCTATAGCAAGTCATGCTAAATTCGTGGCATACTCATGGAGCCACTCGCATAGGTCGATCATCGAGTTTTAGGGACGAGAAAGCGGCAAACCAAATCAACTTAGACGAAAAATTTATCATCTGACAACCCTGCAATCATGACTTCTGCAGAGACAGCTTCGCTTGCAGGCTTGAGAAGAGGTGGTTTATGACAGAAAACCGATTTTCTCTTTAGTAGCCTCTTGAGCTTTCTTTCCAGTGAATGCGAAGGGGCCTGCGTTCACTGTTGCGAAACTGCACAGGCGACGAAAATGTGTTTGGATTGTGAGTATAATTGCTATCGCATTAACGCAGTGTGAAACGTGATGATGATTTCCTAACCTGTTTTCTAATTTGATGGACCTGGCCGATACGCGGAATACACAGCCCTGATTGATCTTGTGCACCGTTATAGCAGATATAGTTAAATTTCTGTTTTTATACGTAACATTTTCTGTTTTTGGCGGGTCTCCAGTCAAAGCAAAGAGAGAGAGAGCGAGGGAGGGAGGGAGAGGAGATTGCGAAAGTGCTTTTCCATGACAGTGGCTGCTCTTTATATAGGAGTCGCACCTCACAGACGGCCTTCTTGGTGCAGGCGAGGTGTTTTATCGCGATGCTTCTACAGAAGTCGCAGTAACGCAACCCAAAGACCTGTCGTTACAGCAAACTAAGCTCGCAAGGGATTGCTGACGCAAGGTCGGCGCCTCTCTAATACGAATAGCTAAGGCCTGTTCTTTCAAGACGACAGAAAGCTTTGGCATTGCGAAAAACATGTGCTTGCGACAGAAACTGCGAGGCATGGTTTGCCGTTTTGCTTTGCGTTTGTTTCTTCAAGCGGGTTGAGCTTTTGAGATTAGCAAACTTTATTCTTCACGAACGACGACATCCAAACATTGTAACATGAAAAAGAAAATTTCATGATCATTCGTGCTTATTGGTCATCGGTCTAGAGGTGAACCTTAAATATGCCTCAAACTAAGCTTAACGCTCAGGTTTTGCTTGCCAAGACACCGCTCCTGCAAGGTCGCATGCAGTGCAGTTTGTGAGCCTCTGCAGAATAGAGTTTGTCATCACCATACAGCCCTTACACCCACTTTTATGTGGGCGCACAGGAGTTCTCGAATTAGCTCCCGATTAAATGCAGCTGCCGGGCACAGGGTTGAACACCTTGTACCTTGAGTAGAGCAGTGTAGCAAAATAGACACTACAAGCTAACGCAGCTAGTTTGGCTTTGCTTTCTTTATACCTTTATCAACAATGTGTCAGCGTTTCGGGCCCAATACAAGACATAAGTTCATCTTGGTTGGCCACTATATATATGTAAAACTCATCTATGCTCTTAGACGTCGTCTCTGTAACGCCAAGCACATCTACGCCCAGGTGCGTTTGGCTTCCTTCGGCTAGCTGCCAGCCACATAGGTAAAGTTGCCGTTGCGTAAGGACTGCGATACCTCACAGACCTTGAAAGTACCACTTTGGCGACGGCTGTGGCGGTCATAAACAAGCACGCCATTAACCAGTGCGCAAGAAGGTAATTATGCCGCCGTGGAAGAGACACCTCATACATTTATTTTCCATCATTGCATAGCATGCACTCGCGTCATCGAGTATATGACAGCTTCAAGTCATGGCATCGCACAAAGCACAATGCCAGGCGCATCGTACTCCCAGTTACAAGGTTATGGGTCGAACAGGCAGCTCTAAAAATTAGAACCATCTCCCGCTAAAGGAGACCATGATGCGATGCGAAGCAGCACGGGGGGTGCACACCGCGTTTGCATCGGTTTGACTAGGTGTTTCCGTTAATCGAGTACCTGCTTATCATGTGTTGCACTATGCAAGAGTCCTTGTAGATGTCCACGTTGAAGTCTCCCACCATGATGAATGGGTCGTTCTTGTGCACGCTGTCGTATTCCACCATTGCTCTTTGTAGTTACAATTCTACGTTCTCTTTGCAGAGCTTGGGTTCCAAGTACACTGTCATGAACACGGAGCTCCGGACTTGGGAAGCCCAGCGCAAACGGCAATGTCGGCGGGAAACTGCTACGGATGAAACGCGGGTTCGAATGCCGAAACGCAACGGCAGCGTCGGCAAGCAAACCCCGCCGTACGCAACGCCGACATCATGTGGAGAGGAGGTGTGTGGAGAGGGTTCGCGCATGCGCAGTAAGGGTGGTCACGTCGCACACCACCACCACCGGATTGAACTCCGCCATAAGCTGCTCCATATCTAAAACGCTATGCATCGTAACGCCGCAGCTCTTTCCATCGTTACATCAATTGCAAGCCTTAACCAGACTCGACTTTAAGAGGACTTAGGCTAAAATACCTTGGACAACCTGTATCTTCAATGGGCTGCATTTCCATTAATTATCCATGTTACGCGTAGCGACAGCCGAGCACTGCAATAACTGAAGCCATGAAAACGACCTATGTTGTCCTCACGAAATCTGTTGTCAATATTCGCTTTTCAAAGAAGCAACAGTATTCCTGCGTCTAGCCGCTTCTTCTTGTAAAGAGCTGCTCATGCGGTCGACGACTCCGCCTTTCTTTTTTGCCAATCTCCCGACGACTCCGCCTTTCCTTTTTTGCCAATCTCCTTCTCGTGCACTTTCTTACGCACACCTTTCTTGTCAATGTGCGCCGAAGGAGGCGGCCTTCTTGCATCACAGGGCGATTATAAACAGAGTTCCCAACTACAAGCGAGAGGGAACCATTTAATTAACTAAGGCGTGGGTGGGCGCTGGCACGTGAACACGTCGAGAGGGCAGACATTCTGCTTTTCGGACCAAAGCGCTAGCCTACTAATATGTAGGATCGAACGTCTATCGGGTTATTCTGATGAGGCAATTTCCTCGGGACAAAGCATGCCTGCGTAATCTGCAGCTGTCAGCGTGAGGCCGAGGGTTCATTGGACTGGTCTTCGTGCAGAGTTGAACTAATTAATAATTCCTGCGGCAGTGGTCGGTGATAAACAACTTTCTGCCGTTGAGCCCTATGTCCCTTCTAGTGCACAGAACTGATTAAGGCACCATGTAGCGGTCGATCACGGCAGCGTTATAGTTGGCCGCACTTTTGATTGCGAGCAGCTGTATTGATTCTCCCAGAAACGTTTGCGCGCCATTGTAGATTACTATTTCTGTGGTTTGTATTAAGGAAGTTGGAATAACTGAACCAGTAAATGTGTGAAGGAATGCATGTGCAATTTCGTGTTCCAGAATCACTACAGCGTCGAAGGTTGCTAGCAGAGCGTCAGGAAGACCACAGAATGAAAAGAAAATTAAATTTCGGTAAATAAGAAAGACACGCGAGGAATTAGTCTCTTGGAATCACGCAGAATGGAGTCGCCTTGTATACAGCACGCGTTAGACCATTCACTGCAATGTAACAGGACGTACCAGGAATATAGCTGTGCAAGAGATTCACAAATGGAGAGTCGACATCAAAGTGCGCAAGTTTATCCTCAAGCAACTAGTGGAAGAAACACATCACATGCTTTACTAAGATTACAGTAAGGGGTGGCAACATGTCCTCTTTGAGACATTTGCCCGGAGATTTGCATTACGAAACGAGCAAATCTTGAGATACTTGAGCGGCGAGTGAGAAACCTATGCTGATTAGGCATTAGCGATCTTTGCACATCGAAGGACAATGTTTTGCGAAGGGCCAGCTGAAATTCTTCGATGTGGCGCTTACAAGAGAAATTAAGCGGTAATCCGAGGCGTTATAGTTTTATAGCCAGAATTGAATACTGGAAAAAAAGCACAAGCAGTTTTACACGTGCTAGGAAATGTGGAATTTTACAGATATGGTTATTAACTATGGCAGTCAGCATTGTAACAAGTATACTACCATAAGCTTTTAGTATACCGCTGGAGGAACGCGTTCTGTGCTCATTGATGAAGATTGTTTCAAGCACATATTGCATTCAGAGATGAAGTTTTCGTCTAGTAACACAGCAGTGAATGTGTCAACTGCTTTAAGCTGTTGGCCGAAGCTGGTTCTAGGGTATGAGGTTTATAAATGCGTAAAAAAATGCGTGGCAAAACAGCCAGCGACAGCGGCTTGAACTTCGATTTTAGTCCAAGTCCGAAGGACTCTCCGTTTTTACTAGACCCTTTGCAAACATACTTCCAAAACTCACCCGGCCTGTCAGAAGAGCTTTTTTTTTTTCATAGAATGAATTATATGAACTCTGATCCCACTTATAAAGGTGTTTACCGACTGTTCAAAGTAGACTAAGCTAAACTTTTCCTTCCATTTTCTAGATGGAGAAAATTGAGATTTACTCTGTGCGCAATGTCCACGATTTAATGCACTTATGTGTTCAACTGAGGAGCAGCGGGTATATTTACGCCTACTAGGCGTATACTGGGGGAATAAATTTCCGAATTCTGGTGCATCCTGCGACAAAACCGCGATATGATCATGAGGCATGTCGTGTTGTAGGATGTCCGACAAGTTCGACCTCCCGGGCTTTTTCTAATACGCACCGACATCGTACAACGCACGGGCCTGTAATATTTTGCCTTCATCGAAGTGGCACGGACACGGCGGTGATTGAATCCGCGCCTTAGAACATGTGGCGCCCCTTTTTGTGTGAGGTATGTTGCTTGGTTCGCGTCTCTTCCCGGCCGCGAGGTTTTATGCTAGGGTATTGCAGAAGCATGTCTGCTAGGGCGAAGAGCACATATCAAAGAGGGAAGGGAAAGTTATGAAACACTGGGCATAGGTGGTGCATTAACTCTGCAGGATTGTAAGGGCGTCCGTAAATGTCAGAAAATCACTAAAATAGCAAGTAGGACCAGTTGATTAGGATTCATCTTAGACGTACAGCGCAACTTAAGACAAGGACGAAAGGCGAAGTTGTCGTTTCCCTTCGCCTTTCGTCCTTGTCTTATCATCATCATCAGCCTGTCTACGCCCACTGCAGGGCTAAGGCAACTTCCAAGGATCTCGCATTATCCCTGTCCTGTGCTAATTGGGCCCAATTTATCCCCGCAAACTTCCTGATCTCATCTGTCCACCTAACTTTCTGCCACCCCCTGCCAAAAACGCAGCGGTGGCGTAGAGGTAGAGCATCCGCCTCGCGTGCATGAGGACCGTGGTTCGAATCCCGGTTCCCGGCAATTCTCCACCGTATTAAAAATCCGCGTGTCGATCGAATTGCATAAGGAGGCTTGGGCACCCCAAGCCTCCTTATGGTTATGGTCGGTTATGGTCGGTTATGGCAGCCGGATCCCGGCGACCATAACCGGTAAGGCACTCCCTCACCAGAGCAGGATTGGCCACCCTGGTGCTGTAACGGCCACAACCTCCTATGAATACGCCTTGTCTTATAGTGCGCTGTAAATATCTTTAAGATTAGTCTGGAGATCGCGCTTTCTTCTTTGGCGAGTTTTGTGTGAGGTGGAGAATAAAAACGTCGATCGAGACTGTAGTGTTGAAGTTCTGAGTAGATCGTCGGCACGGCCTCCGATTGTGCATGCCGGCTCGAGCCGGATATCGCGCTATGCAAGAGCAGTTCGGCTTATGTGCCCACTACATGTGGCGTGCGTCGCTCCATTTCCCTTTAGTTCCTCGCGTCCATGTAAACAATGTTGCGCGGGCATCCATTTTTGCAGTTGTACCCACGTAATCAAGGAAAATACTGTCAAAATACAAAGACAATATGTTTGGAGAAGAGTGCTTTCTCGGCGAGCATCGGGTAGCCTAAGAGTACGGAAAAAGTATGGTCGGCTCACATGTAACGGAAAGCGTAACTTGACTGTCTTCTCCCTAATAAACTTAAACGCACTACCGGTAAAACAGAGACGAACTGCATAAATACGTAACATTACAAACGTTAGAGGGAAGTGCACTTACCATCCGAATTACCTGTGTTACAGTAACCCGCATGCGTGCACTCAAACATCATTACGTCTCGCGAGATTCTCAAGGCGGCCACTTTTGTCTTCCAAGCATGTCGTTACTACAGGAAGCAAAAAAATGACGCTCTTCGCTAGAGTAAGAAGCGCCCGAGTAGCGCTTACAGCTGTTCGAACATAAAGTCGGCAGCAACATTGATGGCGTGTAAAATTACTTTCTATTCTATTCCTTTCACATACCATTCTCGTCGTGTGTTTGAGCCATGGAACAAAATAATGACATCGCGAAACACCATTATGTCCCGAATGCTTACTTTTATCTCCAAAAGCAGCGGAAAGCATCTGCTGTTTCTTCGGCCTGCGGTGTTTGGAGAATGCGAAAGCTATAAGCGAAGCACTCTCAACCATTAACCATGCGAAAGGTAAAAATAAATGCTGCATGATTCAGCATTTTCATGGCCTTTTCCTCTTTGTATTTAGGCTTGCAGATATGTTTCTTTCGCATAAGCAGAGGAACAGTAATACTTGATTATACATCAAAGGTTTCTGTCTGCATGCATAGAGAAAAGCCAGAACAGCTGCCGCTGTCTTGGATTTTGAGCAAAGACGAAGGGTTGGTATGGTACCTAAGGAGTGGTAGTGTGTGTGCAGAAAGGTGTTCGGGATACTTGTGCGTTCATATAGGTTCCATGACGAGTGTTTTGAAAGAGGTGACGCTGGAAAAGTCCAACTATATTGCTGCCATCACCAGACAGCACTTGCTGCTCGATGCAAACATGCCGGCAGAAATAAAATTGCTTGAGCATACTCAGCAAAATGCTAGGCAAAATATAGCTGCCCGATTAATTCTATGACGCACGACACATGCATTAATCTTTGGAAAGTGCGATAAAAAAGGATATGTTCCATGTTCAAGTGAAGTGAAGAAGGATTGGGGTGAGGAGAAATTCTTCGAGGGTTCTATGCTGGGAGCTGCGACGACAGTTGCTGTTCTTCGAAACGCACAACAGGAGAGGAAGCTGATGCGGCACCGGGTTGGTTGATTGTTCGAGCAAACACGACGAAGCCACCGCACCCTCTACAGTGCATGCGTAGCTCACCCTTATCCTAAACGTAACTCTGCCAACACGCAGGCGACAAAGCATAAAAAATAAACGTGTTAGTCAGCAAAAGTTTGTTTTGGGTAAACTTCAGGCTAACTGAGAAACTACATTCAGGAAGGCTAGCATAGCGGCGTGCGGCCGTGTAAGCAACCATCTTCAGTTTTTGTTGACGAACTTTCTTCTCGTCCTTCCTTGTTTGCGAAGTTACGCGTTTACGCCTACATACACAGGTCTGCGAGACTAGCCTTGACAAATATTTGTAGTTTAGATATCGATTTATACAGTCATTTTGTGTCTCGTAGTGGCGAAATCTTGCGCGCATGAAGGACAGGCACTAGCAGTCAAATTGCACTGGGAGTCAGCTTGCACCAACAGTCAACAAAGAGGATGAAACAAATTTAACCTAATGCACTTGGTCAAAGGGCAAAGAAAATCAACATGCTAATTAAAAGGACAGAAAACTGAGCCAGTCGCAAAGGATCCATTATGAAAGGAAAAGTCGTGCAAAACACGGACACAAGAGGAGTGGGCAACAGGAACGATGACTGACTCACACAACCTGAGACTTAATTGCTTTCACTTGCTTCCCTCCTTCATTTTTTCCTTCCATCCCTCGCTCCCTCTTTTTATTTCATCTATCCTTCGTTCTTTCCTGTCTATATCTATTCTACATTTTTCTGTGCATAATCACTATCACGTAGCAGTGGGGGTACAGTGGGTAGCTTTTCCCTTCTGTGCAACCTGATATTTTCTTGCTTGTATTTCCTATCTTACTTTCTTCTTCACTTCCCTCCATCGCTTTCTCCCTTCGTTTCTTTCACCCTTCGTTCTTTTCTTTGTATATATTCCATATTTTTCTACGCATAATCACCATCATGTACCGGTGTGGGTAGCGGACCAATGGCAAATAGTTTTTCCCCTCTCCGTGACAGCTCCGATGTTATATGTTAACGCTCCGTGAGAATTTACCTTGATGCTAAACAGGTCATAATTTGAATAATCGAGGCAAGCCAGTATGTTTGAGTCGAGAGTTAGTGAGGAAAGCTTACACATTATTAAGACGTTAGTAACTCTTCAAAGGCCTCCGCGAAGTCCAGAAAGATGCACTCGCCGGCGGTGTGACCGGCACAGCTTTTAGCTCCTGTCGTCGCATCCTGGGTAGTTCTAGGATCGAATCCAGATGGGTGGCACTTTTACTTGTAAACTGTGTGTGGATTTTTTTTCTGCCAAAGCTTGATTTACCGTGACGACGACGAGAGGACACGCCGACAGCAGATGGCGAAAAACCGAGCGCATAAGTTGCTTCGCACCTAAAATGCTTGAGTGCAGATTCTGTACGGAAGGGGAAGCTGTGGCATTCTGTACGGAAAGGGAATTTCTGTGGTATCTTCCGACATAAATGTATTAGTTTCCTGCACGTAACAGCAACTGAAAAGTGTTTTCTTCACGTCTCTATATAAGCCTCTATAACGTTACCAGTGTTGTTATTTAAATAGATACAGCCCGCAGCATTTTCTCTATGCTCGAAGTGCTTGTATGTGTGACTGATTTTCGAATGTGTCCTGAAGAAAAGGAACAAAATTTCGAACATCAAAGCAGGTAGACGGGGTAACGACACCGGCAGTCTTGTTGGGTGCCTGTACGTGTTACTCGAATTTGGATTAAACTTCAACGTCACAGTAATTAAAATGCATGGTAATCCCACTGATGCTCGGCCAACCGCTAGTATTTTAATCCAGAACAACTGGCCTTTATATTTCACTTAGGCTAGAATTCATACTGGGAGCTTGAGAACGTTAGGAGAGCTTGAGAAGTGAGGAGAAAATGGAACACGGACGAAAGCGAGCCTAAGTCTACGGAGAGAGATCGCAAGCTCAGGCCCTTCGTTAACACTCCGTGTCCCCTGGACGTCGCAGCTTCAAGCCTGTGACGTAGTCAGTGTTTCATTGCAGCCTGAGTATGCACGATACCTTTGTTTGCGTTCAAAGCACCGTCAAAAGGAGAGATAAAACGCCCAGGGTTGCGCTGGACAACCAGCAATGGTACAACGAATTCCGGAAAAGCAGCTAAGAGGCCTTCTTACATTTCCTTAGGTCGCTTGCTGTAAGTGTTGAGCACAGGAAGTAACTCAGGGGGCGCATATTAGCCAAAATACCGTCGCGCTTATCTGTGAGTGAAAAAGTACATCGCGAAGGCTTTTTAGTTTCATACGCACGCTTCTTTGTTGATAAAGACAATGAATACTACGACGTCGTGGGAAAGAATAGTTCATCTATCGGGATTTGTGTTAGCTCGAAGGTTTTGTATTTGGTCGACATATTGTAGGATTGAAGAAGCAGGACGAACACGCAGTCACTAGAGCTAAAGTCCCTATACTCCATCTCACAATTACCTTGCAGCACTGCCGAAGCTACGGGGAGTACACAGGCAGTACTCTTGCGCAGCATATAATATAGTTCCGGGCATAACTGTTTGATTATTAATCATATACAAGGGCTTCAGCTGTGCTTCTTGCATGACGCGTTACAGCGATAGGAAGTACGTTAGGCATGTACTTCGCAACTCTCAATTATTGCAGCACTTACCAGCTGGCAATCATAATAACCTCCCTAACCACAATGACGTACGGGAACATGGCAGCCCCCATACAGCCGAGACCGCCCGCTTCCATCCGAATTCGTGCTTTTTACTAGTTCTCTACCCAGGCAGCACAAAATAAATGTTATAACCTGTCATCGCTTAGTCTAATCTAACGCTGAAGGCAAGGCATCAGGTATGTTTTGTTGCTATTATTTAGATCGCTCCTTTGTTTACATGCTGCTAGGACTACCAAGGTGGTGCCAAACCGTAAAATTAGTTTGATGTAAACATAGCAGATGGCGCCTCAACATTAGCGTTGGTGATGCGTCCACGATGAGAGACGCCCCGAATGCCTAAAATTGTTTGCTGCGCCGATAATTTGCTCTTCCGCTCGAGACCAGTGCGCGATGGCCTCTGAAGGTGCGTCAAATGATTCTGCAGATCGCTACAGGACAAACTATTTTGCAAAAGAAGCAAGGTTAGTAGTGCTTAATGTGTTTGGTGCGGAGAAAAAAGAACTTGGTGAAAGCGTAAGTATGAACGCTGTCATAAAAATAACCGCGTTCCTCACAAATGTCAGCGAACGCTCCGTCTACAAATAGGTTTCTGAACATCGAAGAAACGGCGAGGTGGCGTCCCCGAAGAGGTTCTCGCAGGCGAGCCGATGCCAAAGAGACGCCCAGCAGACGACGCGAAGCGGATGAATACATCTTGAGGGGCTTTCGCGTTTCCCATTGGCTAAAAAGCCCTGCAGCTTCCACAGTGCTGCAAGGTACTGCTGAGATGGAGTATAGTTATTTTTTCCGTTTTTAAGTAGCGACAGCTACCTCCTCTTTGGGCACCCTTTCGCTCAAAGCCCGCGTCGGCAGCCATGTTCTTCCTAAACACGTGGAGCGGAGCACGCGCGCGCAGATAGCGTCCGGCAGTCAACATACGCGTTCCTATCAAATATGATAGAGGATGTGCCATATGTAAGGAAACGCCTACTGAAACGCGTGCGTAACTTTTTTTGACGTTCTCTCGCTGCAGTATTCAAGTAACAGCTTTAAGAAGAACATGACTGCCAAAATCAACGGTGACCAATCAGATGCGCAAGCGGCACATCAAATCTTTAAGCTACTTAAAAACGGAAAAGATATCTAGGAACTTTAACTAGAGGAACAGGAACGGGAGTGATGCCTGTCATTAGTAAAACGTGAACCTTTACCGAATAAGGGCTACTAGCCTACCCGACAAGCTGTTAGGCTTCTGTATGACACATTGTTCGCATCAACGTTCCTCCTATGTACAGGATTCGAGTCCAGGCACCGTAAAAGTGCAGCTCTTCATATTTCATTCCTCGCTGAGAAGGCCGGAAATCGTCGTCACTCAGTGAGCTCGCTTTCCTAGGCATCAAAGATTCGCATACGTTCAAGTATGCAACTGCAAAGCCCGTTCTCGAGATGCATGTACGCTCCCGTCTCTTTTCGGATGGGTATATATGTGTCACGAAGGAAATAAATTTTCAGTTCTGACGAAAACCGTAAGTACTCTTTAGCGTTGTGTTGATGTACGTTCAATGGTTACGGCTTGCATGAACAGTCATGCTGAAGGAAGTTTTGGTTTTTCTTTTGATTTTTTTTTGCTGCAGAAGAATTGTACAAAAGGAAAAAGAGCTGGAGCGAGCCAATTCTCATGGACAAATGACTCCCAGTACGAAGTACGAAAAGCAGGCTTTGTTGTCGAGCTGAGCCCTTTTCCTTCAGGAAAAGGGCGCAGCCCGCGGAGGAAGACACGAAATTCTGCTCCAGTTGCTCGCACCACTGCAAATAGAGGCTATTGTTCGCTGAGAGTTCCCCCAGACTTGAGTGCCGTTTGTATCCACTTGTTCATGCTTTATTCATTCACTTCCAAGCCACTAAAAGTGGCTTAAAAATGGAATCGCTGAGGAGGGATGGCGGATGGTTCACCGCAATAAATAAAAGTTCACAATAGGCAGAGAAGGCCAACTCTTATTAAAATATAATAGATTCGAAGTGCGTCTGCCGAAGAGACAATAAAAGAAGATATGTATGCGCATCGCGGCATGCTTCCAATTTTTTGTTTTGTCTAGATGTTCTAACAATTAATATTAAACGATGAAGGAGTTTACCCAAACTAGCCTGTGCTGGAAAATCCGCACAGGCCTCTGGGTAAGACTGCGATTAGTATAAAGTACAGAAAAGTATCATCCTAATAGAAAAAATAACATCTGCCAGTGCTTCCAATTTCTGGTATTCCGGAGTCGTAAGGCTGCGCTTAAGACGCGGCATAAGTCGTATCCATCCCTGCCGATTACTCGGCGAACAATTCAATTTCGTTGCAGTGGCACGGAATAAAAAAAAAAACCCTGCCTCGAACAAACTTGTCTTTCTTCCGTCGTTCATATATCAAATGTAACATGGGCTTATAAAAGTGTCTATCTCGCTGTCTATCCTTTTTCTTTCTCGATTTAGCTCGTGCTCTGGATATAGCCTATTATAAACATGACCTGCTTCTTATTTGATGCACCAGATACATTGTATCAAATCATTTGTAGATGAAACATCTTACGGATTGAGGCCAGTTATAACGTTTTGTTTCAGCACATATCAATGCAGAGCGTGAGAAGTATCTTAGGATGCCATAGCCGCCGTACACACACGGATCGACAGATACAAGGCCTTCCATAGAACACGAATTCAATTACACTTGCTTTTCATTCCTTTGTGATTTCGCCTGACAAGACTTTTAGGGGCGAAGCTCCTTATGCAGTGGGTCTGTCCATCCTCCGTTTGTAGTAGCCCCCTCTACTTCGTGAAGTGCTCACTAGATGGCGTGATGGCGCTGTGGTGCTCGCTTCATTCAGATGTATGGGAACGCGTAGTATGGGAGTCCGTCCGTCCGTCCGTCCGTCCGTCCGTCTGTCTGTCTGTCTGTCTGTCTGTCTGTCTGTCTGTCTGTCTGTCTGTCTGTCCGTCCGTCCGTCCGTCCGAGCGCTGCGGTGCTGCTTAGCTAGTACGTGACTTGATCAATAGATGGCGTGGAGGCGCTCGCTGCGTGCTCTAGTGTGATAGGAGAGCGCTAATGGCGACACACAATGTTCTCACTTCTTTGATGATGTACTGGGCAGGATTCACGGAAGATTCACGGTTTTTTACCAGTGTTGTAACGTTCCTCCAAAACAGGACGACAGTCGTTCCTCGTTCCTTCCTATTTGTAACGAGTTCCCGTTACAAGTTCCTTCAATAGAAAGGAACGCGTTCCAGTACATTTGGAAAATTGGAAAGTGTCGTTACATTTACGTTACATTTTGATTTTTAGATTCAAAATAGTCTCCGGAAAATGTGAGCTGAAATTAAGGACTTAAACGCTTTAAAGTAAATTCGGGTACAAGTAACAGCTTTAAGAAGAACATGACTGCCAAAATCAACGGTGACCAATCAGATGCGCAAGCGGCACATCAAATCTTTAAGCTACTTAAAACGGAAAAGATATCTAGGAACTTTAACTAGAGGAACAGGAACGGGAGTGATGCCTGTCATTAGTAAAACGTGAACCTTTACCGAATAAGGGCTACTAGCCTACCCGACAAGCTGTTAGGCTTCTGTATGACACATTGTTCGCATCAACGTTCCTCCTATGTACAGGATTCGAGTCCAGGCACCGTAAAAGTGCAGCTCTTCATATTTCATTCCTCGCTGAGAAGGCCGGAAATCGTCGTCACTCAGTGAGCTCGCTTTCCTAGGCATCAAAGATTCGCATACGTTCAAGTATGCAACTGCAAAGCCCGTTCTCGAGATGCATGTACGCTCCCGTCTCTTTTCGGATGGGTATATATGTGTCACGAAGGAAATAAATTTTCAGTTCTGACGAAAACCGTAAGTACTCTTTAGCGTTGTGTTGATGTACGTTCAATGGTTACGGCTTGCATGAACAGTCATGCTGAAGGAAGTTTTGGTTTTTCTTTTGATTTTTTTTTGCTGCAGAAGAATTGTACAAAAGGAAAAAGAGCTGGAGCGAGCCAATTCTCATGGACAAATGACTCCCAGTACGAAGTACGAAAAGCAGGCTTTGTTGTCGAGCTGAGCCCTTTTCCTTCAGGAAAAGGGCGCAGCCCGCGGAGGAAGACACGAAATTCTGCTCCAGTTGCTCGCACCACTGCAAATAGAGGCTATTGTTCGCTGAGAGTTCCCCCAGACTTGAGTGCCGTTTGTATCCACTTGTTCATGCTTTATTCATTCACTTCCAAGCCACTAAAAGTGGCTTAAAAATGGAATCGCTGAGGAGGGATGGCGGATGGTTCACCGCAATAAATAAAAGTTCACAATAGGCAGAGAAGGCCAACTCTTATTAAAATATAATAGATTCGAAGTGCGTCTGCCGAAGAGACAATAAAAGAAGATATGTATGCGCATCGCGGCATGCTTCCAATTTTTTGTTTTGTCTAGATGTTCTAACAATTAATATTAAACGATGAAGGAGTTTACCCAAACTAGCCTGTGCTGGAAAATCCGCACAGGCCTCTGGGTAAGACTGCGATTAGTATAAAGTACAGAAAAGTATCATCCTAATAGAAAAAATAACATCTGCCAGTGCTTCCAATTTCTGGTATTCCGGAGTCGTAAGGCTGCGCTTAAGACGCGGCATAAGTCGTATCCATCCCTGCCGATTACTCGGCGAACAATTCAATTTCGTTGCAGTGGCACGGAATAAAAAAAAACCCTGCCTCGAACAAACTTGTCTTTCTTCCGTCGTTCATATATCAAATGTAACATGGGCTTATAAAAGTGTCTATCTCGCTGTCTATCCTTTTTCTTTCTCGATTTAGCTCGTGCTCTGGATATAGCCTATTATAAACATGACCTGCTTCTTATTTGATGCACCAGATACATTGTATCAAATCATTTGTAGATGAAACATCTTACGGATTGAGGCCAGTTATAACGTTTTGTTTCAGCACATATCAATGCAGAGCGTGAGAAGTATCTTAGGATGCCATAGCCGCCGTACACACACGGATCGACAGATACAAGGCCTTCCATAGAACACGAATTCAATTACACTTGCTTTTCATTCCTTTGTGATTTCGCCTGACAAGACTTTTAGGGGCGAAGCTCCTTATGCAGTGGGTCTGTCCATCCTCCGTTTGTAGTAGCCCCCTCTACTTCGTGAAGTGCTCACTAGATGGCGTGATGGCGCTGTGGTGCTCGCTTCATTCAGATGTATGGGAACGCGTAGTATGGGAGTCCGTCCGTCCGTCCGTCCGTCCGTCCGTCTGTCTGTCTGTCTGTCTGTCTGTCTGTCTGTCTGTCTGTCTGTCTGTCTGTCCGTCCGTCCGTCCGTCCGAGCGCTGCGGTGCTCCTTAGCTAGTACGTGACTTGATCAATAGATGGCGTGGAGGCGCTCGCTGCGTGCTCTAGTGTGATAGGAGAGCGCTAGATGGCGACACACAATGTTTCTCACTTCTTTGATGATGTACTGGGCAGGATTCACGGAAGATTCACGGTTTTTACCGATGAACCTCCGGAACTTCGCCCACTCATCATCATTCACTCCGTGGATATGCGTGGATTTTTTTATTTAGTCTACGCAGAGAGGGTGTCCACTACTAGCAGATTCCAAAAAGCCACTTAAAACAAGAATTACTACTAGATTGAGAACTACACAACATCGAAATAAGGTGGTTCAAATTTGCGAAACAAGATTAGGGATTGTGTGCATATCTTCAACGCCTGAAAATAAAAATGGGCGGTTTAAATCAACGCAGTATTTCAGTTTGAGGGACCGTAAGGGCGAAAGACAAATGTTATTGCGTCATGCTCGCGATGGATGGCTGCCGCGAAAAGTTCAGTTCCCTTTCATTCTGTGAAAAAAAGAAGGAAGTTGCGGTGGTGGGATCAGCCCATGGCTGCCAAATTCTGCCGACGCGACTCCTCGTACAGCAGCACTTTTGGCGAGAACCTAGCTATCCGATACAGCTTAATTAAATGCAATATACATTTGGTTCACTCAGTGCACTGCTGAATCAATTAGATATCACTGCATTTGCTCAACTCACATATGATTAGCATCAGCTTCCCACTAGATCACTCAATGCGCATTTGCTTACATTTATTTCTCCCTTGTCACACGTAATCACACCTTACTTTACGTATTAGCCACTGCTGCGTACTCTGCACTGACCACACGATGGAACTGCCACTGTAACACTGTTTCGTTCTTCGCCTTTTCGACGGACGCGATCTTTCAGAACCTAGCCATACACAGATTCACAATAAAACAGGCCCCAAAGTATGGATATGTTCTGAGAGTGGCGAAGCCAAATAAAAGATATGCTCGTGTACCTCACTTCCGGTGAACATGAAATAACAAATTAATTCAGCTTTGCCAGGAGCTCCCTGATGAAGCATCGTGCATGTCGCCGTTCTTTGATGTTATTCCCTACATTAACACAGTTAAAGGCAGATGGAAGCAAGAGAAAATGGCATGTACATATATATTCCCATCGCGTGGTAAAAAAAAAATTACAGCATATCCACGGAGTGAATGATGATGAGTGGGCGAAGCTCGGGATGTTCATCGCAGATCGTGCCGAGTTCCGGATTAATTTAGTTAACGCGCACGCTACGAATCCTCATGGTTCAACTATGCACAAGTGAAATCTCCTACCGGCACTTCATTGCAAGTCAACCCCTCTCCTCTCACTCCTCCAATGATGAATAAAATGGAGCTTTCGCTGAATTCAAAGGATGTTTCAAGCTTTCGCCCTGCTTTCGCCCCATCTTTTGGGAACCTTTATTACTGCTGACTTAAGATCGGCTACAGAGCTGCGGCTTCTGTCGGCCTGTTTAGACGCGTAGCGTCTCTTCGACACCATTTCTAATACCTTGATGTCTCATTTAGTAACGCAAAAGCCAGTCCAATGTGTATTCTTACTCAAATTAACGCTGCGAATCACGCTTGTGTACTTCGCCTCAAATGTCTCGCCTTAAATAGGCCTGCGGTTTCCTTTGCCCTGTATAATGTCGACGTGTGTGATCCCCTCCCGTGCTAGTAGCTCGTTTGGTTTTGGCCAGGTGGTTAATAAAGCGACAGACAGACAGGGAGAGCGGTGTATAGCTGTTTCTGCGAGGAAACACCGGTACAGGCACCATGACGTGTTCACAACAAATTTAAAACGTTTTAGGGCAACAATGCAGGCTACTACGGAATAGCTGTTGCAGCCGTTCCAGAAAAGAAAAATTGCACTGGGCTTTGTGCGTAGAACAAGTGCGAACGACTAAGAGAAATTCATTGATTGACTGATTTCTGGTGGTTTTACGTCCCAAAGCCACGATATCGACCATATGGTTATGAGAGACGCCGTAGTGGTGGGCTCCGGAAATTTCGTCTATTTTGGGGTTCTCTAACGTGCACTGACATCGCGTAAGGGCAATTCACACCACTATGGCAGAGCTAATGAAGCTGTCCCGATAATGGGGTAAAACAAAGTGTGTATTGAGAACAAGTGTGAACGATTCAGGGCGATTGCATCAGCCCTTCTAAGAAATAAATTACTGCCGTTGGTTAGGTGTGTGATACAGCCGCCTGACCTGTTCTGCTTAGAGCAAGTGTAAACGATTTCGGGCAATTTCACCCAACAGTGGGAGACGTTTTGCAGGCATCCCAGAATTTGGCATTTCGACGTTTGACGCAATAACAGTACCAGAACAGAAAGAGCACGTTCATCCTGATGACACTGTGCCAAGGAGCCAACACCTGCCTTGCCAGGCCATCTATGCCTAGTTAAGCAGCCTCAGATACTGCACAGGCCTCGCACAAGAATTGTGACGTTTAGGTCCGTATAACTAACAGAAACCACTCATCACTTCAATGACACCAATTACAAATGGAACTTTAAGCGATCCTTTTAACCGAACGAACCATGGGAGGAAGGATATGTTCCCTAAAGGGCATTTGTATATCTCAGTTATTCGAAAGGTTAGCAGAGACGTCCATCATTTACGTCTTTTCCGTTGCGGCGTGTTTTCCGTAGATTGAGAATAGCGTCTCCCAAATCTCAGCATACGCTGAACAATAGCGTGTCTGAATCTGCATGCGCAGAATGATAAGCGAAGTAGCGTGTTGAGTGGGAGCACGCAATGCAGACCAAATGGCATATAGGGGTTCTTGCGGGATATATCGCGAAGTCTTGCCATTAGCGGCGCGGGAGGCTTGCGACGTCGTGCAATTTATGTTGTATACATCACCCAATTTCTTTTTAAACCTCCTTGACATCACCTTATGAAATGTTAAATGCAGCGAACGGCGTTTAATCCCTCCTTGGTTTAAATATACAGAATCAGCGTTCACTCGCCGGGCGGTTGTCGTCTGTGTGATTTTTTTTTTCGCATCTTGATTAGGCATGATTGACAATGTCGCCTTCCTCCACAACACGAACTCTGAGCAAGAGTACAAAGTATACTAGGACAGCTCAGTCATAACGAACGTGAGCGCACGTGTGGGCGCAAGAAAGTCTGCTCTTATTATGTTAGCGCTGTTGAAGGCTCCCTAACTGGATCGCCTTCAGCGATTGCGGCAGATTCTTTGATGAGTCGTGTGGCTTCTTTGGGATGCGAATACGTGTTCCTTCACCGTTCGGAGATCAGCCATATTGTGCGCCAACTGGTCCGTACCCAGACCTCGCTTCAGGAAGGTTGTTCGGCGGTTGGGTCCTTCTGATCAGTGAAGCACTCTAAACGAAGCTGTCCGAATGACATATCTTAAATGTTCTTATTAAGGGACCGCGTGTTTGAAGCTTGTTGCACTTCGCATGGTTTTGAGTCGCCTGGGTTCGGCCCAGCGCTTTTGCTCGTAGGGGGCACAGCTCGCCATCCATGTGGGTGCGGGAAAGACAATGAAATATTGGCAAGGAGAGGAACGCCGCAGTGGAGGACCGCAGAAATTTTGACCCCTGAGGCTCTTTAATGTGCACTGACGGCGACAGTACACGCGCCTCCGTAATTTCTGCTCTATAGGCCGCGGCGGTCGCGTAAAACTGAAGGCGACCCTCTCGGCGACACTTATATGTTTTGCAGGCGAGTGTCATGCTCCTTGCAGTATTGCTCCACAGCACAGCTAAACCTGAGAACTTCCAATCTCCTAGAGACAAAGTAGGAGAATTTGGGTTCCTTTACAGCAGGCAGTCTTAAAACATCTTTCGTTAGACGGCTTCATTCATGTGTGTTCTTGTTTTCGGAATTCCTCCACTGTTCCGAGAGACACGTGCCTCAACGGTTCTGAAAATTGCCTCTCATAAAATGAGAGTCTTGCCAGGACACTGACGAAGTTGTACGCTTTCATATGGCAGGTTTATTTTTTTTTTTCTTTGATGGAGGCCTTAGTTCTCGTCTCCGGCTTCCCTTCTTAAGAGACCGTGGTGTGCGGTGTTGAGTATTCCTACGTGGGGAAGCGGAAGACACTTGGGAAGTTGGCCTCTTTTACGGTGGTATACTCTTCACACTTCGGAGGCAGTTTTTGAAGGCGCGCTAGTCTGGGAAAATTTACTTTAGCGACAACGGTCACCGTCATAAAATTGGCTCTGCCTGGAGTTGTACAGAGCGCGAATTGTGGGTTGTGGTGGTTATCCCTACAACTTCTTAAGTTGGTTTCTGCCCGCGCCGTAAAGTTAAATTGATGGGTGGGGAGTGGTGGAGTCGTTCAGAAACGCCGCTCTTACCCCGTAGTCTGTCCCTCGCCAAAAGTCAGTGCTTATGAAATACCTGCGACTAGTTATCAGGGTTAGCCCGTTGCTAGATGTGTAAGGATACCAGCACTTTTTTTTTGTTAATGGCTTCGGTAGATACGATTACATTCGATCTCCGGATATTGGTAAAGAAAAGAAAGGTTCGTCCTTCACAACACACCAACACAGAAGAGATATAGAATGGTGTAAAATAAAACATTGTTGTTTTCTAGCTTTTCACTTACACAATGGCGTATTCTTGGTTTGTTTATTATTTTGCGGATCCTACATATGTGGTGGAGCGCTCATACTTGAAAGGAAACGGTGCCCCTCTGTTAGTGATTCACACCGCGATCTTTCATCACTTTCATTGGTCGAGTAGCACATGCGGTAGATGGCGCGCTTTCGTAAATGGAATAGTGCTTGGTGTCAGTAAGGCCATTAAGTTGAGATAATGTAGCGAAACATGACGCCCAAGTTCCTCTCGCAGGTTGTATTTAGGATGAAGTTGCGGGCACTTCATCCTAATTGCAGGCCAAGGTGTGGGCCAAGGTGTGCAATGAAAACTGAAATTTTCAGCAATAAATACTTTTCAGCTAGCATACGCATTGAAGCATAGGATGTACAGTTAACTTGTGCGGTTGGGCATAAGTTCCTGCTTTTCAAACGATGCCACGTCGACACCTTTGTGAGAGTACAGTAAATATCCACATGTATGTCCATGCTCTTCAGGGTGGGTGTGCGTGCGTTTCATTAGCAGGTCGCACGTCGTAAAGCGCAGTTATTGGACGATGTGTGAGTGAAAACTCATTAAACAGGCAATCCTTCACTGCATCTTGGTGGTCCACATGTCTAAATTAATAACTGATTATTAGTCACGCCGGAGTAACGGGCTCTGGAATCATTTTACACGCTCAAAGTGTTTTTCTTCTTTTGCGGCCTTAAACCAAGGTAACGCTAAATTTCGTGCTCTCTCCTCCACCTAAATGCGCGGCTGCGTTGAAAGCTGTGTCCTTGAGCTGATCAACGCAATGTCATAACCAGTAAGTTATCGGCCCTGACAAGCAACAGGCGCCGGGCAGATTAGCTAAACCGCATAAACGGCAACAATGAATATTAAAAGCCGCGTCTACCATATCAAGCAAAGAAGGAAAAGGGAGGGAAAATGCAGGGAAGTTAATCAGTTCGAAACAACCGGGCCCGAATTCGCAAGAGTTCTCTGTCACAAGTGCTTTTAATAATTTCCTAGCCCTTACGTGCGCATACCATGATATCTCTATTAGAAACGCCGTACTGGAAGGCTGCTGAAATTTCGACCGCTTCGGATTCCGTAGCGGGCACCGACATCGCATAGTACAGGGGCCTCTAGCATATCGCCCCCATCGAAATGAGACCCGTCGCGGCTGGCATTCAAAGCGGTACGCTGCTGTGCATTATGTAAAGGTATTGTGGCGTTTTGAAAGTTAAGGCTGTGTTGACGCAGAGAGAGAGAGAATCAGGGAGCTGAGAAACAACGTCACCTGAGTTACTTTCGAGCGTTACGTGACATCGGTGGTCGATCATGATAAGCACAGCGTAGATCCGCTCATGCAAATCGCTCATGCAATTTCGAAAATGCACTCCATGAGCTCCTCTGCCATGAACTCTGAGTACTAGCTTCCAGAATGGATTCAAACGGCATCGTTCTGCTGCCAAGGCCAGCTGGACCGATTGGTAGTCGTCGTCTGTGCCCGCCACGGTGAGGGCAGTCACGTGTTTTGAATGGTCGCCGCTTCGCTTCGCCACACACACACACACACACACACACACACACACACACACACACACACACACACACACACACACACACACACACACCACTCTTAGCCTTAGCCCACAAAGGAGTGACCTCTCAGCACTGGTCAAAGCACTGGTCTCAAAGGAGCACAGGTGGCAAGAGAGCCAGTACTGTAAGCGTCAGTCAGTGTCGTACAAAAGGCTGCATATAATAACAGCAAGCATAACATGTTTGAAGTGATAATTAAATAGGACAGATCCACAAGAATGCAGCAGGAAATCGAAGAAAGGAATGACAGACTGCGAAGTGGCACACACAATAAGACTTACAAATTTATTCGAGCCACGTCTGTCTCATGAACGTCAGAATGCTTGCAAGAAGTACTTGAGTTTCTCGCGCTCAACAAGAGAGCGGATTGCAATTGCTACGAAAAAGATGCACCATTTTTTTGCATACTTGAACTCGAATTTGATTCAAGATATGGTGCGCATTATATTTTTCCTGTCGAACGGCAATGGCGGTGCCTAGAAGGAGGCTGCCATTTTCGTGGTCACGGCGGCGGTAAAAATACGCGGAAACGACAGGAGTTCCGGCGGCAAGGCGGGAAGCGATTTCATGTCGAGCTGCTTCACGCACCACAGGCCCTAACGTGTATACCTACAAATTTGTCCGGCAAGCATTGTGCACGCCTCCTTTGCTTTAATAAAAATACAAACCTTCAATTCAAGGTACGGTACACGTGCATATTAAAAAAAAAGTGTTATATGCGAAAATGTGAGAAGCAACAGCAAGCACTGAAGAGTACTTTCTCGGAAACACATGCTTCTGTGACGGATTGTCATGCGATGTATAGGACAAGCACGTGTGTTGTGTGTCTCTTCCGTTCAAAGTCTTTCGCAGGTAATTGTTGGTATTATCGAGTACTTGAAGCCGAAAAAAGAGCATATATATGACGGCAATGTGGCATTATGAGCATGTTGGTATGCCATCTTCAATAAATGCAAGAACGCACGGAACACACGGACGAGGAGAGGTACAAAAAATAAAACGAAATTCACACGTAAGCGTCTACGTTTGTGTATTTTTTGTGCCTCTTCTCGTCTGTGTGTTCCGCGCGTTTTTACGTTTGCTCCAATGTATATATGACAGTGAATTTCACGTCGGTGAGTGTTGCGCAGGCTCTCTTTTGTAACATGGGCAGTGTGAATGGTGGAAGAATTGACGTTCAAAACGTTCGCCTAATTTTTTTGAGAATCTAATCTCTAGGAGACGTGTGTCGCGTCATTGATTTTCCGAATTTGCATTCGTAATTTTGCATCTACAACGATATACTCACCAATACACTCTCGTTAACGGCACGCACTCAAGAGGACCAAGCCGGAAATGGCAACACACGCTGTTCAGAAAAGCTTACAGAGATTTGAATGCCGTCTGATGTATAGTTCCTTTATGTTCATATCTTATTTCTACTTGTCTGTTCCTATCTTTGTTCTTCGCATATTTCTGTATACTTGTATATATTTTACATGGACGCCCACTCCTGCCATAGCCCTAACGGGCCGCAGTATGTATAAATAAAAAAAAAGATAAAAATTAATTACGTTGGCCGTCAGTTCACAGAACCCGTGGTAGCGATGGTAACTCGTAATATTCAATGTTAGAACTTTATAACCGCGATAGGGGATGGTCTAACTTGATGAAGCTCCTATGACGACCTGTAAGAGCGAAACTCGTATCCTTTGTTCGGTTTTTGAGTCTGCAGGTGTCTTCGTTCAGGATTCATCTGGGAAATAAATGCTTTTCCTCTCTTGGAGCTTGGTCACACAGCTTACAGATTTAACATCCGATAATTACAAAATTTAAACTCTCTCTTAGGCACTTCCTAGCAAGCGCACTTTACAGAGGTCACCATTAATTTTATGCAATGTGTATGCAGAACTATACCAGACCTTACAATAATACTTAACAAAAAAAGGGACTGGCAAAGACGCACAACTTTCACCACCAATTCTGATGTTCTAGCTAAGCGTTTCTCATGAAGAGCCCTTAATCCCTCACGGTTATTTATTATATAGTTAGGTAAAGGGAGTGAGAAAGCCGTGTCACCACGCCTGCCTCCTGGCTTTGTGTCAAATACGAAGTTGCGACACTGCTCGACTGTCTAGATTAAAACATGGCGCGTTCGACCTGCTGCAACCGTTCTTGCAGAGTACAAGTTGTCCACAATGCACACAATTTCATGACCTGAAACCTGAGGTACCCGTTCTTAGAACTGAACAGAAATGATTTGGCGTTATGAGCTCTTTTCTGTGGGACGACTGTGTGACGTTATCACAAAAGATAATGGAAGCTACGACACGGGAATGTTGCGTTTACGATAAAAGAAACGATTTGTAGCATTATGTAGCTTCTGCTGTTCTGCTACAGCAGAGTTAAATGAAGCTGCCTTCAACATATAAATGTCCATATCTGCTTTGTTCGTGCGCGTGCATTTAGAAATAGGGACCATCTATAAAAGTGTGTATTGCACGGTGGAAGAGCTCAGTACAGCAAAGGTCTCTATAAGGGACACTACAAAAGCAAGCAACTATTTTTTTAATGAATCAAGATATTTATAGCGATATGTGCAGTACTACGGGAGATACACATTGCATCTGTTCCCATAACAGACAATACAAATTGTAGACGTACTTTATGTGCTTATGCTTAAAAGAATATTGGGGATTTACAGTAATGTACAGCACTGTACCCTTATAGCACTGTACCCGACCGTGCATTATTGCGTTGTGTTATTCTACTACTTATATTTCGAAATATTCTAGTTCGTTTTCTTTATTTTTCTTGTTTTTCATGTGTTTGCTTTGTGATACTTGTTACCCCCTCATTGAACCTTTTTATTGGTTGATTCAATGCACTGTTTCATTCCTCCTCCCCCCCCCCCCCCTTTATGTAATGCGCGATCTCGGGCCCTTAGGGAAAATAAATGAAATGAAAATAAGCGAAAATGAAAATGCATACTATGTTCCGGATTATACGAAAGCGGTATGAAGGCTTCCCTGTAAAAGCCATCACAAAAGCCTCCAGCTTTTTTGCATGTGTGCGTTTAGGACCAAGACAGGTAGTTTAAAGTACTATGCACCGTAATATGGGTGAGCAGGACAGAAATGACGGTGAACACACGGTAAGAACCATGTTTCCAGAAAAAGAACAAAAGTAGTGTTATGAGCTTCGCAGTGCCTTTTTGAAGAAGTCGTTGGGACAAGCGAGGCAAGCAAACACTGTGCGCTCACAGAATTCGACACGGAACCAATTTCGCCGCTCTGTCAACTGACGAAGAAAACGCCTTTAATTTTCGCAAAGGCCCTCTCTCCTGAGTTAACCGCGTAACCGCCTCTGAAGCGCAAAATAAACCGCAGCCGCGGCATCCTATTACTGTAGCGTTTCGTTTCTCCACGGAGGAACACTTGACACCATCCATCCCAGTTCTTTAAGAGGAGCGGGAAAAAATAAAAATGGTGCTAACGAAAACGGCACCGTGAAATGAAATGAAACCGCTGAACTTCGAGGCTTTTCTACTGAGAGTCTCGCTTTGTGAGAGGCGGTTATCATCGATCAAGGCTCGTGTCCCACGGCAAAGAAAAAGAAATCGTTGAAGACGCCTTGACGAATACAGTTACTCTTGGTGAAACGTTCGCTCCAGTGTCACCTCCTGTTGAACGATTTTTCCACATCTCTTCGAGCCTCCATTTCCCATCACCTTCTCTTGTTTAGAAAGACGCCCATACACACATGAAGAAAGCTGCCTCGTAAAGATGTGGAAAGCATTTTTTACGCGAAGCGGCTTCAAGTTTTTGTTCTTTCGTTCGTGTTACGCATATGACCTTCGAATGACTTTGCCTAGCAACCAAGCTACGCTACATCTGCCAGCATAACCTTGAATGGCCTCGGCATTATGCCACATCATGTAACATGACGTCACAAGGACACGTGACCAGAAGTAGAAGAAGATGATGATGATGGTGGTGACGCGGACCAGCCAAGTGCCCATCTGCTTCGCTAGCCTTGAGCCCCTAGCATATTCTGCGCTAATTTTTTTTATTCTAACGAAGAAAACATCCCATAATTAGACTTTCGAAAATTGGAAGTGTTCGCGTTTCGCTGCGCTGTGGGTACAACATTAATCTTGAGTACAGCTCAATACTGAGTGCAACATTTCTCACGGCTGCCACCCAAAATACGCGGGTTCGATCCCGGCCACGGCGGTCGCATTTTCGATGGAGGCGAAAATGCCAGAGGCCCGTGTACTGTGCGTTGTCAGTGCACGTTAAAGAACCCCAGGTGGTCTAAATTTCCGGAGCCCTCCACTACGGCCTTTCTCTTCTCTCTGTCTCTTTCACTCCTCTTCCCCCAGCCCCACGGACGCTTAGCCGTGCTCCCTACATGGGCTGCAGAAATTAGCGTCCTTTCCTTACCGAACCACAATCATCATCATCATTTGTCACAAAATAGTGCCTCTTTCGACGAGAAACCCGGCGTCGAGCTAGAGGGAAAGACCGAAACAACAACAAGAAAGCGGCACGCGGAGGTGGCGCCCAAGGTCGCGCCGCGTCTCCAAAAGGGGAGCACTTTGTGGAATCTTTCTTAACGCGGCGTGCGCGCGCGCGGGGACGGACGTACGGAGAGAGAGGAGGTGGAGAGTACACACCGACGCTCCTCGCGCAGTGAGAGAGAGAAAGAGGCGCCGCCCTAACGAAGAATGACCTAGAATGGGCGAGAAGGTTCCCAACTTTATGTGTGCTTTGAGTCACGTGGGCCGCGCCGAACTTTCTAGCGCGCCCTCCCACGGCTATATAAGCAGTCGGACACAGGCCGCGGAGGAGAGTAGAAGAGTAGAAAGAAGAAAGAAGAAGCAAGAAGTCGTGCGTGACTCGGACGCTGTTCCACGAGCCAGCTGAAAAGCCCACCTGCAAGCTCGAGTTGAGAAGACGCCCAAGTGACTTGGTGAATAGGACTCTTTTGTGTTTTGTTATTTGTTGCAGTGCATGAGCTTGTTCGTGTTTGTTGGCTTTGTGTAACGTTGTAACCCATCTGTGTTTGAGATTGTAAAAGCCGTGTTTGTGTACGTTTTCTGTAACTGTCTGTTTGATGAGAATATATTTGTTTTGTTTGATCACCCTTGGCTCTGACGCGGTCTTTGAACCCCTGCTGGCGTATTGCCAGTGTACTGAAGAGGACCAAAAACCTTATTTTCCAAACTTTCGTGGGATTATTTCCGGCGGATTAATAAGTTAGTCCTCGGGATCTTTTCCGCCGATTGCGTCTCGTACTTCAGAGCACGGGTTTGGTGACAACATTCATATGACAAATTTTTAAACGTACATCGTCCAACGCGAAAGCTCTCAAAGGCATGACGTAAAGCGATGCTAGAACAAAGCAGAAAGCTGAGCTTCGGTGGTTGATAAAAATATCGCGTTTGTAGTCGTGCCATTTTTAGTGCAAACGGGGATTTCGCAAAATAGCAAATGGCGAAAAACTGAACGATAAGCGCTGAAGATCATGCTGGGCAGGATACGCTTTTTCGATGTGTACAGATGCTAGTGTAGATAACGTTCAATTTATGAGCTCACGAAAACATAACTGCAACCTGTACAACTGGAATACCCTCAAGTGTAACGGATGGTGCCAGACAGCATGGCTTCATAAAAATGTTCTTAAGAGCTTCCCTTTTCCTTCGCAGAAAAGAAGTCTCATTAAGGTGCACGCAGCCTTGCTTAATTGTTAAGGTGTAATTCAACATTATAAACCAGGAACATTTTACGAAAGGCAAGCAGAAATGCTGGCAATAGTATGAGTTTGCACACACATTTAAGCTGTACCTTCAGCTTTTATCGTGTCGTTTTACAGAATATGCCATGATCAGCATTAATGTGGCGCCTTCAGTTGTTCGCAACTTATGATGAAAGCATGCGGAAAGCACTCTTCCGGCAACGTTCATGAGCGTTTCCATAAATTTGCATTAATTTTGTGTCGCCAGCGGGCTGACAAAAAAGGCCATTGCGAAGAATGGCAAAAAATAGAATGGGAGGGCCATTTTTGTTGCTCTAAGAGTGTAACTCGAGCCGCATTAAACTTGTTTGCATAGCGCGTGCTAAGCCAAACTTCTCGAGGGTCACAAAAATGCAGCGCGCCGTCTGTCACTTGACCTAATTAATGCGCGATGTCATGCACTTTAAGCGAAGACGGACTCAGCGCGGAAGCGAAAACACGAATGAAGTAAAAATTTAAAAAAATCGAGTTTTATCTTGTACTGAAGATAAAGAACGTCCAGAGTCAGCAAAGTCGTAAGAACGCATACATGGAAGTTATGGTCGTTAGAAAAAAAGTCACAGTTTCGCCGCAAGGGCGAAGCAATGAATGCGATAGCAAGAACTGTAATGCTATACGAAGTGAGGCTCGCAGCTTCAGGAGCAACATTAAATGGTGCAAACATGGACTTGCTAAGTGAGCGCCTTCCGTGTGCAGCGCGTGCTGGTACAAAGGGCTTTATACGTTGTGTGTCACAATTTTCCATCGACCCAGGCATACAACTCTCGATTCCAACAAGTCTGAACGAAAATAGAAAGTTTCAAACATTGCTGCACCGCCTGCGGCTTGGTACAGCATTTACGAGGCACTTCCTCTACAGGATCCAACGGGTGTCTAGCCCGCAGTGCTCATGTGGCCACCCAGACGAAGATATACATCATCTTCTGCTCGAGTGTACAAAGCACGATTCCCCACGGAGTGTGCTGCGAGCCAATTTGTCGCGTTTAGATAGAAGACCTTTTACCCTAAAAAAGATCCTTGGTCCGTGGCCAACAGCGGTCCTTCAGAAAAGAGCCCTATATGCACTAAAAAGTTCTTAGAAGATACCAATATCCTCTGGATATATTAACTTTGGCTTGATTCCAAAGACACAATGAATAATGTCACCCCTGTGTATTCAACCGTGCTCTTTGTTGTTCTCACATGTTTCAGATTATGTCTAATTACTTGTGTTGTGTGTATTTTGTTTCGCACAGACGTACATATGAACTATTCTAATCGCATGTGCACACGCTTCCTATGTGAACGTCGGCATGGAACTGTAATCCACGCACTGTCGAACTGTATATAGCGCTGACCTTTTTAGTGTGACAAATGTGTATGTCTTGTGAAACTTTCTTTCTTGCTGTCGTTTTTTTTTTTACTTCTTCATTGAAACTTTTCTACGATTGCTAAGTGAGAAGCAGTAGCCGGTGCCATACTAAAGGCACCAACCTCTCCTATTCACCACTTGAATAAAAAAAAATTACAGCATATCCACGGAGTGAATGATGATGAGTGGGCGAAGCTCGGGATGTGCATCGTAGATCGTGCCGAGTTCCGGATTAATTTAGTTAACGCGCATGCTACGAATCCTCACGGTTCAACTATGCACAATGCACAAGTGAAATCTCCCACCGGCACTTCAGTGCAAGTCAAGATCCAGTGTGTATATATATATATATATATATATATATATATATATATATATATATATATATATATATATATATATATATATATATATATATATATATATATATGGGTTTTGCCGGTGAACGCTTCTCCAACGCGAGCAGTCGGTATTTCTCAATCAAGAAACTCGCTAGGAGACGCTGCCTGCGCCAACGTTGTCTCTCGCGTTTGCCGGGGCAGTGTCGAGTTTGCCGGGAGCCACGCGCTCCCCGGCGCCAGGTGCCACGCGCTCGCCCTCGGCGCGTGCGTGCGCTCCAGCAGGCACGCGCCGGTGGCTACCTACTACTAACTACTACTACTACTACTACTACTACATACATCGGGGACGCACGAAATGGCTGCTAATGGGGAATGAGAGACAGAAGAATTCGGCTTTTAGTTAACGTGCACGCTGCGAATGTTTTATTGTTCAACAACGCACAGGAGAAATCTCCCACCGGCACCACCTTGGAGGTCAAAGCGTAAGACTGGTTACGCACTACTACGACTACGACGAGGGACGAACGGGTGCCGCTTTAAGGAGCTTCGCCCCTAAAAAAAAATCACAGCATATACACGGGGTGAATGATGATGAGTGGGGCGAAGCTCCGGAAGGAATCATCGGTAAACCGTGAAACTCTTCCGTGGAATTCGCCCCACAATTAAATGTGAAACACTTGAGTAAATGTCATCAAACTATTATAACATCTCGCATCTTTCATCAACTACAAGTACCGCCATCTAGTTTTATAACATCTCGCGCATGCTACGAATCCTCATGGTTCAACTATGCACAATGCACAAGTGAAATCTCCCACCGGCACTTCATTGCAAGTCAAGATGCAGTGCCTATATATATATATATATATATATATATATATATATATATATATATATATATATATATATATATATGGGTTGCCGGTGAACGCTTCTACAACGCGAGCAGTCGGTATTTCTCAATCAAGAAACTCGCTAGGAGACGCTGCCTGCGCCAACGTTGTCTCTCGCGGGCGAGCGCGTGCCGGGAGCCACGCGCTCGCCCTCGGCGCGTGCGTGCCTCCCGGCAGGCACGCGCCGGTGGCTACCTACTACTAGGGACGCACGACCCACGCCTTAAGGAGCTTCGCCCCTAAAAAGCTACACATACAAAGCTAGGGGAGGCCGCTAAATGAACAAACAGAAGATGAGCGCGAACTATCAAGTGAAGAACGCACGAAACGAACGCGCAGATATACACCGAACAAGCGCGACTAAGCTGTCACAACGGATACTCTCAGTTTGAACAGCGCTCCTGTTGCAAAGGCGGCCGAAGCAGCGAAGTAAACTAGCGTGCTTCAAGTGTCGAGCTGTGACACTTGATAGTTCGCGCTCATCTTCTGTCTGTTCGTTTAGCGGCGTCCCTTGAGCTCGAGTGACTTTCGTACGCTCCCATAACATCAGCGCGGACATCACGGTGAAAGCTCGAAACATCCCTCTTCCTCTCACCACGAGACAACCGCGCGAGCAGACAGCGGAAGGGCAAGGCCCTGCGCAAATAAAGAAGCGAGCGAGCTGGCCGACGACTTTTGAATGCGCCCGCGGCGCTCCTCGCGCCATCTCGATGGTAATGAAGAAACGCTTATAAGCGCCTGCCGTCTCTGAGTCTTGCCAGCGGTAAAGGGTGTGTATGGGGGCTCGCCGTTAGCGCCTTGTAGCATATGCTCTTCGTGGAGTAGTGGTTAGCGCCACGCGCTGCGGTGCGAGAGGTACCTGGTTCGATCCGGCGCTTCGGACGCATTTATCTGACCTATTTTTCTTTGGGATTTGTATATATATATATATATATATACGGTTCATGAAGGTGGCGACGGGGACGGCAAAAACCAGCCGAGACTGTTCATATAATTGCTATCGCAATAAAATGCTTTCAAAAGAGTGGTGCTAGCGTCTACGCGAATAACAAAAAATCTTCGCACACCACTGATAATTTAACTATTGATGGCGGGACCATGGAAACATATGGAATGATAGTATGAAATTTATATGAAATAATATGAAATTTCACCTGTTTTACTTCCCAAAACCACGATATGACTGACAGACGCCGTAGTGGAGCGCTCCGGAAATTTCGATCACCTGTGCTTCTTTAACGTCCACTGGCATCCTATACAGTACACGGGCCCCGACATTTCGCTTCGATCGAGCAACTATGGAAAGAACTTGGCTTGCTTTGCACCTCTGAAATACCTAAAGGGAGACGCTTCCTGTACATGTGGTAATGAGTTATGTTATAGCGGGAAGTCATGCTTTTACAGTGTGCATTTCGAGGCAAGACGTTTGCGACAGTTCACGAGGCTGAGTGAGAACGTACACACGTGTTGACATTCAGGTCCATATGTTCTCAGCTATATATGCTAAAATATTATGTGTTTTAATGCATTACATACGTGCAAGAGGTTTTCGTTATGCGAAAAATCTCCTGTAGAGCATACCTGCACATACCCGCTTATGTGTGACACTTGAGCGGGTGCAGCCATTTCGATGCCGCGCCACGTGGTCTAGTGGCTATGGTACTCGGTTGCTGATCCGAGGGTCGCGGGATCGAATCCCGGCCGCGGCGGCTGCACTTCGGTGGAGGCGAAACGTTGAGACCCGTGTGTTGTGCGATGTCAGTGCACGTTAAAGAAACCCCAGGTGGTCGAAATTTCCGGAGACCTCCACTACGGCGTCTCTCATAATCAGAGCTGGTTTCAGGACGTTAAACCCCACAAATCAATCAATCGGCCATTTCGATACACATATACCGTCCCGTCGATTTAGTGCCATGCCTATACTTTCCAAACTGAGCCAACTAGCTCTACAACATATCCTTATATACAGGTCACGTTGCATTTCAAGCTACGCTTTGGTTACAGTGTCGACGTTGTGACATGCACCCTGCCACTGCAATAATAAATCGTAGAAGTGCTGTGACGAGGGGTACATTTCATCCAGATAAGAGTATTGATACCGGTTTGCCAACAAGCAGCGCAGGGCATCTGCTCGCGTTTGCGAGACACTCGGATACAGCCCTAGCTCATATAACGCATGAGCAAAAAGAACAAATAAAAAAGAACGTTTCGCTTACCCTTCTGCCACGAAAGCTGGAAAACGTTGGCCTGGCTTCTTCTGGTCATCCGCTGATGCCGCTGAGGAAAACATCACACAATTAGCCCTTTCGTCGCATTAGGCGTCGTGTTTCACATCGTTACGCCCAACTACATGTCAGTACGGCAGACGAAAACCTCTAGAAAAATGTTCCATTTAGGGCTAGGACACACTGCGAACGGTTACCATGCAAGCAGACGACGCAGAGAGTGTGAATGGCGGCTACGTAAGTACTTACGTATCACATCACAACAAATCCCAAAATGACAGAGAAGTGAATGTGCCGTGTTCCAGCTGCCACACAGAAAACGGCGGACTGAGCGAGCTGTAGCAGACGTCTTGCGCAGCGCGACACCAAAAAAGCGCTGAGGGGCTCAGAAGAGTCTCTCTAGATAGTCTGTCGAACACCGTGAAAATGCGAAAACACTAGTGAAAAATGCCGCGTTACACTCTGTGTCAATACGCGGTCAGCCGGCGAGGTCTAGCCACCGGAGGCGTGGAATATATCTTGTGCAATGCCTGCAGCAAGCACGCAAGAAGAAAGCACAGCGAACACCCTGGCGAGCACCTTCAGACAACGTTCCTTCGCACTGAACCCAGATGTCGCTTCAAAAGCCCGCACCATGGCAACCGCTGCATTCAAAAGCCGTCACCATGGCGCCATCGCAGCCATGCCTTATCGCGCACATGACTTGCACCAGTCTTTCTGCCGCGTCAGTGGCTGTGAGGAGGCAGTATTGCGCTGTTGGTTAGTATACTCGCAGAATACGGTTGAATAGAGCGCCTCAAGAGTTTATTTTTGTAGCCTAAAGTATCCCTCACTTTGCGACTTTGTACTAAATTTTGAACTAACGACGGAAGTTTCACAGAAGAGCGCAGCCACGCCATTTAATTTGAAACGCAAAAAATAAGAAAACACGAAAACACAAAACTCGAACACGAAAAAGGATGGTGTGCTGTAAACGACGCTGCAACTGTCATTTCGAAGTCACGCCTTTCCTGTCGTAAGAAAGCACTGTCGCATTTCGCGTGAGTGAGCCAAGACACACCCCGTGCAAGGACGTGGCGATTGTCTGTCCTCGCCGCATGGCGTGCAATTCGCACCTAAAGGTTGCGCATTACAACGATGCTCCAATTGTAGGCAAATCTATATGGGATTCATGGCCATTTCTACACCGCAACGATGACATACTGCACATTAGCGTTAAGAGCGGTCCAGAGGCGATCGGCACATGCCTGTACACCACGATGGTGGCTACCACGAGTGCAAGAAAATTTCATTCAGCACAAGGATGCTCACTGAAAAAAAGCATTGGCATTCATCAATAACTTAAGTTTTTACGTCGCAGAAAAGAAAGAACTGACAGAATTATTTGGTCTACTTCCACGGATTATCTTCAAATAGCCGGAGAAGTTTCTTGAGAGATGTAGCTCTTAAAGAGGCATTGAAGTGAAAAACAATTTTTCTTGCAGTAGTAAGTTAGGTAGTCACGATACCATAAGCACCGATCTTGCGATGAGGAGACCCTCGGTAATCTATAAAGCACGCAAACAGAAAACACGGGTGGCGACGCCGGTTTGAAGTCGCAGCGCTTGCCCCCGTGAAGTCACAGGACATTGACAGCGCTTGCTAAGACCTACATAATTATTTATCAGTAAGAGAGACGTACATTGTGTTCTAAGGAATCCAGAGACTTAACGCAGGAAGTTTCAGAACATTTGACTGAGCCAATTTGGAGAGAACACGAAAAAAGGAAACTGGACGTACCGAGGCAGAAGTTCCAGCGCGAATTTGGAAACATTACCTTTCACATACATTTTCCCTTTTATTATTGAACATAAGATGGCGAAATTAACAACAATCGAGTTGTATAAATATAAGTTATTCTTCTAAACCACTTCACATTATTGCTTTGGTGTATCTTTAACTACCGCTCATTTCTGGCTCATCCATTTGATGAGGTTCAAGCGAAACCCTATCTTCTCCAAACCAAAATGTGACAGCGCACCACAACGAGATAAGCGAACTGAAAAGCGACGGTTGTGTGCGTTCTCCCTCTTTGAGTCAGTTTGTCTCGTTCTGGTGCGCTGTTACACTTTAATATGAACCGATACCAACTCGCCCAAGTTACCGCTTTGTTACATATCTTCTCGTAATTTTGTAAAGGTAATCGCCGAGATTGACTATCAAATCGCCGCCCAAGTGCAGAAGATCGTTGCGAACACTTATATGTTCGGGCCGTTCAACATTACTTCGCTACGATGGACTAAACTGGCATGATGATGATGATTGTGGTACGGTCAAGGAAACAACGCTAATTTCTGCAGCCCACGTCGGGAGCACGGCTTAGCGTCCGAGGATTTTTATGTGTATTCCTCTCTACAGTTTGTCGAATATGCCCAGATGAAAGAAAAAAAAACGATATTGGGGAGACTTGCTGGTGAAGCGGTCCTGCGGCGGTGAGCAAAGCCTACAGGAAGGAAGGCTGAGCGGGAGAAGCTGGTCCTCAGTTTCGCTGCACGCACATGCCCAGCAGACAGCTCTGACTTGTTTTGGGTCCACTGAAAAGAAGAGAGCTGCGCTTGAGTGTTATCCAACTGAAAACTGCCAGCTATCCTTGCATAACTGACCGCCCGCCGTCGCAACAGACAAGCCGGAATGCCTTCCGTGAAGCGCAATGATTTTGACGGCAAATGAGGGCCCTACTAGCTTCTATACTCTAGAACTGTTGCTTGTATAAGACACTGACATGCATTTACTTGTGCTTCCCTGCATACCCTGACGCCAGCTGAAAAAAACAACAACAACAAAAAAACAACAACAACGAATGACGTACTTTTTCACATGAATAAGACACTTGTTTTTTCACATGAATAAGACACAGAGGGCTAAATGCTTTGCCTATAGTCGGTTGTAGGCATGAGCAGCTTTGCGGCGCTGTTTAGGATAACGCGAAAAGATAAACATTGAGCGAAAGACCTAAAACGCAAAGCCTTTTTCCGGAGTAGATTCGACGAAAGGAGAGTTCCCCGGCTGCAAATTGACTGCATGGTTGCCGTGTCCAAGTGAAATACGACCCGGATCGTGACCTGCCTAAACGTTAGAGGTGCCCAAGGTGAAGGGAAAGCGGCACTTCAAGACACGGGTCACGCTCTCTGATTAGCCTGCTGGTCTCGTCGAAGAGCTCTTGTTTTCCTTGTGTACACCCTGATCATCTGAGGAGCAGGGACGGCGGTGTTACGTAAAGAGCCGGGAAACTTCACAGCTGCGGTCCGGTCGAGACGCCTATACGTCAACGCTTTCGCGTTCCCCCGATACTGAATGTAAACGACGCTGCAGGTTGGAAACTTCGCAGCGCCTTCATTACGTGCCAGAAATTTATTGGCTAATATCAACGAGGAGTTTGTAGGCAAGGGGAATTCCTGTCGTTCGATACGTTGGATGTACTTATTATCACGGCCACTTCATGTGATGAAAGTTTAGCACCTCTAAGCCCTATAATATGGAGGCTTGAAGTGATCAGCAGATCGTTGAAACGATGAACGGGTGATGCGTACAACGTTGTCGTCCTGATGAAGAAAAGTCCACTTGTCGAACAGAAGCGTCCTCTGTATATCGTTTTTAACTATCTCTTCATCTGTAATATCAAGGGTATTACATGACAGGTGGTAGCTTCAGTTGTACAGATAATTTAATAAACTATGCGTCAGCGATACATGGATAATGAAGTCGTGTTTCATATTATAAATAAAAGCAGTTAGGTTGTTTTATGCGTGATTAGAGCAATAAAACAGGTAAACTAATTCTTCGCCGATTCGCCATTCTTACTACTATCACCTGAAAGACGTCAAACGATCTCGGCCGAAGTCAATATCCTTTGCAGTCGAACCGGGGACCTAGCTGTTGGAACACAAAACCGTTGGCAGTGGAACACCACGTCAATGTAATTTGGCATGAGTTGTAAAGGTGAACTTTGATCAATCATGTGCGGCTCATACCTGCTTGGGTGTTTTCGCACGCGCATGGTGATGTTGAGGATTATTATTATTATTATTTTGGTTCGGTTAAGGAAATGATGATAATTTCTGCAACCCATCTCGGGCGCACGGCTAAGCCTCCGTGGGGAAAGCGGCTGAAAGATATAGAGAACAAAGAAAAGCCGTAGTGGCGGGATCCGGAAATCTTGATCACCTGGCTTCTTTCAGATTATCTGACAACGCACAGTACACGAGCCTTAGGCATTTTAGCCTCCATTGAAAATGCGACCGCGCGGCGGGGATCGAACCAGCATTTTTTGGGTGGCTACCCAAGCACCGTAACCACTACACCACCGGGCGACAGGTTTGCGCTAGCAGCCGTACACAGCTTGTGTGTAAAATGTAAAAAAGAAAGAAAAGAGAAGTTTGGAAGACACCTAAGCTTTGTCTTTAACAGTGGGACGTTAGATCGCCATTGGGCCCCGTTCGCATTGCCTTAATTCTCATAAATTGGTCAAATAATTAGCCCCTTCTTATATAAAATGCTGAAATTACTTCAGTTTCCTCGTTTTTATTTTGGAGTTTTAGTCCCAAAACCATGATATGATCATGAGAGACGCCTTTGTGAACGGCTCCAGCCATCTTCACCATCTGGGGTTGTTGAACAATCGCTGATAGCGGCACAATACACGGGCCTCGACATTTCATCTCCATCGAAATGCAGCCGCCGTGTCCGGGGTTCAATCCCGCGGCCTTCGGATCAGCAGCCCAGTGTCATATCCAGCAGACTGCCGATGCGGGGCAAGAGATTGTTCGTAATTTGTTCCTAACAGAATTACGTTTTCTCCGACATTCAAATTACAATACGAGTTGTCATGTGTGATAGGGTTTAGTTAAGTCGCAGTTTACAATTTTTCTGACGAATTTCAATTTGAGAAATCGAACTTAGTTCTCCGATGAACCTGCGACGCGGTGGAGGGCTTGCGGAGTCAAGGACGCCTAACCCAGGTTTCCTGTGACATGACCTCCTTCACGCTATCGCGTTCGAAAGGGTGTTTCAGTTGTCAAAGCATCGCCATTGTTCCTCAATCTCCGAAATATGACATGTTGGATTGAACTTTTTCTAAACACGCCAGAAAGAAGTGTTGAATTCAGAACAATGCAGAGAAGTAATACATTCGATTTAGTAACTCTATCTTCGTTTATTAACCCCGCGCGACCTACTTCATCGACTGCTATACTTAACAAGAAGCTGGACATTACAGCGCACAATTGATACGAGCTTCACTGTTTAAGCAACTAAGCATCCCCTTCTCATGGGTCCAGTGCGTCACTGCTATATCTGTTGGGCCTTAGGGCCATCTGTGTGGCTACTTTTAGTTTGCAAGTGCGCTTCATGTTTCTTTCACTGCTGTACGAAATCTAATATCGCTGCTTGAACTCACCTCCGGTCAAACCAGCACGTCTAATGAGAATGAACGGAAAAGTTCTCTCTCTTTCAAAACGCAGTCGATTACATCCAAGCAGGAGGTTTATGTGGTCTTTCAGAAGGAAAAGACTGAGAACACTCCAGCCGTGTTTTTGTATAGTGATGACCACTACGCCACTAACTCGCTGTTAATATCGCATCTCCTTCTGTTTGTGTTTATCACGTGGCCAGATCGCAGCCCGTGTGAGAAGCGTGAGTTGCTTTGCAGAGATACCTAGGAGACTCGTTAGCACTTGAAGTTGTAAGTATGCGCGTGTGAGAACCATGTATTATTATTTTTTTTCAGGAATGGTATGTCTAGCCACTTCTATATAGTTTTCTTACGTTCAGTGCACGGCATTTACAATACATATTCCTGGCACTATTTTAGGAGGGCAACAGAGAGGAATGTGCAGGTTCATTGAAATCGCCTCGATTGCGATTTGGGTGGGAGAATGTTGGTCGAATATGAGCGCCTGGTGGCGCGCGTAACGCTGGTGGCAAAAGGAATGGGCAAGGAGACTTAAATGGAGGAAGTGGTAATTTGGTGAAGCATTACAAGGCGCTCTCGTGTGCGTGTCTGAGCCAGCGAAGGTAATGATAGCAACTGAGCAGCTGAGAAGGCTGAGAAATAGCGATCATATCTGCCGAATATAAATCGTATTACTTTTTTTGTGCGGATTCACGCTTACCTGTGTCTGATTGACAGTGAGGGGACCAACTGACAGAGACGTATTCAAGAATGCATCGAACTGGTGGTTTGTAAGCCGTGAGTTTGCATTCTCAACTGGAATTTTTCAGCGCGTGTTCGAGGTAGCCTAGCCTCTGAGGCGCTTTTGAGCACGTGAGATCAATATACTTGTGCCATATTAAATTAGTCGTGAAGGGGACTCCAAGGTACTGAAAATAGACGAGAAAAGGAAGGCCTAAGTTTTGTTTTCTGAACTTGGCACTGAAACACGAACTGCCTGACGGCCGTTACCTCATTCCTCTTTTTTCTATTGTCGGTGCAATGCTCTTCAAATATAAGTAATATGTGGATTACTCATGTGGCACTGCATATTTATATTAACGGATAAATAATTACACAGGCGTTAGCCGGTACATTCAGATGTCTACGACATCACACTTGTTAGTCCGGAAGCCTGGACGTAGCTCCACCACCTATATTTTTCCTGCCGAATTTTCTAGCTTTTTAAGTGTCGCCTCCTCGCTAAAGCGGTGCATTTGGTATCGCGCATGAAAAGGTGATTTACTAATGGGAGTTTGCGTCTGTATAAGCCCGCGAGGTGCGAATTATTATGGAGTGCGTAGAAATGTATTAAATTTCCCCAGAATATCGCGAAAACAAACTGAGAAAAAAGTAGAGTCTAGTGGTGCCTGTGTTCCGACCACGACCTGTGAATATGTGTGACCTCTGAAACCCGTCCATTGAGCCAGAATTGGCGACCAGGACGTCGAGCAGCACCGCGTCACCTGCTCAACCACTGTCCGACGCACCAAGTTTGCACGTCCATTGTCGCCTGCGCACGCATGCCCATACCGTATCCAACAGTGAAACCATGGCGACCGGCCCTGATAACCCACGTCATTATATCTTGATCATAATCGCCATCACCACACAAAGTTCGAGCTGACTGCGATAAAGAGACTCCGCGAATGCTGATGCCACTCCTTTTTCACTGCACATTTGTTCATATTTGTGGTCTGGTAATACACGTGCTCCTTATATTTTCAAAGTAAAGGCATTTATCTGCACCTTAGTGAATTTGTATGAGTACTGGTGTATTAGTGAATTGTTTTGTTCATCAACCGATGTGTAGAGACTGCTCTACTGTATAATTGTCACTATAATGAAATGCACCTAGTAAGTGTTCTAATGCATGCATTTCTTGTCAATGTCCGCAGTACTGCTATGTAACAAGAAGTAGGGACCCTCACCAAGCCGCTGATGCGTCTTTAAGTCCCACCCCGTCCTTTTTTGACAACCTAAAACTGCTCATTCATGCGTAATGGAATGAATTAGAGTGTAGGAGTCATGAAAGCCATAACCTTGATGCTAGCAACTAAGCGTTGCTAGCATCCATAAAATTCTTACGTACCGTCGTGCGTGAGCATTTAAATAACCAGTCACAGCTTTCGTTTTTGCTATACATTAAGTTCCTCTTGTCCAAGTTACAAGCTACGCGATTAAAGTTAACGTCCGTAAAGAAACGTGCTATTGGGTATTAAATACCTGTCTAAGCCCGCAGCAGATGCAGTAGTAAGACGTGACTTCTAATTCAGTCTCATCCTCACTTTAGCGCAGCCACTGTTCATTGCCTAGCGGTGGCAGATAAACTGAGGGATGTACCAGCAAGGAATATGTAATCGCATCACAGTCTTTTCGCATCTCGTAGCTACGCCATGAAGGAAACTCTCTTTAATGTTTAACGCTGGGAAGCGAGGAACTCCTCGGATCTTTTAGCTGGCTCTCTCTAAGAATACGTACATTTGTGCTGATCGTGACTTGTGTTCGCATGAAAGAATTTTGTCTGAAAATGAGCCTAGCCTTTCGCACCTCATTTCACGTCGTCTTCGTGAACTTGATCAGGTTTGTTATTTTGTTTTTCGTGAAACGATACGTGGCTAGACTGAACCAACAGAGGGACGGCATGGCAGCAGATCTGACGTCTTCTTAAAGCGGTGAGAAAAAGAGCGACAGTTCGTTTTCTTGCGGTTTTGCTTCAACCTTATTTTATGCCAATGAAAACGGTTGTAACGTAGGGCTTAGTTGCAAGAGTGCAAACTTCTTGTAGCAGAAGGATCTTGCACCTGCTCAAGGTCTCCCATCCAATCACAGTGCAGAAAATGTCCCTGGTGATGGCTCGTAGGAAATGGGAAAGAACAGTTAAGAATAAAAAGGTTTCTAATTTTAACTTACAGTACTTTAGGGCAGCCTACTGTGCACTACCTTAACTAAATGCAGGCAGTAACATCTTTCATATAAAGACAACGCAGCGTGTACCGAAAGCGAAAGGTACTAACTAGCCTCTTAGTCCAGCCGTAAAACTGCGTCATCGGCCAAAATGTCTACGAGTGTCGGGGACTTCCACAGACCCTGTGTGGCAAGTGGCATAGCATTCCACCATTCTACCTTTCCCGCTGACGTGGGTTTAAGCTCACAGGCCATAAGTGCTCACTCGCTCACTTTAAACATTGATCATAACGAGAACGCAGTTGTGCTGCATGATTCGCCGTGGATGCTTGCATGAGTAGCACAAGTAAGAAAATGGTTGCTGCAACAAAACCATGCTCGTCCTCATTCATACGTCTACATCCAGTGTCACGTGTGTGGCTCCTGTCTGCCCTAATTGTTACGCCATTAAGAGCAAAGAAAGAACGCGCAGATGACGCAGCACTATAGGCTTTACTGCTGCCTGTAGCATTTATGAGGCGATTACGAACGCTCGTCTCATTAAGCTCGCAGCCAGGAGATGGACCATACTGAGGGCTTCTCCTTAATTTCTTTCGTGCGCTTTCGGAGAGTCCTTTCCCCCTCGCAGAGTGGACACACCTTTTTTTTTTCTTCATCGTGTGTAGTACTACACATATTCCTATAATATTCTCAAGCGCCTCAAGCACAAGACTGACCAATAAGGAACTGACCGTAGGACTTAAAGGAGTACGAAAAAATATGACGATACTTGTCAACCTCAGAAGACTCGACTGCGTAGATCATATATGTACAAAATTCGCCGTAAACCTCTGGTGCCTGTTATATGCGAAAGACTTTGCAACATCTCTCGCTGCTGCACCCACATAGCTAGTTTGCTTTTCTTGCATTTTGTATTACTACACCAGATTTACAAAACAGTTTATGGGGTGAACGAGAATGCAAGCCCGGAGGGTCAGCGACAACTCTTTGTTGAATGGAATGCTATTTCGAATATAATAGTGTCATTGTTTGTACAATTACTTTGAAAGGTGAAAGGTGTGGTTTTGTCTAAGCTGGGCACATCACACGGTGTCTCCTTTCCGAATTGCAGAGGCTGATGAACAGGGAAAATATATGTTCGGAAAAGATAGCGGCGAAGGGAACAGCAAATTGGGGGGAGAACGGAGATACTTGTTCGCGAACGCGAGCGGGGTTGTTCGCTTTTCACGGCAAGCCATTGGCTGCGGTAATGCTCACCTCGTAAGCAGCGGGGCGTGGCAGCGTTTTTGTATTACTAAATTTTCTCTACACTCACGCGTTTACGCTCGTGAAAAAGAACAGATTGTTAGTTTTCATAAAACAGTCTTATTCATTTGAAGGAGAAAAACATTTCGTTTTTCAATATATTGTCTAAAAGAAGACAACAAAAGAAGCTCGTCAATTTTCGGCATGTTCACCATTGTAGATATACCTATCGTACCAGCACTTGCGGTGCTGGTCCGATAGGTATATTTGGCGTGTTTTTGGCATTGTAGATATACTTATCGGATGAGCACTTGCGGTGGCGAGGATGCTTGTGCTCCGTTTTCACACATACGTTGATCCTACCCGTAACACTTGACTGGATGTCAACTGGTTCGGCACAGGAAAATTACTTGCTGATGGCTTCGCCTCTGGTCGATTCCCACGATGCGCGGGATCCGCCTAACTTTCTCCCGGGCATGTTCAAGCTATTCTGAGTTCTTCCTATGTGCGTTGTTGCTACCTTGCGCCTCACTTCTCGTTGCATGTTGTCTGCATCTTGTTCCCCGCAGCACATAAGCGACGCATTGTAAATTATTATGGGGCGTCCTTAAGAGACCTCGTTAGTCGACGTTCTTACGTTCTCAGGTGCACCATTAAGGCTACAACCGAATAGGTGACAAGGAAAGTACTATTACGTTTCGAAATGATCCCTGCAAGGGCAACAAGTGTGCCAGAGAGCGATCGCTAACTAGAAAGAAGAAATCACGGCAGAGAATCAAGCTTGTTCAGCTCTTTCCACGCTTATCTATGGAGATTTCAACATCCCAACTTCATTTTCGAATTTGAAGACAGAGAGAGCCTGTATTGAATTAGGTTTCTTTCAAACTCAGGCGAAGTACGCCCTCAGGGGCTCCTTTCCATTCGAAAGCCGTACACGCACAAGAAAAGACTGCATTTTGGATAGTGAACATACATGTTCGACGTTCCCTTAGGCTTCCTGTTCAGTCTTTCATACTTCTTTTCCCCATGGACGAACTGCGTCGGGTTCTTTGGGTCTAAGAAGAAAGCTCGGCTTGAAAAGGTCGGCTCCGAATCGAAAGCCAAAATAAATGGAAAGGAAACATTCAAGAGAGTTATTGACTTCAAGAGAACATGCACTTAGCAACAGGGATAAAAAGCAAGCTACTATATGAACACTGATGAGATCTCTACGAGTCTGCTGTTGAAATATGATCCGGGATAGGGTCATGGTTGGTAACTAAAGAAAATAGAAAGTTTTTGTTTCCTGTTTGTTTCCCATATACAGCATAAAGGGGGAATCAGACGTTGACCACAAATGCCAACAGTATTGAAAAAGAAACAAGATTTAGCCCATGTCGGGACTCAGAGTGCAACCCGATTCTCTAAGGTTTGAGCAGCATGTTGAACAGGCTTGCCTAATCTTCGTTCGCCCTGTTCACATTGGACAAATGCTGGTCTCCGGTTCCCCCCGCCTTATTATGTTCTGCCTCGATGCAGCCATGAAGGGGTGCTCATTTCTCGAAGATTACGTAAGATATTTGTGCTTTCCTGTGGAACGAGTTTCTTCCGGCAAGGTAAATTCCTAATGTATCGTTGTAGTCACTGTTCGCGGAGTAGGCAATTCTTCTTTTCCAAAATGATGGAGCTATGGAGTTAGCTACAGCAGTCAGAAGAGGTGCTGTCTTCACTTCCTATATGAAATAGAGACGGCAAGATATTATTGCGCATATCTCAACGATCAGAACATGGTACCAAATGGTCACCTGCAAAATGTAACAGTTTTAGAGGAACTTGTTTATACAGTGCTTTCGTTTTCCTTTTTTGGCCACCTCTACGAAGGTTTCTTCAGGACTCACACCGAAAAAAGAACAGTTGTCTGCGTTCTCTAGTTGTATATAGGTTAATTGCATCGCGGAGTCGTATACCACACCCTGGTTCATTTTAATTAAACTAATCGAGAACGCCGTTCTTTTGTTTAAGGATATTGCGTTTCTAATGATTACTCGACGTCCAAGTACTTTTCTATGTATCCGCCCCAAAACCAAGGTATCTGTTTGCTTTATATTCGTCTTCAACGTGCGTTGAAGAAGCAAAACAGTCTTGAAATGGTGAGGCGAGGATCTAACATTTTATTTTACCTTGTGTTACGAAGTGAATCAAACAATTCTTGCCCGAGAAACAAAAAAAAAATACCTGCAGAAGAATGATAATGTCGAGAGCATTTATCTATGAATAGAATATACCTTCATCGTCTCGCTAGTTATAGAAGACTTATCGTATATTTGTTGGTGGACATGTATGGTGAACGGTTTTTTATAATATTATTCATGGTCACATTACTGTGCTCATATAGCAGATAGCTAATATTTTGCTGTAGATAATATGACCTTACTTGGTGTTATTAGTCCACAATGACACCTTTACTGTTGGTTTCAACAAAAATGGATGCATGTGAAAAACAGAGACGTCATGTTTTTTTTTGTTTTTTTTTTGTGCGTGGCTATGGTACACCCACGTGAGAATAGGGCGGTGCCCAAAAGCTATGCCTACCTATCCGTTTTAACTGTACTACCCATGGCATACTATCATGACGGCCTCCTGTAACTAATGGTGCTGCTGAACGATATAGACCTCAAAAGAGCATGGCCTCAGTGCTCCGAAAAACATCTTTCCAAGCGAAGCTTGGACTGGCGGAATCGCGCCGCCGTCGGTGTTGGCATTGTACGCGAAAGACAATCATCATCGCGGAAGCAGTTTGCTCTCAGTTCTTTGCTATCTTTCGCTTCGGGTAATAAGACAGACTGACAATAAATACTCCTTCTCGAGATGTCGATTTTAAACATCGAATCCCGGTTTGCGAGACCACCAGGCTAACCGATTGAACCACTGTCGATTCATCCTACGCGCCCTTTAAGCGGGGTTTTATATGCATGAAGGAGTAGACGGCCCGAGACATGTACACGCTCCTAT